>JASXTE010000018.1:20800415-20812915 GCA_030280995.1 Hemileia vastatrix | reverse complement strand
AATTACCCCACATTCTACGCCCACTGTGGGGAAACACACTAAAATAGGCGACAGGCGCTTATTTAGTGTCCTAGCTTAATTAATAATGCATTGACCCTGTTTATATGCACTAATTTCATTAATAACCTCACTCTTGGCACTTTATTTCATCACCACGCTTAAATTCGCCTAATTTTAGTCAAGGATTTACCCGTGCAAGAGCCTGCCAAGAACTGCATGTAGTTACCCCACATCTCACGCTCTTTTTTAAGTTTTTGGGTGGTTTCTCAGTCAATTTTGGTTATTTTTGAATGGGAATTTCACGTAGTATAATGTCAGGATTAGCCCCATTATTTCTACAGTCAATCCCCCTTATTATTAAGCTATTATTAACCTTAAAAAGTCTCCTTTAGTCCTTAATATTATTGTTTTATACGCATATACTCTCTTTTTGTCTTTTTCTTTAATTTTGATGGATTTCCCTTATTATTTCAGGATTTTGGCGGTTATTACTCTTCTAATTATGTCATGGGTCACTGGGAATGTTGATGGGAATGTCTATTAGTTGTTTAGAGGCGTGATTAACTGTGTATTGGGTGGTACATCAAGGGAATCATTGGGGAACTCAGTGTGTATAAAAGGAGGAGGTTTTTGGGTTTTATTTCTTCATTCTTTATCATTACAATTTAACCAATATAACCAAACCAATTACAATACATATCAATTAGTACTTTTATAAGACTTTTGAATAGTATCTGAATTTATATAATCTATTTTTCTACCAACTATAAAGATTGTAAGCCATATATAAGAATAGTGAGAATTATATTACTGAGACCTTTATATTTGATTATATTTTACAACTTAGTGGATTAGAACTACAGTATTCATATAGGACCATTAAAATCTTCTAGACAACTGACTATTCAAGCTAGTTCAAGTCCTTGTACTTGACCTTAGCCTGACAATTGGGGACCTTTCCTCAAGAATTCTGTTATAATCCTGTAAGTGAAATTTTCAAAAGAAGGTGCACGTAAATAATATCCCTATAGAAATATTTGGATAATTACAACAGGTTGGGGTCACTTATATAGTGATTTCAGAAAAAGAAGTCCTGTTATATTATAAAATTGTGATATTGAATCAACAATTTTACCACTAATTTAACTTATAATTGTTATTAGTGGGTCTGTCAATAGACCAATTAAATTTGAGATCTTTGCAGATAAAATTTTTACCACTAATTTAACATATAATTGTTCTTAGTGGGAGTCTGTCAATAGACCAATTAAATTTGTGATCTTTGCAGATAATAAACCAATTAAACTGATTAATTGTTTTCTTTTAACAGGACTCTTAATCTTTTCTTTTATTGGTTTGTAAAATTCATTAAATATTTAGGAAGAATCATACTGACAGTTGTTTTCTTTTGAATATTAAAACACGGCTACATATTGTAGACCAGTTAAATCAAGTGACCACATAAAAGCATATTTGACTTTTGGCACTTAAATATTCACTTCATACCAATAAGTAGGCAATAAAATTGTCTTCAGTGGTATTGATAAATACTGATAAAACTCCTTTTTGAAGTTTTCATATCTAAACTTTCAATTCTTTAAATTCCACGTAAAAATGTGTGACAACAATGACATTGTAAGTAATAAGGTAAAACCTTATAACTTAAGACCTAGAGCTGAAAGACCTGTTACAGGACATTCAAATGGAGGGCCAGGACTCTCCCATAATCAACAACACTCCGTCAATGTCTCTGGAGGAAAGGGAAAAGCTTTTAAAGCAGGTTTCAATAAAGAAAACAAAAAATACTTTACAAGAACAAGTTCACTCCCTATCCACCCTACTGAACACCTTGACAATAAGAGTCAACAATATAGTGGACCAGATCAACAATCTGGAAAAGAGAGCAGCTCAAGGTTTCATAGAAGTCAACCAAGCTCTAGTGGACATAAAGACTCAACCACCAACAGTGGCACCCAACAATTCCATAGCAACACCTCCAGCCCAAGAGGAGGACCAAAAAATTACTGTAAGCAAATGGAAATGGGATTGGTACGCCCAAAACTACAACAATCCTCAACAGCAGGGCTCCAGCAGTCACCCTTACAGGGGAAAGGCAAGGAGAGGCAGGGGAAGTGGGATAAGACCTTGGTAAGTCATCCAACTTCTTATGATCAATTATATCAACCTGAAAATAAATTACTTATAGGTAATGAGATTGATAAGGAAATATTGAATATTATTGATAAGGATTTAAAGGATTATTCATTTGAACAGAATATGTTAAACTTGTCTTTACATGAGGACAATGTAAATAGTTTTATTGATCACCAGGAAAATACTATTAATATAAAAATGGAATCAAATGAATTAAATCTTGACCCTGATAATGAGTCTTCTGAGTTGGACACAGAAAAAATAGAATATTTTTTAAAAGAAAATCCAATGGAATCAAAGATAATAAGTAAATTATTATTGAGAATTGAAAAATTGGAAGAGTTCTCAAAAGAGTCAAACAATAATACAGAAAAGGTATTATTACAGCTAACACAATCATTGAGTGCAACGGCCAATAGATTAAAAATTATTGAAAATTCAAATAATGAATTAGTCAATGAGAATAAGGGCTTGAAATCTGAGATTAGAGATTTAGAAAATAAATTAGAACACTCTCAGAATATTATGGCTACCATTAAGGGACGTGTTAGATTATCTTTTTCAAATGTAAATGACACCCTAACTCATGTACCAGTAATACAGGATAGGTTACAAAGAGTGGAAATAGAAGTAGCAAAAATTTTGAAAAATACTGAAAGAATAAAAGATAACACTTCTTATGTAACAAGAGTACCTGTTTTCATGAAACATGTAAATGAAACACCAATGATGGAACATGAACATAGTATCATGGGCTCTGAGAATAATAAATCAGTAAAAGATGAAATAAATGATCATCTTTCTAAAGTAAGTGAATTACTAAATATTCCTCAGGTTAGGGAAGCAAAAACTAGCCAAAAGAACTGGCCTAAGTTAGATCAGTACCCTTCTTTTGACGGGGATTCAAAATCTGATTGGCAACAATTCATACAAAGAATTGATAACTTAAAATTTTCATACAAATTACCTGATGAAGAAATTACTTCAAAGTTAATATCTTTATTTACAGATGTGTCCTTATTATGGTTTGAATCTGTATTGAGTGAGGGAATTAATTACTCCTGGAATGAATGGAAGGCACTAATTGAAAGGCAATTTGGTGGCCCAAAATTTAGAATCACTCAACAAAGACTGTATGAAAGGGCCAGATATAATCCAAATGCTGGAGATAAACCCATGGTCTTTTTAATGAATTTAATAAAAATCATGAAAGCTATGGATCCAAAAATGGATTATGAAGAGTGGAAAGAAAAAATAATATACAAATTGCCTATATCAGTTAGAGACATTATTGTTGCTAGAACTGAAACTGTCAGAGACACCTCTGGATTCATTAATATATGCAATGAGATATTATTAAACCACAAATATGAAACCAAGTATAGTAATTACAGACAAAGTGTTGACGTGGTAAAACCTACTACAAGTAAGTTACCAGTGGAAAAGAAAAAACCTTCAGCTCCCCTTGTCCCTAAGAGACAAGAAAATAACACTTGTTACAAATGTAATGAACCTTGGGTTAAAGGTCACACGTGTAAGAAAAGAATAAATGTTATTGAAACCTCACAGAATTCTGAACCTAGTAATCATGAAGATGAGAATGTGGGATCCAGTGAGGATTGCAAGAGTAACATATCTTACAGTGATGATGAAAATGAGATATTTGTATTAGAACAGGATATAATGTTCCTGAATGATGCTATACCTCATACAGACACATCTTTAACTTCTATAGAGGAAGCTGAAATAATTAAAGATGTATCTCATGATACTTACAAAATAACACCTATCAGAGCACCTATTATCATATGTGGAAAAGAAATGAATGCCATTCTTGACACTGGGGCTGCAGGTAGTGTAGTTTCACTTAATGCATTAATGAAACTTGATAGTAAGTACCAGGAAAAACTAGAACCTGTTCAGACAAAGAACTGGAGGGGTTTTGGTTCAGTATTAAATCCAATTGGCAAATACAAAACTGCTGTATTCTTTAAATATAATAATGGATATGTTAGAGCAGTTTGTGAATTTGTAGTAATGGATAATAATAATTGTAGTGATTGGTTTATTATTGGCAATGATTTATTGACAAAATTTGGCATTAAACTAGATCCTGCAAACAGTTGTTTCACCATAGGGGTGAATGGTAAAAGGAAATTCAAAATATGTTCTGAAAATTCAGTATATGCCATTTCTCCTAGAGAAGAACAACTGCAAGGTGGAAGAACCACCAATGAAGTGGGTGAATTGGAAAATGAAATCCAAAAGGCCTCTTTCAGTCCTCAACTCTCAAAAATTGAACAAGAAGATATTTTGAGATTGATTAAATCATATCCTATGGCATTTGCTCATGGCTCAAATGAACTAGGATTGGTCAAAGACCATGAGATGAAAATCTCTTTAAGCTGTGATCTGGATAATATTCCTGGCAGTTTAAAAAAGAAACCTTACCCAGCATCTCCTGCAAAAAGGAAAGATATTGAAGACAATATAAAATTGTTGTTGGAAATGGGTATTGTTGAAAAAGTGGACACAACACCTAAGTATTGTGTCATTTCACCAGTATTAATCTCTTATGAAAAAGATAAGGCAAGATTATGCGGTGATTATAGAGCTCTGAATACATATACAGTAGATGATATTTACCCTCTACCAAGGATAGCTTCTATCCATGCTACCTTACAAGGAGCAAAATATATTTCCTGTCTGGATGGGAACAAGGGTTACCACCAGATTCCTGTGGAAAGAAATTCTCAAAATTACTTATTAATAACCACACATATGGGTATATATAAGTATGTGAGAATGCCATTTGGCCCAAAGAATGCCCCTTCAGTCTTCCAAAAATTGATGGATAGTGTTTTTCATCAGGAAATGGTTGAAGGATGGTTATTGGTCTATATTGATGACATCATAGTGTTTTCAAAGACATATGATGAACATTTAAATCACCTGAAAAGAGTCTTTCAAAAAATGGATGAAATTAATATGACTATTGCATTAAAGAAATGTAAGTTTGGATTTCAATCCTTGAAAGTACTTGGACATGTTGTATCTGGATTACAAATTTGTGTTGACCAGAATAAAGTGGCAGCAATTAAAAACATTGGGATACCTAAAAATGTAAAAGAGGTTCAAAGTTTTTTGGGTATGTGTGGATATTATAGACAATATATTAAAAATTACCAATCCATTGCAGCCCCTTTAACAACATTAATCAGGAAGAATGAAGCTTTCATTTGGAATAATGAAAGACAACACGCCTTTAATAAATTAAAGGAATGTTTAATGTCAGCTCCAATATTAGGACTGCCAGATTTCACCCTACCTTTTATCTTGTACACTGATGTAAGTTTCATAGGTTTGGGTGCTGCTTTACAGCAGAAACAGATAATAAATGGAAAATTATCTGAAGTAGTTATCTGTTATATATCCAGAACCTTAAGAAAAACAGAATTAAGGTATGGTGCCACACAGCTAGAATGTTTAGCCGTGGTGTGGGCTTTGGAGAAACTTCATTACTATCTGGAAGACCAGAAGTTTGAACTTATAACAGATTGCAGTGCAGTAAAATCATTACTAAACATGAAAACACCTAATAGGCACATGTTTAGATGGCAACTAGCTGTACAAGAGTACAGAGGAAGAATGACAATCACTCACAGAGCAGGAACATTGCATTCAAATGTGGATTTATTATCCAGAAGTCCTTTGCCAAATGATGCTGACAACCCAGCTTATGTACCTGAAAATGAGGTTATACATATATTTGGGATTTATATAGTGGATTTAGAAGAAGAGTTTATGCAAACTATATTGGAAAATTATTCATCTGATAAAGATTTGTCTAAACTATCTACCATTCTTAATGATCCAACAAATGCCTCCATGAGTGCATTAATTAAAACCTTGCCTCCAAAGTATAAAAATGCGTTGGAAAAAGGTAAACTATCAATTGAAGATGGATATATATATTACAGGAAAAAGTTAAGCAATGTAATAGTAATACCACCTTCTATGAAAGAGTTAATGTTGAGTACTTGTCATGATGACATCTTAGCTGGTCATTTTGACTTTAACAAAACATTAACCAGAGTTAAAAATACAGCCTGGTGGATAAACATGAAAGAGGATGTACAAAAATACATTGAAACATGTGACTCTTGTCAGAAATCTAAAAGATTAACTGGGAAGAGAGCTGGGTTGTTACAACAAATAGAGCAGCCAAAAGCTCCATGGGAAATTATAAACATGGATTTTGTAACTGGCTTGCCATTAGCAGGAAAAGAAAGTTTCAATTCTTGCTGGGTAATAGTGGATAGATTAACAAAAATGTGTAAGTTTATCCCTACCCATAAAGAGGTATCTGCTAAAGACTTGGCGTTACTATGGTGGACTCAGATGATGAATACCACTGGGTTCCCCAAAGCCATAATCTCTGACAGAGATCCTAAATTTACTTCAGAGTTCTGGACATCTTTGATGGAAGTATCAGGTTGTCAATTAAAATTGTCTACAGCACACCATCCACAAACTGATGGGCTGGCTGAGAGGATGATACAAACTCTAGAAGACATGATCAGAAGATATTGTGCCTTTGGATTAGAATACAAAGACAATGAGAAATTCACACATGACTGGGTAACATTAATTCCTGGCCTTGAATTTGCTTATAACAGCACAACTCATTCTGTAACAGAGAAGAAACCATTTGAACTCTGGCTGGGATATGTACCAAATACCCCAGTAAATCTTTTAAATAAACTACCAAGGTTGGATATACACCCTGGCACTAAATCCTTTATTCATATGCAACAAATGTGTAGAAAGCATGCAGAAGAATGCATCCAAAAAGCATTTGAATATGAAAAGAAAAGGTGGGACAAATCTCATAAAGAATTTGAATTTAAAAAGGGAGATGAAGTCCTCATATCAACACTACATTTTAACTTACAAGGTAATGTTAAATTAAAGGATCCCTTTGTAGGACCTTTTGTAGTAAATAAAATGGTTGGGAATAATGCAGTGGAAGTCATATTATATGCTCCATATGATAGGAAACATCCAGTTTTCCCTATCTCATTATTGAAACCTTACCATGCAAATGATCCTGACTTATTTCCAAAAAGAAGGGGAAGGCCTAAAAAGCAACCTGAAGAAATTGTGGAAAAAGCAGAGATTGAAAAAATACTCAAGAAAAGAATCCTTACTAAAGAAAAAGGAACTGAGTATTTACTAAGATTTAACGGGAAATCAAATGAATTTGATAAATGGATACCTGAAAAAGAAATTTCTAATTTATCCACCCTTCTTAAAAAATTTAAACAGAAATAAATTTCTGTTCAACCAGCTGAGGGGTTAAAAAACCAGTACTCATAATATTTTATTATGTTTTATTTCTTTAAAGTTGAATCTTTAATGCTACAGATTTATTCTGAATACCTGAAAATTACAAATTAAATAAAATAAAATGTATAACTTATCATTTTTTTTATTGTTTTTTTGGGTGGGCGAGTGTCAGCCTGTATATCTCCAGGACTGAGTAAAAAGTGATTATAAGTTATGTTAAACACATGAACTATACATGGGACTAATAAATAAGAGTACACAAATAGTATACATAAGTAAAATTATGATAATACACAAAAAATGCCATTATAACACCTTATATACATGCATATATCCACCTTTTATAGGTCTTATGTACTTAATATTAAGTTGGAATATGTTAGGGTAATCTTAAGAACCTTAAGTATAAGGCTGCATAACTTTTAAGTACACTTAAAGCTGTTATATTCATTGTTTTATGCAAAAAACAAGAAATGCGCTTTTTTTTACTTAAAAGTTGACTATATGCGCTATAAAATTGAGAATATCAAAATTGCGCTTTGACAGATCAATTGGGCTCATTTGGAACTATTGATTTGGCTATTTAAATGCATAAAAATAACACTTTTCAAATTTGGTGTTTTTTATGCCAGAAATGGCTTCTGTGTACTGGCCACATACTGCCTGCTTTTTTTCCGTGTGAATAGCTTCATTTTTAGCAAAGTTAGCTTTTTCACACTATAATTACCCCACATTCTACGCCCACTGTGGGGAAACACACTAAAATAGGCGACAGGCGCTTATTTAGTGTCCTAGCTTAATTAATAATGCATTGACCCTGTTTATATGCACTAATTTCATTAATAACCTCACTCTTGGCACTTTATTTCATCACCACGCTTAAATTCACCTAATTTTAGTCAAGGATTTACCCGTGCAAGAGCCTGCCAAGAACTGCATGTAGTTACCCCACATCTCACGCTCTTTTTTAAGTTTTTGGGTGGTTTCTCAGTCAATTTTGGTTATTTTTGAATGGGAATTTCACATAGTATAATGTCAGGATTAGCCCCATTATTTCTACAGTCAATCCCCCTTATTATTAAGCTATTATTAACCTTAAAAAGTCTCCTTTAGTCCTTAATATTATTGTTTTATACGCATATACTCTCTTTTTGTCTTTTTCTTTAATTTTGATGGATTTCCCTTATTATTTCAGGATTTTGGCGGTTATTACTCTTCTAATTATGTCATGGGTCACTGGGAATGTTGATGGGAATGTCTATTAGTTGTTTAGAGGCGTGATTAACTGTGTATTGGGTGGTACATCAAGGGAATCATTGGGGAACTCAGTGTGTATAAAAGGAGGAGGTTTTTGGGTTGTATTTCTTCATTCTTTATCATTACAATTTAACCAATATAACCAAACCAATTACAATACATATCAATTAGTACTTTTATAAGACTTTTGAATAGTATCTGAATTTATATAATCTATTTTTCTACCAACTATAAAGATTGTAAGCCATATATAAGAATAGTGAGAATTATATTAATGAGACCTTTATATTTGATTATATTTTACAACTTAGTGGATTAGAACTACAGTATTCATATAGGACCATTAAAATCTTCTAGACAACTGACTATTCAAGCTAGTTCACATCCTTGTACTTGACCTTAGCCTGACAACAACAGTACCCCCAGCCAGAAAGCATGAGTATAGAGGAAAAGGACGCCCTCTTAAAAAAGATAACTATCAAAAAGACGTCTCCTCCTCTTCAGGATCAACTGTCCCACCTGGCCAAACAGGTTCTGAAGCTAGAGGAATCAAAATCTCTCATGTTCAAAGAGGTAGAGCAGTTGCAAAACAATTGCAAGGTAGGATTTCAGCAGATGAATCAGGCAATGGCAGAATTAAAGGGAGGCCAGCCCAGTCAATCAAATCAGCAACCCCCTACCCAAGGAGGGTCCACTCACTCCCAGGAGAAAATCCTGGTAGACAAATGGAAATGGGACTGGTTTCACCAACAGTGGACAAGCCACAGTTGCAACAGGGATCCACCCCCTCATCTGACTTCCTCAGCTCACCCTTACAAGGGAAAAAAGCGCCAAAAATCAGGACTGGCAACCATCCCTTGGTAAGTAACTTACCCTCTCAGATTAGACATAATACTGATAATTACAATATAGGTAATTCTATTGATGTTAAATCTGTACAAAAAATAGAGGAGGATTTAAGAAATTTAGGTTTTAGAGTAGATACACCTGACTTGTCTTTTGTCCATAATAACAGTACTATATACAATGATAATACAGTTAATCCTCAGTTGCAACCACCTACTAGTGAGATGAGAAGTTCACAGGAGAGTGAGAGAATTGAAAAGGAGGACATGGAATATTTTAACAATAATCCAACTGTCCATAGAATTGTTTCAGCATTGTGGAATAGAATGACTGATTGTGAGGAACAGACAGTTAAACTCACTAGTGATACAATTTCATCCTTAACATTGAACATTTCTCAATTAGCAACACGTAATAAAGAATTAGAGAAAGAACATTTGTCTCTAACTCTTAAATATGATTCATTGAGTAATAAATATAATGACCTTTCAAACAAATTTTGTGAGTTAGAAAAATTATATGAAACACACTTATTAAAGACTGAATCAAGAACAAAGTTATCTTTTGCCCAGACAAATCAAAGTGTCTCTGAGTTGCTACAAAGATTAACTAAAGTTGAGATTGAAACTGCCAATCTACTAATGAACCAGGATAATCATAAGTATAATCAATATAATAATAATCCTTTCATGGGCAAAAGTGAATCTCATTCCTTCCCTGTACCACCACAATTAAAACCATCTGGTGGTAGTGTCAAATCTGAAAATGTAAGTCACAAATCTGTGCAGGAAGAAATACAAGACCATTTATCAAAAGTGAATGAGTTGTTGAATTTACCTAAGATTAGTGAGATAAAATCCAATCAGAAGAACTGGCCTAAGATAGATCAGTACCCAACTTATGATGGGGAAGCCAGCTCTGATTGGCAACATTTTATTCAAAGAATTGACAACTTGAAATTCTCATATAAGTTACCAGATGAAGAGATAACATCAAAATTAATTTCTTTATTTAAGGATGTTGCTTTATTATGGTTTGAAGCTGTCTTAAGTGAGGGTAGAGACTACTCTTGGGCTGAATGGAAACATCTTATTGAAAAACAATTTGGAGGTTCTAAATTCAGGCTTACTCAGCAGAGACTGTATGAGAAGACTAGGTATAATCCGTTGAATGGTGACAAACCTATGGTATTTTTAATGAATTTAAACAAAATATTAAAAGCCATTGAGCCTCATATGGATTTTAACTTATGGAAAGATAAGATAATATACAAATTACCTATATCTGTCAGAGACATTGTTGTAGCTAGAACATTAAATGTTACTGAATATTCTGACTTTATTAATATTTGCAATGAAATATTATTAAACCATAAGTATGAATCAAGGTATTCCACTTATAAGCAAAATGTTGAACCTGTAAAAACTCAGAATTCAAAAACACTTCAGGAGAAGCAGAAAAAACCTACTGCACCTGTAGTACCTAAAAAGTATGAAACAAATACTTGTTATAAGTGTAACAAACCTTGGGTTAAAGGTCACAAATGTGAGGAAAACATAAATATTGTTGAAAATCAACATGAATCTGAAAATGAAGTAGAAAAGAGTAATGATTCAAGTGATTATGACAGTAATATCTCATATAGTGATGAAAATGAAGTCTGTATGTTGGAAGATGATTTGTCCATCTTTTACAATCCAATATTAAATATAGACTCAAATGAATCTTTAATGAATTTTGAGGATGTTAAAATCATTAAGGATATATAAGAAGATACTGTGCTTTTGGTCTTAATTTTAAAGACAATGACAAATTCACTCATGATTGGGTAACCCTTATCCCAGGTTTAGAATTTGCATATAATAGTACAGTACATTCTGTCACTGGCAAGAAGCCATTTGAGTTATGGTTGGGTTATGTATCTAATACCCCTGCTAAAACTCTTAATAAGTTACCTAGATTGGATATTCATCCAGGTACTAAATCTTTTCTTCAGATGCAGGAATTATGCAGAAAACATGCTCAAGAATGTATAAATAAGGCTTTTGAGTATGAAAAGAAAAGATGGGATAAAGCCCATAAAGAACAAATGTTCAAAGAGGGTGATGAAGTCCTTATTTCAACGCTACATTTCAATTTAAATGGTAATGTTAAATTGAAGGATCCATTCATTGGACCATTTGTAGTTAAAAAGATGGTTGGTAATAATGCTGTTGAGGTTATTCTATATGCACCTTATGATAGAAAACATCCAGTATTTCCTATTTCTCTTATAAAACCATACCATTCTAATGATACTGCTCTCTTTCCAAGAAGATCAGGAAGGCATAAACAGCAACCTGAAGAAATAGTGGAAAAAGCAGAAATTGAAAAGATACTTAAAAAGAGACACCTTACTAAAGAAAAGGGAGTTGAGTATCTATTAAGATTTAAAAATAAATCAAGTGAATATGACCAGTGGATTCCAGAAAATGAAATCTCTGATCTTAAAAATCTCTTGAAAAAATTTAAATCTAAATAATACTGTTCATTCAGTATATGTATTATAAAAATTATTTTTTATTTTATTATTTCATTCCTTAAGATTAATTAAAATGTCTTAACATTTTTTTATTGTTTTTTTTGGGGTGAGGGAGTGTCAGCCTAAATATCCTTAGGACTGAGTATTTCTTATGCTTAAAATAAGATAACCTTAACTAGATTAAGCTTATATCTTAAAAATAAGGTTAAAATAATAATATATATTATTTTATTATATATATATATAATTATTATTCTATTATATAATTTATAATAGTTTAAATAGCTTATCCATGGCCTAATAATACTTATTAAGGTGTTAATGGAGTCATAATATACTTATCTTAAGTGATATGAAGTAATTATTGACATAC
>JASXTE010000018.1:20435415-20790415 GCA_030280995.1 Hemileia vastatrix | reverse complement strand
GTAAGCAAAAATCCAAAGGAGTTGGATAAACCAAAGAAAAACCTTTCCCTTTAAGTAAATAAAGAGTTCACAATTCTCTAAGCTATAACCTCTACTTTAAAAAAAAAAAAATTAACCAAAATAATCTTTGTTTATTTATAGTGTTGAAATTTGGAATCAGTGTTCTTTATAATGAGGTTGAGAAACACAACAGTGAAGCTGTATTTAGAAAAGTTATATAAATGATTGAATAATATATTTTTATGAAGCTTTTATTTTTTTTTTATGAGATTTGGTTGTTAAAATCTGATCCCTGGTGATGAGACCTATAAAATGGTACCCTATAAGTTAATATTAATGATGATGAGTGAATTTAATATATTGCTATGTAAAAATGTTATATCTATAAGGCTCTTACCATTTTCATAATTTGTTATGAAAAATAATTAATGATTGTTAAACTATGCTTGTTGTTGTTGGTGGTTGTATGATGATTGTTCACTGATATGATAATCTATACTTTCTAGTCTCAAGTTTACAGGATTTATATGCATAGTATAACACATGCCCTACTTTTCTTAACCAGAGCATCCCAGAGCTCATCTGGAGTTTGTCCAGAGCTTGTACAGACTTCTGGACTCCATTAGAACTTTTAAAATCTATAACTAAAAAATCTAGAAAAATCACAGATGATAGAGTTACTTCTCCTTTATATTCCACTCTCATGTCTGTAGCTTGTGCACCCTTCTTCATCTAGTATATATATAAAAAAAAAAAAAAAAAAAAGATCAAAGTAAAGAAAATTATATATATATATATATATATATATATATATATAAATTTTTTTTAAAAAAAATAAAATAATCAAAAATACTTTATAAAATGATTAAAAATAGTCAAATGTCAGAAAAAAAAAAAAAAAAAAATTCACAAAGGTTCTTGAGACTCCTGACTTTAATTTTTCATGCCCTTCTGAACCTATACTTTCATTTCCTGTCCAGTAATGATTCATTAAACCTTGACCCATAAACTTAACCCTTTTTAACCACTTTTTAATACTTAATTTATTTTATATAACCATTTTAAAATTAGATTAAACTTTCCAATCTCAACAATCATTCCCCAAAAATCCATTTTTTAATAAACTTAAGTGCCATACTAAACTTTTGACTACCACACCACATATTTAACTGGCACATATAAGTATGATTTTATAGTAAATATTAATTTTCCTAATACTTATTTATAAATGATTTTGTTATTAAACCTCAGGGGAAGACTAATATAATAGTGATGCTCAATATTAACTCACAATATTTGGATGTATGCAGACTAGTGGTGGAAAATAGGTAAATAAAATATAGTTATAGCTAATATAAAGATAATATCAATTTATAAAGGCTTTAAAAGATATATTTATATGATAATAATTGTTTTATAATGTTTATTTGAATCTTAGTATTCTAGTGATGTCCAATAACCTGTCAAATCCTCCCTTACTTATACCGAAATCTACTGGGGTGCACAGACCCTCAATTCAGATAATGTCACTGCTATCCCTGGCAATTACAGAACTTTGAGAGCCCATCACCTCCCCATGGCATCCACTTAACCATGTTTAAACACCCAGACCTCCAGTAAGGACCCTCCATCACAATTAATGATCTCATACACCCATACCATAAATAGAGAAAACAGATAAAAGCAGATACCATTAAAAAAAAAAAAAAAAAAAAAACAGGTAAAATAACTCATCCAAAGAGTATAAAATGAAACTTAAAGCATATAATGAAACAAAAAAAAAAACTTTCCTAGCCCCCAATAACATCCTCAAGAACCCATATTAACCCAGCAGTTATATACCAACCCATAAATCCATGAAAATCCATTGAAGGAAGCAGATTTAGTTGTCCAAACTGGATATATGCACCTGAAAAAGGTGTATATGCTTGTGTAGGTATGGTGAGTCCATTGAATATGTCCATATGACCTAAATTTAGCATAAAAATAAATCTTATAGGCTATTTAGAGGTTTAAACCCACTTATAGACCTATATATACATAATATAACTACATATTTCACTGAATATGAAGTTTATGCATACATATAAGCTTATGTATGTCTATAATTTCTTAATATAACTTAAAATGAGTATAAGATGACTCCATCAGCATCTTAATAAGTATTAAAAGGGCTGTGGATAATCTATTTAAACTTATATAAGTCATTTAATAGTGTAATAATTATATATATAAGCAAAATAACCATAATTTTTACTTATAAGCTTAATTTAATTAAGGTTATCTTATTATAAACATAAGAAATACTCAGTCCTGAGGATACCTAGGCTGACAGATATCCTATCTTGGCTTTAAAATACATCAAAAATGGGCCCCCAAGAGCCGTTTTTACAGCTTCCCTAGCCACATAAAAATGCACCTTACCAACAAATCTTCCCACACATAATTTAACATGCTCTGCTTTACCCATCAGCTCAGTAGCATGATCACCAATACCTTTTAAATTAAAACCAGTGCAAGTATATTTATTGGAAAGCCTATCATTGGAGCTTGCTCTAATGACATTAAATTAACTTGAGACCCATAATCCACCATGGATTTTACCTCTTTACCATTTAAAGAAACTATTAAATATTCCAGAGAAGCTGAAAAATGATTTTCCACCTCCTCACTCAACTTTTCAACATTTTCACATATATATATACTCCACCTCTCCAGCTACTACCTGTCTTCTTGTCAGATGCTTCTTCTGATTTTCTGAAAGGTCAGGACTAACCATAAATAATTTACTTAAAGATAAAGGAATCTGAACTTGATTCACTCTACCCAAAGAAATTTCTATCACATTTTCTTGACCAGATACTACTTGACTTTCATACTGTAGTTTATTTTTTTTAACTTTGGCCCTGGACACCTCTTGGGGACCCACATTGCCATCTTTACGCCCCATAATAATTTCTTGATATTCAATAACCCTAGTTCCATTTCCTACTTCTTTCACTAATTCAGATCCACAACTGGTCCTTCTTACCCCTTCCATAGTAGTTGGATCACTAAAAATATTTTATGGGGCAAGATGTCAATGGTACATCCTCCTCAGAATCCAATTCTTCTTTAACAGTCATAGGCTCACCATTTTAATCCAACTTTCCAAAAATAAAAGGCCCCATATCTGCCATCCCCTTCTGCATCATATATAATTTATCCTTAGACTAAGGTTTCTTTTACATCTTCTTAATATCTGCCTTGCCTTGTTTAGCCCTTAATTGGCTTTGAATACTTTTTTTAGCTTTAGTAGCAGCTGCCCTTTTAGCAGCATCACCATCATCTTCCCCTGCCATACTGTTACCATTCACTCTAGCAACCAAACACCACTTCAAACCACCAAAAGAAGTAAAAAAAAAAAAAGTATCCTTACTAACCTCATTTTCCTTTCCCTTATCAAATTTTCCACCTGAATTACCATCATTTTTTTTTTTTTCCACCTGCACCATTATCATCATCATCACCATTTAATTCTTCAAACCTGGCCTTGTTTTTCAGTCATCATGCTCCTCCTAACTAAATTGGAGGGAGATTTTTCTTCACCTGTGATTTGATGAAAGATCCATCTGGAAATTTAGAAAACTTTTCCATCAAGTTTGACTCTACCTGCATGCAAGTCCCTATTGAAATGATAACAATCACCAGCTCTGTTTCCCCTCCTATTACAATAGGGGCACACCCTCAATTTTCCATAGCCACCTCTAAATACATTTTCAACATTACCCTTCCCATTACTACCACCATTTCCATTTCCACTTCCAGAAAATTGGTTTCCATTTCCATTAAAACCATAATTCCTCTTCTCATAACCCCTATATTGATAAGAAGAAGAAGAAGAGGAAGAAGAAAAAAAAGAAGATTCCACAGGTGTTCTATTGGCCTTCTGAGTTTCTTGAACAAATATTTTTAGCTGCTTTGTTAATTCAGACAAGTGATGAACAATCTTGTTTTCCACATTCCCCTCAACCTTAGAAGTAGGCTGACCCATCTTAGCCTTCTTTACCTCTTGATCTTTGACCATAAAATTGTTGTTTTCAGCCAAACATTCACTAGCCTTGCTAAAATATTGATTACAAGATCTTTAGTTTTTTTTCCAGAGCCATAAGTTTTAGATACGCCTGGATGTTTTCTTTAATGACCTCTAACACTGGAAGCTTCTGTTCCCCATTTGGCAGATTCTTCATTAAGTTTATTCTTGAAAGCTCTTTTAATCCATCCATCCTAATATCCCTACTAAAGAATGACCAGAATAGATCCTTGTCCTGATTTTCATTGCCTATCTTCTCCACCAAAATCAAGTATTCCAACACTTCATCAAACTGTCCAAACAAATTTTTAAAGTCCACCATATTAGAAACACCACCTTTAGCTTTCCAATCACTGAAAGACTTTTTGAGGTCTATCATAGTATACCTAAAACCCCAATCTATCAACCATCTCTTTTGAAAATTTTAACCAATCCTACTTTTTGTATCCATCCATAGCAATAACCTCTTTTCTCACCTCTTTTTCCACAATAAAAAAAATTGGATTTGTTTCACTTTATCCAAATGAGACGCACCATTCACAGCAACAGAAGCTTCATATCTGCTCAAAAAACCATTTAACTTCCTCACCATTAAACTTGATCCCATCACAAGATAAAATCCTAACTGATGCCATAGCATGAACAGTAGCACCAGAAACACCAGATCCAGTAGCAGAAGACATCCCAAAAGTATATTATTAAACCATTAAAAAAATATAAGTATTCATTAAATAATCCTCTTTCAGGCTAAGCCTGTCCGGATACCAAGTAAGATTGATAAAAAGCTAGAGAATTTGAACCCCATGTTTGGAGCCACCAATGTAGAAATACTCTTACAGTTGCCTTTCTGTAAGCAGAATTCAAGGGAGTTGGATAAACCTAAAAAAATGCAGTCCCTTTAAGTAAAATATGGGTTCAAAATTAACTAAGATAATAAGTCTACTTAATATTAAACTACCAGTTGAATATTTATAATAATGGTGTAGAGATGTAAAATTGGTGTTCTTATAGTTTAGATGATATAAATACAACAGTAAAGCTGTACCAGAAAAGTTATTTTAAATGATTGAATAATTATGTTTTTATCAAGTTTATAATTTTGTTAAAAGATGTTATATTTGAGTCCCTGAATATAAGGCCTTTACAATGAAACCCTGTAAGTATATATAAATGTGTTGTGGAATAATATTCATGAAGTTTTATATAAAATTTTTATTTCATAAGGGTATTAAAAAATATGAAATGTTATGTAGAATAATGATGGCAGTTGTTGTTATGTGTTATTGGATTTTAAGATAAGAGTTAGATAGATGTCTGATGTAATTTTGAGTCTACAGCTTAACATGCATAGTTAGTTCACATGCCCTACTTTCCCCACCTGGAGCATACCAGAGCTCATTAGGAGTATTCTGGACTTTGTACACACTTCCAGATTCAATTAGAGCCTTAAAACCTTAATTAATAATCTAGGAAAATTAAAAATGAGAAAGCTTCTTCTTCTCTACATTACCAACTAAATTTCATAGTCTGTGCAGCCCTCTTTATCAAATTAAAAATCATTAAAGTTAAGTAAATTATGAAAAAACAAAAATAATCAAAAAAATACTTTATAAAATTATTAAAAATAGAAGAAAAAATAGTAAACATTAGTTAAAAATTCATAAAGGCTCTTGAGAATCCTGAAATTCATTTCTGTGCACTCTGTTTTAGCTTAAAATTCCTTTTTCTTGATCATTCAATTATTATTCCGTCTTCACTTGTAAATTAACCCCTTTCAGAACAAAAAACCATTCATTCTTTTTTAAAGAAAATTATATAAATTTAGATTCAACTTTCCAATATTTAAAATAACCATCTTAATTCATCCTAAAAATTATTTTTGGTGCTGTACTAATCTTTAGACTGCCACAGTGGCTGAAAAGACTCCAAGGTTAGGTAAATGATATCTACCTGAATAATAGATTGCATCAAGTGGAGAGAAGGAGAAAATGATACTAGAAATTAAAGAAGTTTGTGTTTTTTTAGATGGTTTGGATTTTTCTGTGGAATGGAGAGATTGGAGCAAGGGTTGATCCCAGGGTGAAAAATAAAAAGGGTCAATGATTAAGAATTATTTTTTTTAGTGAGGGGGGGGGGAGGCTAAACATTAATAAAACCCACTTAAAACCCCATAAAGACCTGAAGGAAGCACATTTGGTTTGTGGATTTTTCAGTTGAATGGTTTTTAATTTCTTAGCTGAGATGAGGAAAGAGAGAGTAGTTTGATTTGAAGAAAAAGTGGGAGAAGGATGCAGTTGAGTAGATATGGGATAGAAAAGCATTTTAGGATATTCAATGATGAAAAGGAATAGAAATGAGCAGATTCGATGGGGAGGGATCTGAACGGATAGAAGGAATAGACAGGATAGGATGAAAGGTGGGAGTGCAGAGCAAGGTATGGAGGCTGGGATATCCAGAAATTTGTCTAAAATGTGGTTATAAAAAATTGAGGATAAAAACATCAGATAGAGATTAGCTTTGACACATAAAATTTCTAATACCTCAATTATTAGAAAAACTAATTTCAGAAATTAATTGGGGTATAAGTATTTTTATCCAAAATTAGTTTAATTGCAGATTGGTCAACATGGATACCCCCTAATAATATAGACACCTGTACCATTTTGAATTTATAAATAGAGAAAATTAAACCTAAATTCTATATATATCTGTTTTGAAAATCTTAGAAATACCCTCCTTTGAATGTTATTGAATTAAGGCATCAAAATCACCCAAATTTAATATCATTACATAACTTGTCAAACTTACTAGTTTTAACATAAGGAACATTCTTCATGCCAAAATATGCAGATCAAGTCTATAAACAGAATTTTAGGACTTTACACAGGTATAGTCTAGAGGAACCCCATAAAACACATTAATGTTGTTTATGATGACCATTGATTACAAAACAAAACATCATCAACCCTTTATTTTCCTTTATTAAATTGAAATAATAGATTTATTTATTAAATTTTTTTTGATAGAATAATAATTTAATATCTGATGACTCTACTTACTAATCACCATATTCTTTTGATCTACCTAAAGGTTTATTTAACTATTTAATTCTTTAATTTTTACTTTTACCTTCTTTGTTTACCTTGTTGATGTTTGGGATTAAATATTGACTTATCTGAAAAGAGCAGTCAAAAAATGAGTGAAGGGTTAGACATATCAAAATGGTATGAAAGAGAAACAAAAACACTCCTTGATAAAATGTAAGTAATAATAAGAAAAAAAAAAAAAAGGTAGTTGGGAGGAATCAGGAAGTGTAAAAGTTTCAAGGCTAAGGCAATTGAAAGAGGCAGCAAGATCATTTATAAGGGAACATAACCAAGTGAAGTAAAGGTCACTCAGGACCAACAAATGATGAAATTGATAATCAAAACATTAAAAACAAGAGAAGTTATAACATAATAATTCAGTCCTACAGCTTGTGGTCTACATTTATGCGAAAAGACTATAATGAGATAGTATATAAGTGATCAGATCATATCATGTCAATATGGATTAAACAATATCGTGTTCAGATAACAATGTTGTAGTCATATAAAAAATAGTGAGAACACGATCTATGAAGCAAAAACTACCAAGAAGAAGGTTTAATCTTAACAGGAAGGAAAAATTCATGATGTAAGTATTATGATATGCATTATCAAATAAATCAAAGAAAAATTGGGGAGAAAAAAGGGTCAACTTTTAAGGTCTATATCTCAGAAACCATTGAACCAAATTGAAATCTGTTTATGGGAAACAAAAGATAGACTTCAGAAAAATATTCAGTAAGAAAAAGGACATTTAAACTAAACCTCATTTGTAATATAAAAACTTAAAATAAATAAAAGTGAAATTGGGAAAAAAAATGGGCTCAACTGTAAAGCTCTATATCTCAGCATCCACTGAGACCAAAACTCAAATCTGTTTGTGGGAAATAAAAGATAGACTTCAGAAAATTCTTCAGTAAAAAAAAGATACTAAATTTGAATTAACGTAAACTTCATTTATGATATAAAAACCTGAAATAAATAAAAGTGAAATTGGAAAAAAAAAAAAAAATGCACTCAGCTTTAAAGCTCTATATATCAGCATCCACTGAGTAAAAAAAATTT
This sequence comes from Hemileia vastatrix, assembly GCA_030280995.1. Lineage (NCBI taxonomy): Eukaryota > Fungi > Basidiomycota > Pucciniomycetes > Pucciniales > Zaghouaniaceae > Hemileia > Hemileia vastatrix. The sequence goes on along the minus strand of JASXTE010000018.1, from coordinate 20,782,192 downwards.
AAATCTGTTTGTGGGAAATGAAAGACAGACTTCAGTGAAATCTTCTTTTAAAATAAAATTGGATTTGAACTAACCTAACCATAATTTCAACTCTTATGTAAAAACATTCACCAAAACTTGAAAAGTGATGATAAAAATGACAACATGAAGAGTTTAATAAGTCAACCGGTTATCCAGATCAGAGTCCTACATGGAAAATGATCATTCCAAGGAGCGATGAAGAGTAGAATGATTCAGAGATAAAATGAATGAAAAGAGGGAGAGAGAAAAAAAATGGTAAATTTACCTTGAGAAAATCAAGAAAAAAAAACTACCCTCAAAAATAAATTTAGATACAGAAAAAAATAACAAAAATAAAAGTAAAAATGAAAAAAAATGACTTACCTGAAGAGATGAGTTGAGAAGACAATTGACTTCAACTTATTTCAGGGATGTAAGAGTAGTGGAGGAAACAGATCTGAGTTATTGGGGGACTCCTTTTAGTCTAGAAGATTTTCAATGGCAATTTACAGTATTGGCCAATGGATTTGGAATTCTCAACACAAGTAAATACAATTTCTCTTATGATTTTACTTTTACTCAATAGAAGAGGTAAGAATATAAATATTATTATTATTTATTATTTAGAATCACACTAATGTAAATACTAAAAGACAAATAATAGTAATGTTTTTACTTGAAGGTGTTTTAATAAAATAGTTAAGTTAAGGAATGAATCAAACAGCACAAAAGAGGAGGCCTTTTATAGGTAAAAAAGAGAGAGAAAATACATGGGGTTAACAAGTATCCATAAGGGAGTGTGAGAGAAAACTATCACAAAAATAAGAATATGCAAGTAACAGAAGTGTGCTAAAATGATGCATCAATAAAAGATATCACATTTATTTGATATAGTTTAGAGTTCACTTTAGATGTCACACTTAGTACAAATTAATTTGAATTTAAAATAGAATTTCAAACATTTAAAATAAAGTAATTTGAATTTTTAAGATTTAGTATTAATATTTTTATTTCTCTTTCAACCTGTTTTTGAGCATGGTGTTAGGGAGTCAAAATATAAGGGACATTATTTTTAATTAAATATAATTACTAAATTTAAGAGAGGTTGAGAGGGGTGAAATAGGGATCAAAAGAGGACAGCATACAATGGGGCTGGGAGGGTAGCAAAAGGGGTGGGGAGGGAAGACAAGCATGTGTTGATAGAATTGAAAGGGATGGGGATTGGTGCAAACAGTGTGAAATTAGGAGGATGAACTCTGTTCTTTGGGCAAAGAACAGAGTTCACTGCCATAAAATATTAGCTGAAACATAGTTTTCAACTCTGTAAAAACAGTTGTAGGTAATAGAAAAAGTCACTGATTTTTTTATATGTAATCTGAAAGTTTTTAATAAAATCATTGTATTTAAGAATTGTGATATTGTCAATCGATTTTTATTGATCAACTTAATTTAATAAAGTATTATTTAAATAAGTTGCTTCAAAAAATACTGTGCATTGAGTAGGCTCATGGAATGATTTTTTCTGGCTTCCATTCAGTTATCCTCACACTTTCACTATGTTTTCAATATAGATCCATTATTATTTGTGTGATACTTCAAGTGAAGGTTCAGTATTACTTCAGTATGAGTTCCATCTGATTTCCATCTGACTTCAAGTTGAGGACTTTCCAGAAAGCCCCCCCCAAATACTGCATGGTTTAAGATAAATAATTCATTTTTTAAAGAGATTTGGTATTCATATATTTTTTTACTGGAAAATTCTTGACTCATACCAACTCCTGCTTTATTTTTTTCAAGGAAAATTGATGCATATATGATAAAAATTTTGTTCTTTGATTCATGAGGCAACCATTCTTCCAAAAGATAGGGTCACTGGAGTTACTACTGGGGTTACTCTTGGGGTAGTCTGAGGGATAAAATAATGACTTGCCCACAATTTGTCTTATATTTTACCCTGTGCTGGAGTGCAAAGACCTTCAATCCAGATGGTGTCACTGCTATCCCTGGTGATTACACCACTCTGAGGGATCATCACCTCCCCATGGAATCCACTTCAAGCAATTTCATCACCCAGACCTCCAGTAAGGGCCCTTCATCACAATTAAAGATATCATACACTGAAACCATAAATTGAGAAAACAGATAAAAGCAGATACCATAAGGAAACAAGTTAAATAACTCATCCAAAGAGAATAAAATGAAACCCAAAGCGTATAAATGAAGTAAATCAACTGTCCATGCCCCAAAAAACATCCCCAAGTATCCACATGAACCCAGTAATCATATTTCAACCCATAAATCTGTGAAAATCTATTAATGGAAGCAGATTAAGTTGTCCAAACTGAATATATGTGTCTGAAAAAGGTGTATATGCTTGTGTGGGCATGGTGAGTCCATTGAATATGTTCATATGACCTAAAATAAGCATAAAAATTAAGCTTATAGGCTATTTAGAGGGTTAAACCCACATATAGAACTATATATACATAGTATAACTACATATTTCACTTGATATGAGGCTTACTCATACATATATGCTTATGTATGTGAATAATTACTTAATATCACTTAAGATGAGTTTAATATGACTACATTAGCACCTTAATAAGTACTATGGGGCTATGGATAAGCTATTTAAACTAATATTAGTCATATAATAGTGTACTATATATATATATATATATGTAAGCATAATAACCATATATATAAGTATCATGACCATAATTTTAACTTATAATCTTAATGCAATTAAGGTTATCTTATTTAAAACATAAGAAATACTCAGTCCTGGGGATACCAAGGCTGACAATGGCACTTAGGGTGGATCAACCCAAAAAATTAAATAATTTTTTTAGCTTTTGCTTTGATGAATACCCTTTGTGATCTCTTGGCTATATTTAGAGGTGTATTTAATCTGCTTGGAAAACTCATAGAGGATTTATATTTCTTTTTTTTTTTTTTGGATTTTTTTTTATGTTTTTATGTTATTGTAGTTATTCTTTGTTTTTACTATGTTAGATGAATTTTAAACATGATTTTTCACCAAGTTACAAAAATACAAGTCTTGTGCATTGATATTGACAGAGTAGCATTAAAAAAATAGTGTTTACAGAATTTCTGTAGGGTAATATACAATTTATTTAGAAGACTTACATACAGCCAGCTCAAGATAACTAGTTTGAATAGGAGACAAGTTAGAGTTCAGAGGTCTGTGGGTTGGTCTGTACATGGTTTATTGGGAGTTTTAAAATGATTTTGTTTATTTCTTTGAAATTTTAACTTGTTTTTTTCATTTATTTATAGATTTTCACTTTTTATCAGATTGTCATAACTCTTGGGAGGGTTTACCTCACTCATCATTAATTTTTTCAATAGTTATGATCAATTTGTTGTTAGACAGAATAATTCTATAACTTAAATCCATAAAACTACTTGAAGTGGACACCATGAAGAAATGATGGGCACCCTCAATTCTGAAAATTCTAGGAAGTGGAAAGAAAGTTTTATTAAGCAAAAATTATATCACACAGTCTAAAAATTATGACCAAAACTTATTAACACAGAAATTAAGACATTCTAAAAGTAGTTTTCCAATCATGTCTTGGGGCCACTTTTACAATTTGAAAGATTTATATCAGTTTTAATTTTGAAAAGGAACGCTCTTCATGAAGGATTGTGAAAATATGTGAAAAAATTGAAAGAGGTTATTTATTTATTTTTTGCTGTGATATCATTCAATAATATAAAATCTAAGTAAAGTCATGGCACCTTTTGAGTAGTTAGAAAATACAGGATATAAAAATGAGAAGAATAATAATTTGGTATAAAATTTAGCCAAAGACCCTTGAAAGTAATACTTAAACAATCACCAGGGAAAAAAATGTGGGCACCTGATCGCAGGTGCCAATCCTTATCTTTGATTTGATTCAGTTCTAGCTCAGCTGTAATTCTTCTGGCAAGATCGCACACTGAGCACTGAGCATGGTAGCTTGCGTGGCATCAAATCTGAGTTATTCTTGTGTCACAAATGGATTGAGAGATTGTCACCTGCTAGCAGGTTCCAGGTGTTTTTTTGTGGTGAATAAAACTTGATTTAGATGTAAACATCAGCTCTACTAAATGGAAGCTTGACTCAAAGATTTAAATTACACTTGGAAAAAAAAATGCAGGTGTCTGATAGTAGGTGCCAATCCCTATCATTGGTTTACTTGAGTTATATCTCAGTAATAAATCTTCTTAGAAGACTGCACAATGAAAGCTGAGCATTCCATCTTGCATGGCATTAAATCAAAATTATTCTTCACTCACAAATGGATTGAGGGCATGGCACCTGCTAGCAGGTTCCAGGTGTTGCTTTTGTAGTGTTGATTTGAATATTAGGATATAATCTCAATAGTTTAAGAAATCAAAATATTCTTATACAATAAGATAATTGAGAAAAAATCGGAATGAATCAAGTACTACAATAGGGTTTTCTAGCTAAAAAATGTCCAGCTGTTTATTTAACTTTAACTTTTTAATTAAATTTGGCATCATTCACTAGGGAAAAAAAAATGAGGGGGACTTGCATGCAAGGCCATACCCAAATAGAATCAGTATAGGTACAGACTTGTATTCAACTCCCCCCACCTTTCTTCCTGAAGATTACAGGGTTTTCAGTGAGAAAAAAATGTATCATCTCCTCTTATAAAGAAGATTCACATGATTTTAAAAAATATATATATATAATAATAATGAAAAACCAGACTTCCTTTCTGAAATTTTTGTAAAGCACAAAAACGAAACCTTCTCATCAATAATTTAAATCTTATTCATGTTTCCAGAAATCCAAAAACTTTTAAAAGGGGTAGAGTTTTTAAAAATAATTTTTTTTCGTGAAAATTGGTTGATGGTCGTTTCACAGAATAGAAGAATGAAAAAAATTGATCTCAGCTGTCAGGTCCAATTCAGAGCCTTTTATTTATGATTGATTCAGGTGTCTACCTTAATGAAAACCATATTAATAGTATATTTTCTTTTTATTTCAGATAAATATGACCAAAAGTGATAGCTAGAGAAACGAAAACATAATACTTGCTAATAGGATTTGAGAAAAAAAATAACATTTTTTTTTCTTGTTATTTGTAGATATCTTAACAGCAAGAAATCCAAATCTCAAACCTCATCAAAACTCTACATGCATCAGTTCATAACCAAAAAAGAAATAAAAAGAAATTTATAAAAGAGTCCCATCGGATAAGTATTTATGTCCAAATGAAGAATCATATTTATTTTATCCATCATACTATTTAAAAGAACTAGTTGACATGATTTTTAGGTGAATCTAAAAAAGGATGATTAAAAGGCTAATTTTTTGCACTCAACAGCATCCTGAATAACAAGATTTTGAAGATTAGAAGGACAGAATTAAATCAATCTAATTGGACCAATTAACTATTCCCTGTCTTGTGATCAAACATGAAAAAAGCCATAGAATGTTGATTAAATTCAAATTGTCGAGATGCTACATGACGATATAAATAACAAATGGAAGATTATCCAAAGAGCTAGTTCAGGAAGAGCAAGACAGCAAGAAAGATGAGTGATTGTTTCTTGATGCTCTTCTCCCATGAAGATGAAGGTCAGAGAAGATGGAGGTATGCAATATGAAGAGGCTGTGGTCACTATGGATCGCTTTTTCTTTCTTTCTTTCTTTCTTTCTTTCTTTCTTTCTTTCTTCAACCATGTTCAGAGCTGCTCCACCCAATCCATACGACGAGCTCCTCATCAAGGCCACCGACGAAACCCTCACTTCCGAAAATTGGGGCGTACTCATCGAAGTCTGTGATAAAGTCATTGCTGATCCACTTCCTACCGGTCCACGTGAATGTATTGCTGCTCTTCAGAAACGTCTCCAACATCGAAATGCAAACGTTCAACTCTTTTGTCTCACTTTGGCTGAAGCGTTGGTTAAAAACTGTGACGAAAAACTTCATCGTGAATTGAGCAGTCGTAGCTTCACAAAGGCACTCATCAATCTCGCCACCGACCGAAACACCCATCCTAAAGTCGTCAAGAGAGTTTTACAGTGTCTTAATGGATGGAGTGAAGACTTCAAAGGAAATGCTAATCTTGGCTTGGTCGATGAGGCTATTGAGGAATTGTCTTCCAAAGGATTGCGTCATGAACATCAGTCTGAACCTTCTATCCATCCAGTGCTTTCTCTTCTTCTCTCGGCTTTCTATTTTATTCCCCATTTTACTTACTCACTAAAAATCCTTTCCTTTTCTTTGCTCTATCTTTTACTTCCCTCATTTCGCTTGTTTCTTCGGTTCACATCTTTAAACTGTACACTGACTTTATATATTTATAGCCTGATGATGTGCTTAAGCGGGAAGAAGAAGATTTACAGCGTGCCCTAGCCGAAAGTGAGCGAGAAGCTGAATGGATGAATATGGCAGGAATCGGCAAATTCCCCTCTCCAGCTCAGAACTTATCTTCAGAACCTTCCAGATCCACCTCCATTGCACCCAATTTGTCGGGCTACATTCCTCCTTCTTCTCAGCAGCGTTACTCCAACAATCCCCTTGCTCCGTCGCCGCCTCTCACCACCCTGTCCAATTCCTTGCAGAGGGTTTCTCTCCAGGATAATGACGTACAGGAAACTACACCAAGTGCTCAAACTCTGAATCCTTCATCAACAGGAGCTGATTTATATCCAATGAGGACCATCAGCAGGCCTGCTCCCCATCGTGTTCGTGCTTTATATGACTTTGAGCCTAGTGAGGAGGGAGAATTGGGTTTTAAGGAAGGCGATCTTATCCGTGTAATTGATTCAGTCTATAAAGATTGGTGGAGGGGCGAAATTAAAGGTCGTACGGGTATTTTTCCTGTCAATTATGTTGTAAGATAATCCCTGATTCTTCTGTCATGATTTATCATTTGGTCATTTCTTTCTAATATTATATCCATCCATGTATTCATTCAATATTGTAGGAACCGCTGCCAGATCCGACCCCTGAATCAATTAGGAAAGAAATTGAAGCGGAAGCTATGGTGTTTTCTCAAGCAGCAGAAATCGACAGGCTTTTAGACATGCTTAGGAGTTTGGACTCCCAGAGAGATAATCTAGCTGATAATGACGAACTTTCAGAACTATATCAAAAAACTTTATCTTTAAGACCCAAAATTGTCCGACTAATTGAAAAATACACTCAGAAGAAAAGTAGGTTCTTCTATTCAGTTGAAGCATACAAATATGTTGTTGAAGTTTATGAATTGCCCAATTTTCGGAATCAAGCCGATCTCTTACTCATAAACGATAAGTTCATGAAGGCAAAATCAACTTATGATCGCATGATTGAAGAATCCTTGGCAAAACATCATCCAGGAGGTTTGCCTCTTATTCTATTTTCAATTACTCGTGACCAATTAAAGTACTAACCCCATACATTTATTCCTTGAAAATCAACCTAGTTGCTGCCGAAACTTATACGCAGCCCAACCCTAATTACCATACATCTTTACCTGCAACCGGAGCCTATGGCGCTAATCCTTACTATCCTCCTGGGCATAGTGGCGGTTATACATATGATGTGAGTCGTGTCAGCCGCTTTTCTCAAAGTTTTTATTTTTATGTTTTTTTACTTTCCATACTAACAGAACATGCTGGCTCTTTGTATTTTCTCACTCACTGTCATTTCCTTCATACCATTAATTACAGTATCGCCTAACTCAGCAAAACCCTAATTATTCTGTTCCGGCAGGGCCACCAACTGGTCCTCCTCATGTACAATATCCCTCCCAAGAACCTATATTATCTGAAGGAATTGACACTAGCAGATATTATTTAGCCTCAGATGGAAACTGGTGCGTACAAGATTTAGATGAATCTTTAAAAAATATTTATGGTATAGATGAATAATGTTGATAAAAAATGTATTATGAAAACACAGGTATGCTTATTCTGCTGAACAACTGGCGGCAAGAGAACGTGAAGGCAATTCATCTTCAAGCAGTGGAGTTAGAAATGTCTCAAATCCAATGTCACCTCCCGTAGCAAATTCGACGCACCCAAGCATTGCTGTCAATCATCAACCCAGTCATCATTCTCTACCCACAAGAACATTTACAGATAATCTTAATCAAGTCAATCCTGTTGGTTCTAACTTTAGCCAACAACCTCAAGAGCAAGCAGCGCAATAATTTTTTTTGTGACATCATGTTTAACTTATCATATCTGTTCAATTCAATCAAAAATTGTTTTTTTTTTTCCCATTTTTGTTTCTTTACTTCAATAGTTGCTGTTTTTTCATTTTTTATTGCATAGTGTGCAAATGCTATAAATAAATATTTACAAAAGCCAAGAAAAAAAAGGATAATAAACACACACACATATACATATATGGAGAGAGATGTTCTTTTTATTTTTCATTTTTTTTGTTGAACTATATTATGTATGGACTAGAATTTGGGCAGTGATCCGGTGACAAACTTGAATTGCTCCGGCGACAACCCAAATGACGTCATATGCTATATTTGGAGCATATTGTATAACTCGCTGCCATGTAATACATACTATATACTAAAATGCGTACGTGACATCTCTTTAAAATATAAAAGGGCAGTGATCTGGTGACAACCTAGTATTCTAAAAAAACATTAGTTACACGCATATTATACAAACTCCTGTTGCGCCCAACACACTATGTATTTATAAATTGATAGAGTGACAACCTATTCACTCAAACAAGTTAGCACAGTTTATTATCCCATCACATAAGTGAACAATATCATTCCCTCAAAAAAAAAAAAAAAAAAAAAAAAGGTTAGGAATATTCATTCATTTATTGTTGTTCCTCTTCAAAGTTACAGTTACAGTTAGTTAGTTGGGGTTAGTTAGAGTGCTGGTATTATATATATATATATATATATATATATTGTAAACATGGTTTAGGATTCGATAGATAGATAGCTGGTTAGTTTGTAGTTGGAAGTAAAATGATTGTGTAGAAGTTTTTGAATGTATTGTAGGCTGTACATACAGTGGGATGACAAAAGTATCCACCTGCTACATGCATAATCTTTACAATCACTTTTTTTTTTTTTTTTTTTTTTTTTTTTTTTCCTTGACTTGTTTTTTTTTTTTTTTTACCCAACCTTTCTACCTATGCTTAAAAATTTCAGCTAAGAAGAAGTATTTGAGAAATGAGGTGAAAAAGTAAATAGTCAGCATGTCAATGTGGGGTGCCAAATCCCCTACCGATTCACATGCTGTTATGGATTTCCTTGGTCCACTGTGCATGATATCATCAAATATAAATATGTGATGTCACTGGCACCTTGGAAATTGTTAGGCTGAGTTCAAGTACAGAGACGCAAATAGCTTGATTAGTCAGTTTTCTAGAAGATTTTAATGGTCCAGTATGAATTGAGTTGTCCGAATCCAATTAAGTATTAAAATCTAATTCAATATAATGGTCTCAGTAATTTAATCTCACGTATTAGGGGGTATCAATGTTGAGGGATCTGCAATTAGTGATCAGGAATTTTTTTTTCCCTGGATCTGACATTATTAATTGCAGAAGATTCTTATCTTTTAGCCCCAGGGCTAGTGGATAAGGAATCCAAGATAATGCATTATCCCAACTCTTATACCCTGATTTCCATTCCTAATTCCTGATCCCAAACTTGTCACATCCATAATTCATTTGTAAGAAAGTCACATGACATACAATTGTGGATGTGTTAGGATTTGGATTGAGAGGCAAGGAGGAGGAGCGCTATGGGCACTATGCATTTGTAAGAGACGGAAGCAGGGATATTGCATTAAGGGGTTATATGGGGCAAGCGCTGTGGAGCACTCCTCATTGGACAACTTATATAGTAATCCAGTTACTCTTAGTCTCACTGCTAACTCAGCATAGTCAGTCCCACCCTTCTCACTGTTGGCAACCCCAACATAGTCAGTCTAGTTAGTCTCACTGCCATGTTAGCATAGTCAGTCCCGTTTCAAGGCTAGCGTCAGTGCTAGTAGTAGTCTGCCTTCTCAGGTTCTAACATTTTGTCTGATCTCAATTGGCATACTACTAAAGAAGAATGAACCCTGCAGATCAACCCAATGCAGCACTCCTTGCAGCAATGAAAGAGCAAATGGCACACTTGCAGGAAAAGAATGCTAGGCTTATGGAATGCCTAGCTGAGTTGAAGCCCTCATACCGCGGCCCCACTGAAGCAGAGTTGGATGCTGCTGAAGCCAAAGCCAAAGCACAGGCATCTCACCCCACACCAGCACCCCTTGTTAAAGGCCCAAATATTGCGGTCCCAGAAATCTTTGACAGGAGAGGAGGCCCCTGGGTGGATCAGTATGTGTTGCAGGTAAACCTCTATGTCCTGCTCAATGGACATCAGTTCCCAGACAAGCAAGTAAAAATTGGGTTTGCAATATCATACCTCACAGATGAGGTGGTGCACTGGGCAAGGCTGTACACCCAAGAGCTCCTCAAAAACACTCAGGCAGCGACAACCTTCCATCAGTTCATGGCGGCTTTCGAATTAGCATTTGGTGACCCAGATGTGGCCACAACCTCAGAGCATGCGCTAAATAAGCTGTGACAAAGAAACTCGGTTGCTGAGTATGTGTCAGAGTTCTGGGGCAACACCAGTTATGCCACAACATGGGGGGAAGGGGCGCTGATGTTTCACTTCAGAAATGGTCTCTCATCAAAAATAAGAAACACCCTAATTAGTCACCCTTGCCCAACCTCCCTCCAAGGACTCATGGAGCTGGCCATCCAAGTTGACAATGAGTTCACCCATCAACACACAGACAGTTGGATTGGCACTCATCCATGGCGCAATTACGCCTCAAGCAGGGCCAGTTCTAGGGACCCAAATGCCATGGCTATCGACACAGAAAATGTACGAGGCGCTAGTGGGAGGAAGAGGATATCAGATGATGAGTATCAGAGGTGCATGAGCAAAGGTCTGTGCCTCAGGTGTGGAAGCAATGGTCACCTGGCAAGGGAGTGCAGAGGGAAAATGAGGGTTAGTGAAGTGGAGGACAGCGCAGGAAAGGCGCAGGTAAAAGACAGCACTAAGGAGTGAAGGTTGTGCCCTCCTTGAGCAGATTAGAGGGAAAGGATAAAGGGAATTTAGTAGAGGAGTTATCAGCATGTAAGCCAATTTAAGTGAATGATAATCATATTATGCTAAAGTTGCCTTTAAATAACCTTGATGTCACAACAAATGTACAAGCCCTACTGGACTGTGGGGACACAGACTGTTTTATTTCCAACAAGTTTTTACAGAAAAATAAAAAGAAAAAAAAGAAAAAATAGACCACCCTAGGCGCCTAATTATGTTTGATGGATCACCAGGTGAGGGAGGAGAAGTAAGAGAGAAGGTTTTTTGCAGATTTTGGTGTGATGGGAGGGAGTCTCAGTTCAGGGCATATGCAACAAACCTGAAGGACCAGTACAACATGGTACTAGGGATGACATGACTAGACAGCTATAACCCACAAGTTAATTGGAAGGAAAAGAAAGTGCAGATAGGAAGGAGAGGGGACACTGGCTCTAAAGTATTGGCCCCCTGGTCCCTTCAGGAGTCAGGGGCCTATCCTGGAAAGTCTTCTGATATTTTGTTATCATCAGTTGACTTACCACAAGAACAGATGCTTCCTCTTGATTCTAAGCAGAAGGCTGGGGATGGGTCACAATTGGGGAGTGCCAAAGAGGTCCCAGAAGGTGGTAAAATGAAGCAAGAACAGGAGAAGGTACAAAAAAGATGGGAAAAGGCAAAGGATGGAAAGGTGGATGGCGTAGAGAGAGAATATGTCCCCTGGCCCCTGAAGGGATTAGGGGCCCCTCCTGGCGAGTCTCCTGGTGTTTCCTTATCATCAGTAGACTTGCTGCAAGAGCTGACACTTTCTCTTGATGCTAAGTTTCAGGACTTGGAAGGGGCACTGGAAGAAGAGGAGGAATTGGAATGTGATGCAACAGCTTGGAACATATCTGCCAAGATTTCAGCCAAGGCCCAGACCTCAAAGAAATGGTCCCTGAAGCTTATTGGGAATTCTTATCACTGTTTGAAGAAGGGGAAGTCAAGACCCTGCCACCTCATTGACCATACAACTTTGCCATTGATCTGATACCAGGAGCAACCCCCCAGTTTAGCTGTATAATCCCACTTTCAATCTTGGAGTCAGAAATGCTGAAAGAGATGATTTATTAAAATTTAAAGAATGGGTTCATTAGAGAATCAAAGTCTCCCTGGGAAGCCCCTGTGATCTTTTCAGGGAAGAAAGATGGTTCACTAAGGCCTTGCATGGATTTCAGAAGGCTAAATGCAGTGATAGTAAAGAACAGGCATCCCTTTCCTTTGACCAGTGAGCTGAGTGATAGTCTCCAAGGTTCAGAGATCTTCATGTCCCTGGATCTTAGGGCAGGTTACCACAGAATATGGGTAAAAGAAGGTGATGAGCACAAATTGGCATTCTGCACTAAATTTGGTCATTTTGAATGGTTGATAATGCCATTTGGTCCATGTAATGCGCCTGCCACTTTCAAAAACTTCACCAATAGCATCTTTAGAGACAGAATAGGAATAGATGTGATGGTATACCTTGATGACATCTTGATTTATTCCAGATCAATAGAGGAACACAAGATATGTGTGAAGGACTGTTTTCAGTACCTGAGGGAGGCCCAAGTATGGTTAAAACCGGAAAAATGTGTGTTTTCAGTGAGTGAGATCACCTACCTGGGTATTATCATTTCAAAGAATAGGATACAAATGAACCAAGAGAAAGTAAAGGCAGTAAAAGAATGGCCAACACCAGCATCAGTAAAAGAGCTCCAGTCATTCTTAGGCTTTGCAAATTTTTACCGCCATTCTATTAAAAATTACTCCCACACCTGAAGACCATTGCGCAACCTCACAAAGAAAGAAGCCAAATTTATCTGGACAAGTAGCCAGAAAGATGCGTTTGACTACCTGAAAAGACAATTTGTGACAGCCCCTATTCTTGCCATCACTGAGTTATTGAAGCCATTTGTTCTGGAATGGGACTGCTCAGATTTTGCACTAGGCGCAGTATTATCCCAATACAATACTGAAAATGTCTTGCACCCAGTAGCATATTTGTCACAAACACTGCTAGGTGCTGAACTAAACTATGAGATATACGATAAAGAGTTATTGGCACTAGTGGAAGCTGTTTGCACCTGGCGCCACTATTTGGAAGGGGGGCCTCACTGGTTACAAGTTATCATTTATACTGATCATAAAAACTTAGAAACCTTCCTGACCACAAAAAAGTTAACCCACCAGCAAGCACACTGGGTGGAACTGCTAAATAGCATTAAGTTTGTTGTTACATTTTGACCAGGAAAGAAAAGCGTTAAACCTGATGCTTTATCACAATGTCCTGACTTGCGTCCAGCACCAGACCAGCTACATACTGTTGGCGCAAAATTATTGAAGGGGGACCTTGAAGAGGGAGTACTCCTAGATGAGGTGGAACTGGCAGATGAGGCTTTGATGGAATGGGTAAGGAGGGGGCAGAGAAAAGATAAGGGAGTACAGGAGTTGGTGAAGGCGCTATTATCAAAGGAGGTATTAGTAAAGAAAGGATTACAGGAGTATCACCTAGATGGGGAAGCACTATATTGAAACGGGAGGATAGTAGTGCCAAACAATGAAGAGCTAAAGAGGAAAGTGGTCAAATAAAGGCATGACTCCCCAATGGCAGGGAAACCAGGACTGCTGAAGACTATGGAGCTAGTGAATTGTAAGTTTTACTGGAAGTCCATGAAAGCACATGTCCAGCACTATGTAGAAGCATGTGAATCATGCCAGAGGAACAAGGTCAGTCCAACAACAACACCACTGACCCCGCTAAACATTGCCAAGAAGCCATGGAAGTAGCTCTCCTATGATCTTATAGTGGAGTTACCAAAGTCTCAAGGGAAGAACACTATTCTCACAGTTGTTGACCATTGTACTAAGATGGCACATTTCATTTCAACCACTACCAGGGCCACATCTGAAGGTATTGCAAAACTAATGGTGGTGCAATTTTGGAAGCTGCATGGTTTGCCTGATAGAATTATATCAGATAGGGGAAGTACCTTTATATCTAAGTTGTTGAAAGCAATGTATGAGAAACTGAATATTAAGGCCATATTTTCAACAGCATGGCATCCCCAGACTGATGGAAAATCCGAGATAGTGAACAAGGCAATTGAACAATACTTACATCACTTCATCAACTATCAGCAAGATGATTGGGTGCAGCTCCTACCATTAGCTGAATTTTCATACAACAACTGGCTCCATGTGTCAACAGGAATGTCCCCCTTTTATGCCAACTATGGGTATCACCCAATATTCTCAATTGGAATCTCAGAAACACTGCATGTTCCAGAAGCAGAAGAGAGAATTCAGAAGCTGTGGGAGATACATGAAGAGCTAGAAGCAGCGCTCAATTTATCCCAACAGGCAATGAAGCATCACCATGATCAAGGAAAGGTGCAGCATTGGATGCTGGGGGTAGGCGACAAGGTCTGGTTAAGCTCACACTTCATTGCTACATTGCACCCAAGTGCCAAACTTGATCACAAGAAAGTAGGCCCATTTAAGATTGAACGCAAGGTATCTGACTCGGATTATGAGCTGGAGCTACCAATATCAATGAGGCAAGTACATCCAGTTTTCAACGTTTCATTTCTCACAAAGCACAGGGAAGATAAGATTCCAGGATGTCCAGAAGAGCCTCCAGTGCCAATCCAGGTGGGAAATAAAGAGGAGTTTGAAGTGGAAAAGGTTTTTTCTAAGAGGGTGTATAAGGGAAAGGTTCAGTACTTGGTACATTGAAAAAGATATGGGGTTGGAGAAAGGTATTGGGAACCAGTGGAAAATTTGGTCAATGCTAAAGAAAATTTGAAGGAGTTTGAGAAGGAGCGCAGGGGGCAGGAGGGGTAAAAGAGGGGGTAATGTTAGGATTTGGATTGAGAGGCAAGGAGAAGGAGCGCTATGGGCGCTGTAGGGGCACTGTTGGTGCTATAAATTTTTAAGAGACGGGAGCAGGGATATTGCATTAAGGGGTTATATGGCAAAAGTGCTGTGGAGCACTCCTCATTGGACAACTTATATAGTAATCCAGTTACTCTTAGTCTCACTGCTAACTCAGCATAGTCAGTCCCAACCTTCTCACTGTTGTTAAACCCAACATAGTCAGTCTAGTTAGTCTCACTTCTGTGTTAGCATAGTCAGTCCCATTTCAAGGCTAGCGTTGTGGTCTTCCAACATTTACAGAGCCCTTTTTTGGTCTGTTTGGTGTTGTTTTGATATGTCCTAAATGGCATTGTTTAATAATTGGGTGTTTTTCTGGAATTATTTGACGAATATTGCGACTGCAGAAATGTGGGTATTACCATTGGATAGTCCCGGTTTTTCTCTATATTTTATGCCTAGTTGACATTTTTCATATTCTAAGTATTTGAGGGATTATTTCTCATTTTTCATTTTAAAAGATAGCTGTTTAATTTTGTTTTTTGCGTTTTACAGGCTAACCTTAAGTCTTAGGGTTAAGTGCTTAGTACCATTGGAATGGGCTAATTTTTCTCTACGTTTCATGTCACAATGTTGTTGTAGCTTAATTATGTGTTTTAAAGGTTTTAGTAGTTGTAGTTTATTTTTTTAAGTATTTTGGGTGTTTTTGGAGGTTTTTGGTGGTTTTCTGGCTTTAAGGTGGTCCTGCCGCCTCAGGCAGGCCCCCGACGTTGGGCAAACCTCCCGCCTCAGTGCTTGAAGGCTGGGAAGCGTTTCTAGAGGGGTTTTATGCAATTTGGTGCTCAGAAACACCAAATTTGTGGGTGTGCATGGGCTCTTAGATAGTGGTCTGTGTGTATATAGTGAATAAGACAGTTTGGGGTAACCTAAATTATCATACAACCATCCGGAGGTGATATCCTTGTTCCTCACTCAGTTTTCACTGTTTTTTGGCCACAATTGGCTGTGTTTGTTGCAAGGTTAGTTCTTCATTTAACTCAACTTTGGCAACTGTATTCTCTGGTGTAGTCTTGCAAGCTATATCAAGTATTATCGCTGTCTCTGGTGTGGATTTGCAACCTAAATCAAGTATCATTGCTTTCTCTGGTGTGGAAATCGGTCTACATTTCAGTTCTTTGGTTTGGTAGTCTGTCTGGAGACTACTTTCTTGGCTGATCAGACAGTCAAGTGTATTGGAAAAGGGGCTTTTAACAACAGGAACCAATTTACTGTAACAGGTAAATCTCACTTATATTATACTAAAGGGACACGGGATTTTCTCTCTGGTTTTTCCCCAACTCCCTTGGTCAAGGCCTATAGCTAGTACTACATGATTGTTTACATTTCTTGGGCCCAAAGTGGGGTGTAGGACCTGCTAGCTCTTTGGAATCTCTGTTGTCTTTGGTTGTTCTTTTCTGGTGATTTTGTTCTGGAAGAATGGCTTCTTGTTCATCTATTCCTGTGGTGACTGTCAGTGGGGGGGAAGGTCCTCCTGCTGTGATGGTTAGGGAGTGTGTGAGGATTAAAACTTGGGATGGTACCAATTTTAATGGAGATTATCTGAAGTGGTTTCTGGAGAAATATGAAGCTGCTGCTGGTGTGGATGGTGCTCCTTACCTGGACATGGTGAAGCAGATCATTTTCTTCATTGGTGATAGGGCAGTGGAGAAGGAGATTGTGGCCATGTCTGGCTACAAGAAGAGGGATTGGAAGTTGTTGTGCAGGGAGATGGTGGATAAATGGGGTGTCAGGTTCACTATGGTGGATCTGAACAAGGTTGTCAGTGAATGGTAGTCTTATGGTGGTGTTGGTAACTTACTCAGTTACAGGAAGTTTTTACTACAGTTTGATCCTGTGGTAGAATATTTGGTGGAAGTAGAGGAGCTGGCACATGAAAGTGCTGCCAAAGATGTTTTTTGGTCTGCCCTGGCTAGAGATGTCAGGATGGATGTGTTGAAGGAGTTGTCAAGGAAGGACTTGATGAAGACTCTTTCTAATGGGGACCAGAAGTTTCCTGCCTTGGACAAGGTGAAGGAGGCTGTGGAGGCCCATTTGAAGCTGTTGGCTGTGGACACCTATCAAGAGGGGTGTGCCAAGTATGTCAGCAAAGTCAGTGAGGCTTTGGCTGAAGAGGAGAGTAGGGTGAAGAAGGAAGAGAAGCATATTGTGGAGGTTCCCAAGCAGGAGAGGGACCCAGTGGTGGAGCAGTTGGCTGATCTGACAAAACAGCTACATATCTTTTTTCAGGAGGCTAAGAAGGTCAATAGGGCTCCTTCTCATCCTAGAGATTTTTACAGGAGGGCTTGTAGGAGTGATTCTTGGGTCTGCTCTTATTGCAGCAGGAGGGGCAACAAGCCCAATGATTTTTGGGCTCTAAAAAGAGATGTCTCAGAAGAAAAGGTGGAGTTTGACGGCAGGGTGTTCAAATTTCCTGGTGGTTCATTTGTAAATCCCAGTGAGGGGCAGGCTCCTGTTGATTTGGTCAGGAGAAGAAATGGTCTCAATCAGAGGAAGCCAAGGTTTGAGGAGATCCCTGATCAGGGGAATTCTTCCGCTAAGGCAGATGAAGATGTCAAGGGAAAAGGAAAGGAGGTTAATAAAGTCTCTTTTTCTACTTCCTTTGGTGGGTTGGAATTGTATTCTTGTGGAGGACAGTCAAGTGGTAAATGCTTGGCTGGTGTCTATGATGTTGAAGCAGGAAAGGTGGGAAGGCCTAAGAGCAGTTCTCAGGCCCAACCAAAGCCTAAGGCTTCAAAGGTGGATCCTAAGCTGAGAGCAGCCAGGAGGAAGTACAGAAAAGAGGAGCTGTACAAGATGCAGAAGGGGATTGCTGATATGGGCCACCCCAGTTTTGGTGAATTGTAAATGAATGGTTAGCCAATGCCAATGGATGTTGAATCTGACTCGTGGAGGATGTCCCTTTGGCTCATTACCAAAGCCTGCTGGAGTTAGAGGTATTGGTGAGGGATCTGGTTTGATTCCTGTTGATGGAAAATCTGTTGGTGGTTCTGGTCCTCAGGAGATTTCTAGGACCAAGGTAGTGAAGCCAAGGGCTCACTTTGAGAGGCCAGTAGTTTCTGGCCAATCTAATGTTATGGACTTGGTTCTGGAAAGAATGAATCAGGGTAAGGTTTCCCTTTCTTATGGGGAATTTTATGCTATCAGTCCTGGGTTGGCTGATAGACAAAAAAAATTGTTCACCAGAAGAAGGGTTTCTTCTGGGGAGGTGAAATACATTTGCAATTCTGCTGAGAAGTTTGGAGAGGGGTTGGAAACTCATTTTTCTGCTCCTCTGGGTTATGTCAATGTCACTCTGAATGGCAGGGAGGCAAGGGCATTAGTGGATTCAGGTTCTCAGATTAACCTGATTTCTTTGTTTGAGGCTACTCATCTGGGCCTCCCCATCAAGACAGGAATTGGTGGGAATTTAAATTGGATTGGTGGCCATGTCACTGAGTTTATTGGGACAGCCAAATTTGTAAAGCTGGATTTCGGTGGAGCCTCCGGAAAGGTTCATTTTTACATTGCCAAAGGTAATGTAAAATCTGTTTTGGGTGGACCATTCTTGATGGATTTCCAGGCAAGAATTGGTTATCAGT
Source organism: Hemileia vastatrix (assembly GCA_030280995.1). Lineage (NCBI taxonomy): Eukaryota > Fungi > Basidiomycota > Pucciniomycetes > Pucciniales > Zaghouaniaceae > Hemileia > Hemileia vastatrix. Next base: position 20,763,560 of record JASXTE010000018.1, on the reverse strand, counting down.
TTGACATGGGAATCAGCTTGGAATTGACCAATGAAGATGAGAGGAGGCTTCACATGAGGTTGTCATCTCCTGGAGATGATGGTTGGGAGACCAGGCATAGCTTGTCTTCAATGTGTCAGTGCATAGATTGTTTCAGGAGAAGAAAAGAAGTGGGTGCCGCCTCTGGTTTTTTTGGAGTGTGGCTCAGGCTCTAGTGAGAGTCTGTCTTTTTTAGAGTAATGAGGGCTGATTTCCCTAGTGCTACAACCTCTCCCCAAGATGAGGAAATCCCAGGTTGTAGTATGTCAGCTCCCTTGGAGATATACCAAGTGGATTTTCAACTTTCTCTTTTTAATGGTTCTCTTCTCTGCAAGTATTCTTCATGTTTTTTATCAAGTATCTGTTCTCTCTCAAGATTTTCAATTATTTTTAATTCAAGTTCAAAAATGAATATTGGTTATATATCTTTATTGAAAGATATGCAGAAAAGTTTTGGAGCAGTGAGATTGGGGTCTAAAAGTAAGTCCTCCTGATTGTGCACCACTAGGGTTTCTTCTATGCCTTTCAAAAACATTACCTTGGCCACCTCTGTGAGCATTGGGGAAACCCCTGGTTATTTTTGTAGGATGGAAGAAATCTCAAGAAAAGAAGATAAAAATTTCAAGATAAATGAGGAAAAGCAAAAAGAAAACCTGAAGATAATTAAAAAAGAAGAAAAGAATTATTTTTGTAACGATCATCAAGATCAATTTTTGGGCCTCCAGCATGAGGTTAAACTGCACAAAATTTTGAAGAAAGAAGATCATCAAGATCAATTTTTGGGCCTCTGGAATGAGGATAAACTGCATAATTTTAGAAGATGTGATTCAGAAGATGAATCAAGATTTGAAGATTTGGAAGATGGAAGTGAGGATGAAGATGTGGAATTGCGGCAAAGCTGTGGAGCGGTGAGATTGGGGTCTAAAAGTAATTTCTCCCAATTGTGCACCTCTAGGGTTTCTTCTACACCTTTCAAAAACATTACCTGGGCCACACATGTGAGCAATGGGGAAACCCTTGGTTTTTGTTCCAGGTCTGGTGGTGAAAATTTCCTGAAGATCCCTCAAGTTGATGGTGGAGCTGCAAAATATAAGAAGGTAGCCCAGAAGATTAGGCATGTCAATGAGCCTATGCCTGTGGGTTTAAATCCTCCTTTGAAGAGACCTCCATTATCAAGAGATCCGTACTGTACTCCTCTGGTGAAGAAACCTCCTGATTTTGTGGAAACTGCTTGGGTGACTGTGGAAAGGTTGAAAGTTGTTAATTTTGTTCCTGATGGGTGGTTGTCTGAAGAGGAAAAGAAGTTGTTGTTGCATGTTATTATGCTTAATGATAAAGCGGTGGCATTTGTTGAAGAGGAAAGGGGTTTGTTGAAACACTCTTATGGGGAACCTTACTTGATTCCTGTGGTTTGTCATAAACCTTGGCAAATTAAACCTATTCCAATTCCAGCTGCTATTAGGGACAATTTTTTGGAGATTGTTAGGGAAAGGGTCAGGACAGGATTGTATGAACAATAAACTTCTAGTTACTCAAGTCCAGTTTTCTGTTTTAAGAAACAGAATGGGAAGTTGAGGGTGGTGCATGATCTTAGGGCTTTGAATAAGTCACTATAAAGGATGCGGGGATGCCACCAAGTGTGGAGGATTTTGTTGAAGCTTTTGCTGGAAGGGTATGTTATGCTTTGGGAGATATTATTGGTGGTTATGATGAAAGGGAGCTTCACACTGATTCACGGCCACTCACAATGTTTGAGACTTTTCTGGGAAGATTTAAGCTCACTAGGTTTCCTCAAGGAGCAACTAATTCAGTAGCAGTATATCAAGCTCAAATGGCTTGGATTTTACAGGATGAGGTTCCAACTCATGCTGGTATTTTTATTGATGAAGGTGGAATTAAAGGACCCTCCACCAATTATGGAAATGAGGTGCTGAAAGAGAACCCAGGTATAAGGAGATTTGTTTGAGAATATGCAATTACTCTAGAGAAAGTATTGTTTAGAATTGAAGAGGCTGGTTTGACCATTTCTGGGTCAAAGATCTGTTTTTGTGTTCCTGCTCTGGAAATTCTGGGTCATGTTGTATGTAAGGAGGGAAGGATTATGGCAAAGAATAAAGTTGATAAAATCAAGTCATGGACAAGGCCAAAAAGTACTACTGAAGTTAGGGGATTTTTGGGAGTTTGTGTGTATGTCAGGATTTTTATTAAAGATTTTTCTTTGTTAGCTTCACCCTTGAGAAGGTTTACCAGGAAAGATGCAGAGTGGAAATGGACTGAAGAGTGTGAAGAGGCTTTTCAGAAATTGAAGAAGGTGGTAGGTGAAGATATTATTCTTCACAAGTTGGATTATGGAAGGGAAGCTGGAAAAATTTATCTGGAAGTGGAATCAAGTTATATTGCTGCTGGTGCTGTTTTGTCTCAGGAAGATAAATCTGGGAAGGTCAGGCCAGTAAGGTATGAGTCTGTAGTCTATAATGAGGTGGAATCTAGGTATTCTCAGCCAAAGTTGGAGTTGTGTGGTGTAGCAAAAATTTTGAAGAAGCTAAAAACCGTTTTGTGGGGGAAGCATTCTGAGCTGAAGGTAGATGCTATATCTCTGGCTCAAATGATCAACACACCTAGTATCCTGAATTCTCCAATGACTAGGTGGATGGAATTTATTCAACATTTTTCTTTTGACCTGGTGCACAAGCCAGGTAAGACTTTTATGATGCCAGATGGATTATCAAGAAGACCACCCACAGATGATGATTCTGATTCTAAAGAATTCGATGAAGATGTTCCAGTGGTTAGGGCCAGTGCAAAGGGTGCTGAAGATTTTTCTCTTCTGCCCCAAGAGGCTAAACTGAATGATTGTTCTTGCCTCCACCAAGAGGTTAAACTGGATGGTTCTGATCTTGATTCTGGTGATCAGGATGTTTTTGTTGATGAAGATGGGGCCCTTGTTTGAGATGGCTCAAATGTGGAGAATGGTGTTTTTGTTGGTGAACTGGATTCTCTCAAGATTCAGTGGAAGGAAAAGGAGGTGCCAAAGTTTAGGGATTGGTTTCCTGGATGGGCCGGTTGTGTTGCTCATGTGTACACTGGAGATTTTGATGACAGGGTTGTACCCTTGGATATTGTTTTGTTGGATTTTGAAGATGATACCTGGGGTCAGATTGGGTTTTATTTTATTATGGTTGAATATCTGTTAACCTTAGAAAGGCAAGATACTTGTGATGATGATACTTGGGTGGCAATCAAGAAGAAGAGTCCTGGCTTTTATGTGTCAGGAAGGAGGTTGATGAGGAGGAGACATCCAAATCCTCAAGTGGTGGTGACTCAGAAGAAGGGTCAAGAATTGGTTTTGAAGTCTTTGCACGATGACCTTGGTCATAGAGGCTTTGGGGAGACTTATAGAAGAGTAGCAGATAGATTTTAGTGGCCAGGTATGAAGTTGGCTGTTCAGGGTTGGGTTCAATCTTGTGAAGAATGTCAAAGAAGAAGTCACTTGAAACCTAAAGAGGTTGGCCGTGCTACTGGTTAAACAACTGTATTTGGAAGAGTCAGTTTGGATGCTGTCCATATCAAAGAGGGCAGGTATATATACTTGATGGTTGCTAGGGATGATTTGCCTGGTTGGGTTGAGGCGGTGCCTCTGGTTAGTTTGACTGCCAAAAATGTGGCAGAATTTTTGAAGAAAGAATTGGTATTTAGGTATGGGTTGATGAAGTTGGTGACTGTTGATGGTGGTCCAGAGTTTGGAGCTGAATTCAAAGAAGCTGTGGCAAGTATTGGTTCTAAGGTCAGGGTGGCTACACCTTATTATCCTGAAGCTGAAGGCATGGTTGAAAGAGGCCATCAAGTTATCAAAAATGCTTTGGTGAAGATGTGTGGAGATAGTGCTGAAATATGGAGGCATTATTTACCCTTGGTGTTATTTTCTGATTGGGTCACTGTGAAAAGGACAACTGGCTATTCTCCTTATGAATTAATTTTTGGGCAGAAAGCTGTTCTACTGGTGAATTTGGAAGCTTTCTCTTATCTTGGAATTGATTGGGATGATATATGCTTAACAGAAGATTTGCTTTGTGCCAGGATGCAACAGTTGGAATGTAGATAGGAATGTCAAGAGAAGGAATACTCTAGAATGATGAAGATAAGAAATCAATCAGTCAGATACTGGGATGAGAAGTTGGCTCATAGACTCAGAAATCCCTTGAAACCTGGTTGTTTGGTTTTGGTTTATAATAGAAGTTTGGAGAGTCAGTGGGGAAAGATTTTTGATGACAGATGGAATGGAACTTACAGAGTCAGATCTCAGGTGTCTGGAGGCTCTTATGTTTTGGAGGAGTTAGATGGCACAGTCTCAAAGAAGAGAGTAGCTGCAGATCAGGTAAAGAGATTTTACCTTAGAGGCACAAAAATGAAGAAGATTGACTCTGCTAAGAGGATAAACTATGGACCATTCTTTAATTTTGGACTTTGGTGATGCTGTGCATCTGTTTTGTTGGAAACTTTTTTTTAGAAGGTACCCATGGGTGGGGCTTCTAGATTTTATTTTGCCAAGTGTGGGGGTGACTGATGTGCTGGATGCTCTATCAACAGTTACCCCAGATTATCTGTTTCCAACCCCTTCTCTTAATTTGGTTGAACCCTAGTATTGGTTTTTCTTCACAGGTTTTTAGTCCTCTATGACTTTAAACTGGAAATTCTTTTGGTCTTCAAGTGCCGGACACTTCACGCTTATTGGTTTTGGTTTAATGTGTTGGATTTTGTGTTTTGTTAGAAGGTACCCAGGGGGGGGCTTCTATATTTTATTTTGGCAAGTGTGGGGGTAACTGATGAGCTGGCTGCTCTGTAGAACAGTTACCGCATAATGTCTGTTTCAAGTATTTTTGTTTTTCCTAGTTGAATCCTAGTTCTGGTTTTTATTATTCAGGTTTCAAGTGCACTATGACTTTAAACTGGCTTACTGGCTTGGGACTGGCCTCTTTTGTCTATTTGGTTTAGTGGGGTATCATTGGTGGTTTCCCATCATTTTCACTTATTGGAGGGAGCCCACCCAGTGATCATTTCCTTGAACTGGAATTTCTATGGAGCTGGATATTTTTCTTTTTCATTTCTTTAATTTTATTTGGGTCTATGTTTAGATAGTAGTTTTAGATTATTTTCTTTTTTCTCTTTTTCTCTTTTAATTTTTTATGGAAGTTATTAGGATATTTAGAGGGAAAAACCAAAAAAATTATATTATATGGTGTCACCACATCAGGGTCACTTGGATGTGGGCAAGCATTGGTTGGGAAAGGCTCATCAATTGGCTGGGAAATTCTATTTTCTTTCTTTCTCTAATTATTCTCTCAATTTCTAATTATTTCATCTTTATTTTTTTATTTATTTCAAGTCATTTAAAAATTATTGAACAGTGTATCCACATCAAGGTGCACTTGGATGTGGGTGAGGTATCAGGGGATAAGCTCATCAATTAGCTGGGGGATACCATTTGTAATTATTAGTTATCTCATTTTATTATTGTTTTTCATTTCATTTTAATTTCTCAGTTCTCTTATTTTGGGGTAATTTTGTTTGTTTATTTTCAAGTTTTTTTTTAGTATGTTAGTAGTTTAAAATAAAAATAAAAATAAAATAAATAAAATAGAATTAAAATAAAATAAAAAAATTAAAATAAAAATAAAATAAAATAAATAAAATAAAAATAAAAATAAAAATAAAACGAATTTATATATATATATATATTTCTGTTAATTATTATTTCTCTCTCTATTTAGTGACTTATTAATTTCCTTCATGTTTATTTTAATGTGTGGAAGAAGAAGCCTCTGGCAGTTGGTCCATATTATGGTGGAGTTTTTTCTTTTTGTTAGGATTGGAAGGAGAACTTTTTTCTTTGTGGTGTAGGCGGCTGGAAAGAGTATATGGATTGTAATGGTCAGGTACCAGAGTGGAAGGTAATTTTTGGGAAGAAGTGGACGAAGCAGGGATCAAGTGTTGGAAGGTGTGCTTGATTATTCTAGACATCTTCCAGTGGTCATCAAGGACATTTTTCCTCAGATTCTTTTTAAAATCATTCAACGGACCGTGGAGGGCAAAGGCCTTAAGCATGTTTGAACACATCATGCTTAGGTGTTATTTCATGTCGGTGTAATCCAGTGTTAAGGTAGTTTCTAGAGGTTGGCCAATCCCAATTGTAGTTTCAGGAGGTGGGTTTACAACTACACAGAAGAATTAGATTAGTAATTTCTCTCTGTTAAAGAAATTGACTTTATTCATTTGGTACTTACAGATTGGAAGCTCATCAAATTTGTAAGCGGCCGGGATTTGAGCTGTTGAAGAAAGCTGAATGGATGTTGAAGGAGGATCAACCAGATAGAGGTATGGATTCTCATGATAATTCTCTAAATGGTGTTGAGAAGATGAAGGAGAATAAGGGTGTTCCTGTGGCCTGGTTGGAGCAGCAGGGCTGCTGTTGTTGTTGTGGATATTATTATTGCTTGGCCCAGTTGGGTTGGACACTGGTGGTGGAGAACCAGGGTTGTTGAAGGAAGGATCAGGAGAAGGTGACCTGGAAGCTGATTGTTATTTGCTGGATGAAGATCTAGAAGAAAAGGAATCATCAGAGGAATAATTGGCGGCCAGAGGAGAGGTGTAGTTAGCTCTTCTTAAAGTAACCAGAGATTTTTGTTTGGAAGCAGTGTTGCGTGCTCTGGTGTTTTCAGAAGGTCCTCTGGCAGGTTCTCTAGAGTTCTTGGAATTTTTGGGGATGTCTTGGGAGGAAATTTGTTGTGTACACATTGCTCTGGGAGCACTAGGAGGTGGTTGCGTAAAGTTGTTGGTGTTTAATGGTGTATTTTGGCTGTTATCTGGCTGAATTTGGGAGTTTTGAGCCTGATTTTTGCTTTCTGGTAAGGCAGGCTGGCCGCCCAACGTTGGCAGGGCTGCCTGGACGCGGTCTAGCAGCCTGGGAGCTAATTTAGAAGCTGATTTGGCCAAACTTGCTGAGATAAAAGCAGATTCTTGAGAAGATAAAGCAGGTCTTTTAGGGAGCAATTTGGGAATAGAACGGCGTGATCTTCTGGAAGGAGCAGAAGATAAAGAATAAAAAGCAGTTCCAAGTTCTGGTGACCTGGTAGGAGATCTGGAAATATATTTGTGTGAAGATGAAGGCGGAGGAATTGAATAGTTGGGGTCTCTGTCACATCTTTTCTTTTTAGAGTTGCAAGAATCACAGGCTCTGTTATAGAATTTGGCTTGAGGAGTAGGAAGAGTGAAGGTACAAGGTCTGCACATGTGTATGCACTGTTTACAAGCAAAGTCCTTTGGAGCAGTGAAACAGGGAAGGTCCTATGGGTCAAAGTCTGGAGATCCAGCCATGATCTGTGACGGAAAATTAATGAAGAAAAAAGAGATGAATGAGAATTTTTTCAGTGATGTGTAGATAATGAAGAAAGAGTGGAAGTTCAGCAGTTTGGCTGTGGAGCACTGTGCATGGAGGTGGCTCCGCCCTTATATGCAAAATGTGGTTAGTCCGTCAAGACTTTAAACTGAACACTGGCAGTCCATCAAGACTTTAAACTTAGAAATGGTACGGTCCCACAAGACTATAAACTGAGGATGTTTTTTGGTTGAGTCCTTCAGGACTATAAACTGATAATGTGGATTTGGTGTGATTCTGGCAAAGGCCATCCAAGAGGGAGTCTCTGAATTTTGTTAAGGCAAGTGTGGGGGTAACTGATGAGCTGGCTGCTCTATAGAACAGTTACCCCACAGAGTTAGTTTGTTTCTTTGGTCTTTAATGTTTTTATCTCTGGTTCTGTCTTTTTGATTCAGGTTTTGAGTCCCCCAAGACTATAAAATGAGGGCTGTTAGTCCTCCAAGACTTAAAACTGAGGATTAGTCCCCCAAGACTTTAAAATGAGGAGTTTTTTATTTATTTTTATTTCTAAATCAAGATTTTCAGGCAAGAAGTAATTACAGAAAAGAATCAAGGGATGTAACAAAATGTTCAGCATTGGCTTTGAACTGGTGGATGAGGTTTTTCCTTTTCTCAAGGTCCTGTGGGTTCCTGGAAGGAGTGGATTGGAAGTAATCTAGGATGAGATGCTTCTATTGAGAAGAACGTTGTTGTAAGTTGTCTTTGATGGTTGGAAATGGATTAGGTGGGGGTTCTTCAAGGGTTCCCACATTGTCATCATCACTGTCTGGATTGGAATGAACTGAAAATTGGTCAGATTGAATTTCAGTATGAAGAAGTATTGAGCTTACCATTAGAAGGACCAGGGATGGAAGAGCTAGTGTTTTTAGTGGAGGTGGCACTCTTTTTTGAAGGGTGTAATTTGTTGACCAGTCTGGGGATCAGGATGGATGGTCTGGATCTTATGGTTCTGGTGGAAGGTGGATCAGGTTGTGGAGGAGAAGAAGATGTTGAAGAGGACAATGGACCAGGTCTGAAACATGTCTTCTTCCTAAAGTGAAAGGCATCACAGGAGTTTCTGTAGGGATGAGCTGGAGGTGTTATGGTACAGATGAGATTATTGTCAATGCAGTATTGGCAAGGATCCATGTCAGTAGCAGATTTGGAGAGAAAGCTGAACATGGTGGTTGTGATGAAGGAGAATGTGGACATTCTCTATTGGAGGGAGGGTGTGGTCTTCCAACATTGGCAGAGCCCTTTGTTGGTCTGTTTGGCATTGTTTTGATATGTCTTAGATGGCATTGTTTAATAATTGAGTGTTTTTCTGGAATTATTTGACGAATATTGGGACTGCAGGGATGTGGGTATTACCATTGGATAGCCCCAGTTTTTCTCTATATTGTATGTCTAGTTGACATTTTTCATATTCTAAGTATTTGAGGGATTATTTCTCATTTTTCATTTTAAAAGATAGCTGTTTAATTTTGTTTTTCGCATTTTACGGGCTAACCTTAAGTCTTAGGGTTAAGTGCTTAGTACCATTGGAATGGGCTAATTTTTCTCTATGTTTCATGTCCCAATGTTGTTGTAGCTTAATTATGTGTTTTAAAGGTTTTAGTAGTTGTAGTTTATTTTTCTAAGTATTTTGGGTGTTTTTGGAGGTTTTTGGAGGTTTTCTGGCTTCAAGGCGGTCCTGCCGCCTCAGGCCGGCCTCCCAATGTTGGGAAAACCGCCCGCCTTGGTGCTAGAAGGCTGGGAAGCGTTTCTAGAGGGGTTTTATGCAATTTGGCGCTCAGAAATGCCAAATTTGTGGGTGTGCATGGGCTCTTAGATAGTGGTCTGTGTGTATATAGTGAATAAAACAGTTTGGGGCAACCTTAATTATCATACAACCATATGGAGGTGATATCCTTGTTCCTCACTCAGTTTTCACTGTTTTTTGGCCACAATTGGCTGTGTTTGTTGCAAGGTTAGTTCTTCATTTAACTCAACTTTTGAAACTGTTCTCTCTGGTGTAGTCTTGCAAGCTATATCAAGTATTATTGCTGTCTCTGGTGTGGATTTGCAAACTACATCAAGTATCATTGCTTTCTCTGGTGTAGACATTGGTCTACATTTCAGCTCTTTGGTTTGGTAGTCTGTCTGGAGACTACTTTCTTGGCTGATCAGGCAGTCAAGTGTATTGGAAAAGGGGCTTTTAAAAACAGGAACCAATTTACTGTAGCAGGTAAATCTCACTTATATTATTCTAAAGGGACAGGGGATTTTCTATCTGGTTTTTCTCCAACTCCCTTGGTCAAGGCCTATAGCTAGTACTATAGGATTTTCTACAGTGTCAGCGCTAGTAGTAGTCTGCCTTCTCAGGTCCTAACAGGATGCAATCCTTAAGTCTCTCTTCACTGTAGCCTACTTAATTTTGGTGGAAAAAAACTTAAACCTTTTTTTCCTATCTTCACACCCCACCTTCTCATTTGGCAGTGAATATGAGATTTGATGTTCACTTCATCAGCTCAACATGAAATTACATATTTTCTGCAATTGCATAATTTTTCACTCTTTCTCCTTTTCATTAATGCCTCATATCTATTTCTTCCTCTCCTCAAACATCCCTCAATTATTTTCAATTCACTTTTTTCTTCTTATCTCATCTTTCCACAGGTAAGTTGTTTTTTATTTATACTTGCTAATTTTTAATATTTTTTTTTGCATTTATTATATATATATATATATTTTTCTGTGAGTGTAAGTGCAGTTTTTTTTTTTTTTTTTTTTTTGGTTTTCAAGGTTAGACTAATTTTTTTTCTCTCTCTTATCTTTTTCTTTCTTTCTTTTCTTTCCATCATACCCCCTTTCCCCCCTTCTTGATGTCCTCAAATGGTATTTTATGCCCCCCACCTCTTTCACCTTGAAAACCCCAACTCCCTTGCCTCGGAAATCTCATCCAGGAAGCTTTACTTCCTGGATGCAGTATTTTATGCCCCCCTCTCATGAGAGAATAAAGAGATTAAAAAATAAAAATTGTGACCCACAAAAATCATTAAATTTACAACAGTAATAAAAAGAAAAGTGGAGTACAACTGTCAGCCAGGCTACTAGACTTACCCAGTAAAATAGTTAATTATTTACTGGGATGAAGCCACACCTTTAAATTCTTATCTTAATAATTATATTATACTCACTTAAATAATTACTTATAATAATTTAACTAATTAAAATGAGTAAATTAAGTAAATATTTAAAAATTTAATGTCTCTTATATTTTTATTCCCCAACACCGTCCTCATGACAGGTCAGGAGTGAAATAAAAATATATTAATACAAAATTTTAAATTCAAATTATATTATTTTAAAAAATGACATTTACAGAAAAATTTAAAATAAATATAATAATTGGTATATACAGGAAGTACATTTTATTGACACATTCTTTATATAACATTCTTAATATCTTATTCTGGAATCTTCCTTCTCTCATACTTCTGTATATATAATTTCAGCTCCATGGTTTCTCTCCTTTTTGCCTATATAAGGCCTCCCATTTTGGTTGTTTCTGATCTTTCCATTCTCAACTTACAAAAATTTATTATATTTATATAACACACATCTATTACTACTATTACTATCTTAGTACTTACATATACGTACTTCTAAGTTATCAAAGTAATAATAATAGTTATCCTTTACCTTTTCAATTGATTATTAAACTTATAAAGTTTAAATTTACATACCATTTTGAAATCTTGAGTTTCCAACCTATCACTGCTGTTGGACTACCGTTAAATCATCTAGACCAAAAGTAACCCATTGACAACAACCAAGGCTACAAAAAACTTATACACTACACTACTTTTTGATGTATATGACTTGGGAAGGGATTTGTCAACTTTTTCTCTGATGTGTATGCCATCTTTTTTCTGTATGTCTTTCTACCTGTCATCCCCCAGTCAGGCTCTTTTTTTTCTTAGCAATCTACTCTGATTTTTAAAAATCCTTATCTTAATTTACCTCTCATAGCTGAGTTCATCAAACTTAAAACATGCAAAAATTTGTTGCCATGAGTGAAGGCTTACCTATAAAGAAGGAAAAGGTAATAAATTTAATAAAACTTTAGGTAGATCACAAATGTATGGGTATTTGTAAAGTCAAAAATATTTATTATTCTTTCATCAATTTTTAATAAATAAATCTGATATTTCAATTTAATAAACTAATGTAATGGGGTAAAGACTTTTGTGTTGTATAAACAGTAATAATTTCAAAATTAAATTGTTTCATGGGGTTCATCTAGCCTATACCTGTGGAAAATCCTAAACTTAGTTTCTAGACTTGATCTGCATTTTGGATTGAGGAGTTTTAATTAATTTAAAACTAGTAAATTGACATATCTTATTTATTTATTTATTAATTTATGTAATTATATTAAATTTTGGTGACTTTCACCCCTTCAATAAAATTCAAGTAAGGGTATTGCCAAATTTTTAAATCTGACATGAAAAATTGATGACTTGAATTTTTTTTGGTGATACCCATACCTTGATTCAATAAAATGCATGGGGGGTTTATTGCCAAATTTTTAAAACAGATATTATTTTTTGTTGACTGGACTTTATTTAGAAAAGAAAATTTATTGACTTGAATGTAAAGTTGAAAAATTAAATTTGAAAAAAATAAGTAAGAAATAGTGAATCAAATTTTTCCATTGGGACCATTTAAAATTAAGTTGTTACATTTCTTGATATTTTATACAACTGATGATGGATAGAGTAGCAAAATACACAAAAAATTATGAAATAACTTCATGTGCATAAAATTTTAGAACAATTGAAATTGGAATGAAAATAAAAAAACAAGTAATCAATCAAAAAATTTCATTAAGCATTCAATTTCTTCAATAGATTTATTAGCTTTAACACATTCTATCATGAAAACTTGTTTTTGGGAATCATCTTCAATTTGATACTTGAGTTTCATCTGATCCAATATGAAATTGTACTTGAGATCTTTCTCCTCCTTCTTTGATTTTTCAATACATAGAGTTAGCTAAATTTTCTTCTCCTCCAAGTCTTTTTCCCTATCATCCCTCCTTGAAGAGAGCTCATATTTTCTCTCCTCCAAGTCTTGTGCTCTATCATTCCTCCATAAAGAGAGTACACATTTTTTCTTTTGAAAGTTAAGAGTCTCTTGTAAAACTGTGAATTAAAATAAAATTTTATGAAATATTAACAAAAAATAAAACAAAATTGTACTTATCTCACAAGAAGTATCCTATCACTTACCATCATCACGTTTCTATAAAAAATCTTCAATTGAGGAAATAGGGGTTTGAGAATTAGTCTCTATTTTCTGTTTTCTTTTACTTCTGAAATTTATAGTAGTTGGAGGTCTTTTCTTTTGGTTCAAGGGATTAGGTGTATTTTTGTCATCATCATCATTTTTGCTAGCTTCAGAGTTTCTTGATTGTGGCTCCTGGGTTTTTTCACTGGCATTTTTAGAAATAAGAAAAAGAGGTGTAAATAAAAAATAGACTAGATACAAGAAAATGACTCACTGGAGTTAGATTGGGTTGGATTATATCATAAAAAGGATCTATACAAAAGATATATTGACTGGTTGAATTAAAAATAGGAGAGGCTTCAGTGGAAGAAGATGTTTTGAAATGATTTCTCTCAATATCAGGTTTGGAGACAGCATCTTCTCCATCCAACATTTTTGCAGGGTTATCATCAGCTTGCTCTCAAAAAATAGCATCAATATCTTTAAGGTAAGGACATAAAAAGTCATTTTTATAATCTATTGATTTAGTTCCATTACTGGTAATGATGTCAGTAATACCAAAAAAAGTAAAAGACAAAAAAGTCTTAGACTTCTTGTATTTATCTTGATAGTGCTTGAAGCGCTCAGACATCTGTTTTGACAATAGATATATCCTTCCATTGGTCATATTCCATAATTCATTGGCCATTAGAAGATTGCCATTAACTTTTGATGCAGGGGGATGTCCTAATTTAGTTGCATTCTCAGTGCCAAAACAAGAATCATAATTAGTTTTAGGTTTTAGCCAGTTAATCAGCATGATGTGATTATCATTTTTGAGTTGAAAAATCTTTGGTTTCTCAGCTCAGCAGGGGAAAGAGGGAGTAGTAGGATTTGAAGAACAGCCAGAGAGAGGGTTCATTTGAGAAAATATATGACAACAAGGCATGCTGATATATTTGAAGATGAAAAGGAGAACAAAAAACAGATAATATGGGGAGGAGATTTGAACAGATAGAATGAATAGATAGGATGAGAGGGCACAGTAAGGCCGAGAGGCTGGCATATCTAGAAAGTTGTCTAAGATGTGGTTATGAAGAATTGAGGATAAAAATTCCAGATAAGATGTGAAAATTGACATGTAAAATTTCTAATAACCCAATTATTGTCAATAATAACTGGGGTACAAGGATTTTTCTCCACACTTAAATTAATTGTGGATAGGCTAACATTGATTCCCCGTATAATAAATGGTATACAGCTTACAGTTGATAGAAAAGTAAAACTAATGATTTAAAACAATATTTTAAAGACCTTAACAGTACTAATGAATATTTATTGTAATTTTTTTTGATAATATGTTAAAAAGGTGATGTAATAAATTGTCAAATAATAGCCTGAAAACCCCCCCTGTTTCTACCCATAAATCCCTGGTGTCCACTCTTTGTTTCCCAGACTATTACACTGAAATCCCTGGCCATTTTAGAACTCTGAGGGTGCTCACCTTCTCATGAAATTTACTTCAGGAATTTTTAAAGGCCTAGTAGCCAAAGGACTTTTCACAAACAAATGAAAAAGCATTTCACAGGCCAAAAAATAAGAATAACACAGGATATTCTATCAAAATATAGAAATAACTCAAAATCATAATATATGTGCATTATTCTTTAAATAGCCCACCAAAGAAAGAAAGAAAAGAATCTAAAAAAATTCTAAATAAGGGTGATAAAATTTAGTAATTAAAAAAGTAATAATAAAAATTTTCCTCATGGAAATTCACATTTAAACATACCCAATAAAGCCTTAAAACCCATTAAAAAACCAAAAAAGGACATGGAATCTGGAGTGACTGAATGCAGTCTCTTTCCAGTCACTTTCATGGATAAATCCTTGAATACTTTAGTGCATTCAGGAATTTTTAGGTGTGATTATTAATGATGGCTGTTGATCTTGAGGCTAATTCAATTATTAGAGCATATAACACTACAATAAATATTCTTTCAGTCTTGGGGCACAAAAATGGTGCAATGATTACACAACAGTTATGTAACAATTATTTTTAGCACTTAAAGGTCTTAGGTGGGTCTTAAGTGCAAATTTTTTTTTGTAACTGTTGCACAACTGTTGCATAATTGTTGCACCCAATGGAAAAACAAACATGTGCTGTAGTGTAATGAGGTCAGTGCATGTGTAACTAGCATAAAAATCATCAATTTTAGAAGTCTTATTTTAAGACATTTAAGTAGGCAAATCATTTGCACTGAATAAGGCCAATTGATCTTTCAAAGTTCAATTTTAATATAATTTAATTTATAGTGCATATATCCATCTTATAAGTGTTTTAAATTGCATTTAACAATTAATTCATCATAATAATGTAAAAAACAACTTTAAGACCACTTAAAAATTATTAAACCTTATTTATAAGGTACTTAAAATTACCTTAAATTATTCAAATTTAATATTAAGCAAATAAGACCTATAAAAGGTGGGTATATGCATTTATCCAAGGTATTCTAATGGCATACATTGTAGTATATGACTTATTTTACTTACGTATACATATTTTATGCACTTGATTATTGTCCACATGCCTAATGCATGTGTTAGAATATTTTATATTCCTATTTTAATCAGTCCTGGGTATATTCAGGATGGCACTTTCCCACCCAATAAAATAATAAAAATGATAACATACACCACAAAAAAAACCTGGAACCTGCTAGAAAGTGCCAATTCCTGAATCCATTTTTGATTCAGGAGTGACTTACATTTGATTCCACATGGATCTAGAATGCTCAATATTCAATGTGCAGTCTTCTAAGAAGAATTACAGCTGGGGTAAAACTAAATCAGAACAAAGATAGGGATTGGCACCTGCTATCAGGAGCACAGATTTTTTTTCAGGTGATATACATTTTTTTAAGATATTTGGAAAAGCTGTAGCATTAAAGAATTATTCTCTAAAAAAATAAAACATAATAAGATATTATGAGTAATAGTTTTAATTTCTAAATATGGTGGACAGAAAATTATTTCTGTTTAGATTTTTTAAGAAGAAAGGACAGATTTTAAATTTTATTTTCAGGTATCCACCAATTAAATTCACTTAATTTTACTTGTATCTTAACAAAATACTCATTTCTTTTCTCTTTAGTAAGGATTCTTTTCTTGAGGATTTTTTTAAATCTCTTCTTTTTCCACAAGTTCTTCAGGCTATTTTTTTAGGCCTTCCCCTGTTTTTTGAAATAGAACAGGATCATTTGCATGGTAAGGTTTTAATAATGAGATTTTGAGAACTATATTTTTCCTATCATATGCAGCATTTAATATAACTTCAATACCATTATTACCAACAATATTTTTTACCAAAAAAGGTTCCACAAAAGGATCTTTCAATTTAAAATTACCTTGTAATTTAAAATTCAGTGTAGATATAAGGACTTTATCTCCTTTTCTAAATTCAAATCCTTTATGGGATCTATCCCATATTGTCTTTTCATACTCAAATGCTTTCTGAATGCATTATTCTGCATGCTTTCTGCACATCTGTTTCATATGAATGAAATAATTATCACAAGGGTGTATGTCTAACCTTGGTAACTTATTTTAAAGATTTACTGGTTTATTTGGGACATTTCCCAGATAGAGTTAAAATGAGTTTTTCTCTGTAACAGAATGAGTTGTGCTATTATAAGCAAATTCAAATCCAGGAATTAAAGTTACTCAGTCATCTGTAAATTTCTAATTGTCTTTGTATTCTAATCCAAAGGAAAAATATCTTCTGATTGTATCCTTCAGAGTCTGAATCATTCTCTCAGTCATTACATCAGTTTAAGTATGTTGTGCTGTATAAAATTTAAATGGACATCCTGAAGCTTCAATCAATGATGTCTGGAATTCTGAAGTAAATTTTGCATTTCTGTAAGAGATTATGGCTTTGGGTAACCCAGAAGTATTCATTATTTGAGTCCACCATATTAATTCCAAGTCTTTTTCAGATACCTCTATATGGGTAGGAATAAACTTACACACTTTTGTATTCTCTTCACAATAACCCAGCAAGAATTATAGTTTTCCTTTCCTGATGAAGAAAACCAGTCACCAGGTCCATTTTTATAAATTCCTTTAGGGTTTTTGGCTGCTATATTTGTTTTTACAACCCAGATTTCCTACCAGTTAATTTTCTAGATTTTTGGAAAGAGTCACATGTGTCAATAGGGGGTTTCAGTTCTGGAAAATCTGCACTTATCTAAGTGCAGTTTTGTGAAACACACTAGCCACAAAACTGGTGGATTACAAAAGTGAAATAAGTCACTTATTTCACTCAAATCCACACTTTCTCAACCAAAAGTGCTGGTATCACCATAAAATCTCATTTCACTGATTTTTCAGCATTATACCATTCATACACAGCACTCCACAGCATAATGCTTTATAACTCAAAACATACTACATCATTTACATTTTTATACCATATAAGAGTAATTCCTTCTTCACTCTCAAATGGTGATATGCTACATCAAGCAATGGAATTCATAGCTCTTGATCTCCTCTTGGACTCTGATTTCTATTCTGATTCTTATCTTGAAGATTCTTTTCTTTTTTTATCAAAAATGGCCAGGAAATGTTACCTTCTTCATAGAAAGCCTCAAGTACTTCATACCCCCAAGTACACCATTAAAACACTTCTTAACCTATCTGTACCCAGTTTTAGGCAGTTGTTCAGGACTTCTCAGAAATGTTTCCTTAAATTAATTGAGCTTATTCAGGACCAAAATGTTTTAACAATAATTCTCAAAACCAAAACTTGATCCTACAATTCAATTGGCCATCACACTATGGCTGTCAGTGGTCCCCTTCGTCTAGAAGATAAATCTGGAGGTTCTGCAAGGGTTTAAGTGGATTTATTGGTCTCAAAAAACACAGTACGTATTTTCTTTAATCTTTTTATTAATTTTACTCAAAAAATAAGAGGTGGTTTCAAATAATAGTATAATTTATATTTTATAATTACCTGGATGTAAGTACTAATGTTATAAAATATAGTAATAAGAGTTTTAATTTATATATTGTAAGTTGGTAAAATAAGTAAGTAAAGAATGAAAAGTACAAAAAGAGAGGGCCTTTTATAGGCAAAGATGTGAGAGATATAGACATGGATTTAACACCACCTGATACAAGGGTGTGAGAAAAATAAACTAAATAAACAGTGTATGTGAAATAAAAAAAGATAAAATAAATAGTGCGTAAATAAAAGGTATCATTTTGTTTGAAATAAAACTTAGAATCCCTTGGTCCATCACATTTAGTACAAAATATTTGAATTTAAATGGCAATTCAACAAAATCTAAATAAAAGAATTTGAAATGTTTCTTCTTTTCTATTTTTTATTTTTTATAATACTATTTTTATTCCCTCTCATCTGTATTATTGAGCACGGTGTTAGGGAGTAAAAATGTGTGTGAAAATTACTTATTTCTATTAATTATTTACATTAATTATTGTACTTAGCTAGTTAGTTGTAAGTAATACATAAGTAGTTAGTAAATAATTAATTATTAATAAGAATTAAAAGGCGTGGCTTCATCTAAGTAAGATAATTAATTATTTTACTGGGTAAGTATAGTAGCCTGGCTGACACTCCATTACTCTAAAAAAACAATAAAAAAATGCTATGATTTTTTCTTTTTATACTTTTTTAGTAGAATAGGGAGGTTAGATATCTCCTTCCCAGGTATCCAAGAATCATATTCAAATGATTTATTCTTGAATCTCAATAGGTATTCTGTACCTTTTTCAGCAGTGACTATTCTGTCATTTAGAATCTTATCAATTTCTGCTGTTTCAGTGATTTCATTAGGAGTTTTCTTTGGTCTTCCCCTCCGTTTTGGAAATAAATCACTATTGGATGTGTAAGGTTTCAAATGAGATATTGGAAAAACAGGATGTTTTCTGTCATATGGAGAATACAAAATAACTTCAACTGCATTATCACCAATCATTCTTCTGACAACAAATGGACCAAAAAATAGGTCTTTTAATTTGTTATTACCTTGTAAATTGAAGTGGACTGTAGAAATCAAAAACTTCATCACCCTTTTTAAAAGTGTATTCTTTATGGGAATTGTCCCATCTCTTCTTCTCATATTCAAATGATTTTTCAATAAATTTTTGAGCATGACTTCTGAAAAGTTGTTGCATTTGAAGAAACAATTTTACACTAGGATCTAAATCCAATTTACGTATTTTATTATTGAGAATTTGGGCAGGAGTATTTGGAACATATCCAAGTAAGAGCTCAAAAGGCTTTCTTTGAGTAACAGAACAAACAATGCTATTATAAGCAAATTCCAACCCAGTCAGTAAGGTAACCTAATCATGAGTGAATCTGTCATTGTCTTTATACTCCAATCCAAAGGCACAATACCTTCTTATTGTGTCCTCTAGAGTCTGAATCATTCTTTCAGCTAATCCATCAGTCTGAGGGTGATAGGCAGTAGATAGTTTCAGATCACAACCACAAACATCCATCAGAGACATCCAAAATTCAGAAGTAAATTTAGGGTCTCTGTCAGAGATTATGGCTTTAGGAAAACCAGAAGTATTAAACATATGAGACAAACATAAGATATCTAATTCCTTAGTGGAAATATTCTTGTGAGTAGGGATAAATTTACACATTTTTGTGAATCTGTTCACAATAACCCAACAAGATTTATAACTGTCTTTTCCAGAAATAGGTAAACCTGTTAAAAAATTCATGTTCATTATCTGCCATGGTGCATCTGGAGGTTCAATATGTTGCATTAATCCAGCTCTCTTACCAGTAAATCTTTTTTGATTTTTAGCAAGAATCACAAGATTCAACATATAATTTGGTGTCTTCAGACATATTAACCCACCAAGCAGTGTCTTTTATTCTGATCAATGTTTTATCACGATCAAAATGTCCAGCTAATATGTCAACATGACAAATTTTCAAGATAATTTCTTTCATAGAAGGAGGAATAACAATGACATTACTCAACTTTCTTCTATAATATAGATATCCTTCATCAATTGAAAATTTACCTTTCTCCAAAGCCTTCTGGTACTTTGGTGGAAAGGTTTTAATTAATGCTTGTATTGAAGCATTTTTTGGATCTTTTAATATGGTGCATAACTTTTTTAAGTCATTGTCCTTGTTATATAAATCCAGAATAAGCTGTAATAGCTCTTCCTCCATATAAACTACATATATCCCATGAATATGAATAATTTCATCCACAGGATCATAAGCAGGATTAGAGTCATCATTTGGTAAAGGTAACCTTGAAAACATGTCCACATTTGAGTGAACAATACCAGCCCTATGAATAATTGTCATTCTCCCTCTGTATTCCTGAACAGCTAACTGCCATCTAAACATATGCCTGTTAGGTGTTTTCAAGTTTAAAAGTGATTTAACTGCACTTCAGTCAGTGACAAGTTCAAATTTCTGGTCATCTAGGTAATAATGTAGCTTTTCTAGAGCCCACAATACGTCTAAACATTCAAGCTGAGTGGAACCAAATTTCAATTCACTATTTTTCAAGGTTCTTGAAATATAACAAATTACTACTTCTGATACTTTATCATTCATCACTTGTTTTTGATGGAGGGCAGCACCAAGACCAATGAAACTGGCATCAGTGTACAAAACAAATGGTTGATTAAAGTCAGGTAAAGCAAGAATTGGTGCTGACATCAAACAGTGTTTCATAGTGTCAATAGCCCTCTGTCTTTCACTATTCCAGACAAAACAACATCCTTTCTAGTCAGTTGGGTAAGGTGTAAAGCTATGACTTGGTAATTTTAAATATACTGTCTATATTATCCACACATTCCTGAAAAACTCTGGAGCTGTCTAACCATGGTAGGAGCCTTCACCTGCTGTATGGCTACCGCTTTATTTTGGTCAACACATATCTGTAACCCTGAAACAACATGACCAAGCACTTTTAAGGAATGAAAACCAAATTTACATTTCTTCAAAGCAAGTGTCATATTTATTTCATCAATTTTGTGGAACACTTTACACAGGTGGTTGAGATGGTCCTCAAATGTTTTTGAGAATATAATGATAGCATCAATATAAACCATCAGCCATCCTTCAATTGTCTCTTGATGGAATGTGTTATCCATGACTTTTTGAAAAACTGAAGGGGCATTTTTAGGGCCATATGGCATCCTAACATACTTATAAATACCAATATGAGTAGCAATCATCAGAAAATTCTGGGAATTCTTCTCAACAGGTACCTGGTGATATCCCTTGTTACCATCCAAGATGCTTATATATTTAGCGCCTTGTAAGGTAGCATGTATAGAGCTAATTCTAGGTAAAGGATAGATATCATCAACAGTATAAGTATTTAATGCTCTATAATCACCACATAACCTGGATTTATCTTTCTCATAAGAAATAAGGACAGGTGAGATAACACAATATTTAGGTGTCTCAACTAACTTCTCAATAATATTCATTTTCAAAAGGGTAGAGATATTATCCTCAATATCTTTTCTCTTTGTTGGAGAAGCAGGGTAAGGCTTCTTCTTCAAACTAGCTGTTATGTCAGTTAATGGACAAGATAATGAAAGTTTCATTTCTTCCTTTACTAATCCTAGTTCATGCAACCCATGAGCAAAGGCCATAGGAAAAGATTTTATCAATTTAAAAATGGAATCTTTATCCTCACCAGAAAGTTGTTCTCCAAAAGAAGCATTGTCAATTTCAGACATAAGGGCATGCATTTCTTTATAGATCTTCCTTTATATTGAATCACAGAATTACATGTGTTCAATTTTAGTTTTAACAATTTTTTGGGGGAGGAAATCTTAAATTTTCTCTTCTCATTTATCCCCATTGTGAAGCATTGGTTTGAAGGATCTAATTTTATGCCATATTTGGTTAAAATGTCATTTCCTATAATTAACCAACTGCTTAAGTTATCATTTTTCATGACAAAAAATCACAAATATCTCTTACAAAACCATGGTTATATTTAAAAAACACTGTGGCTTTGTATTTACCAATGGGGGACAAAACTGAGCCATAACCTCTCCAATTTTCAGAAATGATATGCATCAGTTTTGATTTATAGTCTTGATCCACTGAAGCAAGTGATTTTTCAGATACTACACTTCCTCCAGCTCCAGAATCCAGAACAACTTCAATGCTGGCTCCATTGATCAAGACTGGTGCTTTGAGAGGGGCAATAACAATTGAGCTATCCTCAATGTTACTTATGATCTCAGCATGCTCAACTGTAGATTAATCATTATTATCAATATCAATAGTATTTAAATAATTAATATCTTCTTCCAGCATCAAGATTTCTTGTTGAGATTCATATGAAATATTGCTGGCACAATCACTTGAAGTATCACCCAGTGCTATTGTGTCATCAGCCTGCTCCTCAGTTTTTTCAACAAGATTTATCTTTCTGTCACAGACATGGCCTTTCTTCCAAGGCTTGTTGCACTTGAAGAAAGTGTTTGTTGCATAATTTATAGGTGAAACAGGGGAAGAAGGTTTACCAACCTTTTCAAGAGGTTTCTGTTGGTAAGTGGAGGATTTCTCCAAAGGGATCCTAGGAATGAATCTTCTGGCATCATACTTGTTGTTTAGAAGGTTCTTATTACAAGTATTAATGAAGGAAGAAGGTTCTCTGGAGAACTCAGTCCTAGCCACTATCAAGTCTCTCAAAGACATTGGTAATTTATAAAGGATTCTGTCCTTCCATAACTCAAACTCCATGTTTGGGTCCGTTTCCCTAAAGATTTTTACAAGTTTCATTAAGAACTCAATAGGTTTATCAGTAGAAGACCTATAACTAGTCTCCTCATACTGCCTTTGTTGAGACATCCTAAACTTGGAGCCACCAACTTGTGCTTTAATCAATTTTTTCCTATCTTCCCATGAGTAGTCATTCCTATCCAGTAGAACAGATTCATACCACATTAGGGCTACATTGGTAAACAAAGAAATTAACTTAGACACAATTTCCTCATCTGGGAGTCTATAAGAATTTTTTAAGTTATCAATTCTGCAAATGAATTGCTGCCAATCAGAAGAAGAATCACCTTCAAATGTTTGATACTGGTCAAGTTTTGGCCAATTCTTTTGATTTGAAGGAACCTCCTTAGTATTAGCTTGTTTCTGAGTAAGAATCAGCTTTAACTTCTCCAATTGTTCAGTAATCTCATTGTTTAATCCTTCTGTTGAAGATCCTGGTGCATCATCAATTTTTTATGGAAACTCAGTGGTATCAACAGGCATTTCTGAATCTAATTTTACTTTTGATGAACTAGCAACAGGTAAACTTGGAGAATTCTGTACCATATGTTCCTTCAAAGAAGTTTCAGAATATTTTTGATCATTAAAAAATGAATTCAATTTTTCTTCAATGGTTGTTAGTCTGGTTTTCACTCTTGGAAGGCTAGATAAACTCTCATTGATTGTTGCAAAAGATAACTGTGTTTTATTTTGAAAAAATGAATAATTATCACTCAATCTTTTCAGGCTCATCTTATCTACCTCTAGCTCCTGGAAACAGGCAGATACAGTATCTTGTAGTCTAGACAAATCATTTTTGATATTTTGCCATAAAGCAACTTTCTTTTCATGGGTTGCTTTGTAATGAAACAAATCATCAGAAACTCTCTGTAACTCACTCCTTAATGCTTGATAACCTTGTTAAGTTAACAAAATATGATATTTCTGAGTTAATTGCATGTTGTTCATGATATTATTTTGTTTAGAAATAATATTTCTCAAATATTCATCATTAATTTTTACTACATCTGGAGTGTTTCTCAATAAAGAAACAGAGTAACTTTCCAGATTCTCATAAAAATCAGGCACAAGTGTTTCATCAATAATAGCCATATCAGGATTTATCATTGAATTAGCAATTAAAACTAAAGGATTAGATACATTTGAAAATTGAGCAATTTTTCTACTGTTCTCAGACTCTACTGGTCTCACAGTCTCATCTCCTATTTCAGAATTACCTGAAAGAACTGAATCAGTTACAAGAAATGGTACTTGAGATTTAATAGAGGGCTTTCCATGGCTTGGGAAAGACTTGGATGTGGTTGTTCTTTCTCCTTCTTCCTCCTTGATAGGGATGAGGAGGTGTTGTATTGAACTGATTTGTTCTTGAAGGACCTGCCTGAGATACTTGTTGCTGTTTCTGTTGGGACAGATAATCCCACTGGGTGTTCAGCCAATCCCACTGCCACTTTGAGACTTCCACCTCTTCTTGTTGCTGCGGGGCCAGTTGTGGAAGGGCTTTTGGAGGAGGAGGTTTTTAAATCTCTTGAAGAAAAGACTCTATGTTTCTTACCTTGTCTTCTAGAAAGTCTATTCTTGACCTCAGCTTGAGGTTTTCTGTCCTCAACTCCTTGATGTGAGTGGAGAGATTTTTTACCTGCTGGTTTAAGGGCATCTTTTTTATCTTGAAGCCTTTGGGAAGCTCTTCTGGGGGGTTGATAGAAGGCTTTTGTTCCTGGGCATTTGTCTCTACCAGAATCTCCACTTCCTCCATTTCCACATCCTGATTGGTTCAATGATTTATCAATATGAGCTAATTTTGTAGTTAAAGGAGAACTCACAGAAGTAACTTCATCATAATCAATCAGATCCAATTCCTCTTCACGTGCAGCAGAAACACCTTGGTCAGTCATTGTTTTAAATTTAATCTGATGTGAGGGAAGGAAACAATAAGATGAATTAGTTTTATTTTTGCTTTTAAAAGAAAAATAATAATAAAAAGAATATAAAATTCTTCAGAACAAAAATCAACTGAAAATAATAATCAATTATTTATTAATTCAAAATAATCTTATAGCCAGGATTAAAAGAAATTAACTGAAGAAATAAAATTAAATTTTAATTAAAAAATTAATTTATGATAATTATCAGGATTTAAATCAACTGAAAGATATTTAATTATTAGGACTTAATGTCAACTGAATTAATTTAATATAATTTATTTTTTTATTAATTATTAAAATTTTATTGTCAGGACAATTTGTCAACTGGAACAAAAATTTTTTTAATATATCAGCACAAAGTCAACTGAAAATTATAATTAATTTTTAAAAAAAATATTACTTCTAGGACTAAGAACACAATTGCTCTATCTTTGTCAACTAGGAAAATAAATAAATAAAATAAATTTCAATTTACCAGACACCTCCCCCTGTAAAATGAGCAAGTTAATGCCACTTACAGAGTGCTAAGTAAAAGGAAATACATAGAGTATGAAGAGTGCAAAGTGACCCACGAATAGTAATCAATAATTACCACAAAATATATAACTATAGTTAATATATAAGCCTAAGTTTTGGAGTGCAGTTCAATTCCCGTTTGCAGCAAAAAAATAAGTCACGTGATAGATGACGTTCAACGTTTTTGTTGTCCACTCATCCTTCTAGGTACCTTGATGGCCATGGTCCCATGGTCTCCGGTCCTCAAGATAACAATGCACCGTCAACAATTTGGAAAGGCCCCCAACTTTCAGTGGTCCCCTTGGTCTAGAAGATAAATCTGGAGGTTCTACAAGGGTTTAAGTGGATTTATTGGTCTCAAAAAACACGGTACATATTTTCTTTAATCTTTTGATTAATTTTACTCAAATAATAAGATGTGATTTCAAATACTAGTATAATTTATATTTTACAATTATGTGAATGTAAGTACTAATGTTATAAAATATAGTAATAAGAGTTTTAATTTATATATTGTAAGTTGGTAAAATAAGTAAGTAATGAATGAAAAGTAAAAAAAGAGAGGGCCTTTTATAGGTAAAGATGTGAGAAATAAAGACAAGGATTTAACACCACCTGACACAAAGGTGTGAGAAAAAGAAACTAAATAAAGAGTGTATGTGAAATAAAAAAAGATATAATAAATAGTGCGTAAATAAAAGGTATCATTTAATTTGAAATAAAACTTAGAATCCCTTGGTCCGTCACATTTAGTACAAAATATTTGATTTAAAATGGTTATTCAACAAAATCTAAATAAAGGAATTTGAAAAGTTTCTTCTTTTCTTTTTTTTATATTTTTTAATACTATTTTTATTCCCTCTCATCTGTATTATTGAGCACAGTGTTAGGGAGTAAAAATGTGTGTGACAATTACTTATTTCTATTAATTATTTGCATTACTTATTGTACTTAGCTAGTTAGTGGTAAGTAATACATAATTAGTTAGTAAATAATTAATTATTAATAAGGATCAAAAGGTGTGGCTTCATCTCAGTAAGATAATTAATTATTTTACTAGGTAAGTCTAGTAGCCTGGTTGACAATGGTATTTGGGTTCCAATGGTAACACTTCTTAACCTATCTGAACCCAGTTTTAGACTTTTTTTCAGGACTTATCAGGAATTATTTCTTAGAATCTCTATTTTTTCTTTACATATTTACTTTGATTTTTAAATTTTCTGTTAAATTCTTTTTTTTCAAGTCTCTTTGTTTCCCCTCATCAACTCAACATGAAATCACACATTTTCTGCAATCACATAATTTTTCAGTCATTCTTTTTTTGTTTAATCACTCATATTCACTTCCTCATCTCCTCTTGCATCCCTCAATTAATTTGAAGTCAATTTTTTTCTTGATTCATTTCTCCAGGTAAGTCATTTTTTCATTTTAACTTACTCTATGCAATATAGGGGGTGGACTTGCTAGCAATTCCTTAACCTGAACTCAGATGGAACTCAGACTGAACTCATACTGAACCCATACTGAACTCCACTTGAAAACCCACCTAAATCTGTTCTTCTGAGTGGTGTTAATCCCTGATTGTATGGTTCCTTTATCAATAGCTCAATGTGTGTTTAATATGTGGTGAGTTTGGGTCCAAGGTTGTGGACTTGCTAGAAAGTCCGCCCCCCATATTGTGTGGTGTTATATTTTTTATAATCATAATTTTTTTTCTTTTTTTCTTTTTTTTTTCTTAATATTTTTTTTTAGTGTTTTTTTGATTTTCAAGGTAAAATCAACCTATTTTTTTCTCTTAATATTTTCTTTGTTTTTTTAGCTCCATCATTATACCCTCCATCTCTCCTTGGAATGGTCATTATCCCCCTTTCTCCTGTTTCAGTTTTTTTTGTTCCATTTCAGTGAAACACATACATTTCACATTTTTTAAGCATTTCACTTGCTCCATATTCAATCTCCCTCAGAATCTAACTTCACTCTTTCTCACTCAAGTTTTCCTACATTTCAATAAAGGTAAGTTTCAGCTCCTTCTTTTCATTTCTATATGATATCTCTTGATTTCTATAAAAATTTCATACTTAGATATATGTTGGACTTTTATCTGGATAAAATTGGACTTACTCAACTTGTCAGCCAGGCTATTCCAGGAGTCCAGTAAATGATATGTAACTTATAAGACCTGAAAGAGGGAGTAAGAATTGTATTTAATGTATATAAATTAATATTTTATTGCATAATAAAATTATATAAGTATTTTATTACATATAAGTGTTATATTAATTTTATTGGTTATATAAATTTTTTATACATTTAAATTTAACATAATATATTATATTCTACAAATAATGGCGCATTTTTTATGTATTTAATAATTATAAATTTATATTTAATTAATTAAAAACATATATTATAATTATAAGTGTAAAATTTACTTATAATATAATTAAATTAATTATTTATATTTATATATTAAATATCATTTTTTATAGTATTAAACAATAAATAATGACGCTTCTTTTGACCCATAAGTGTGTCAGGAAAAAACAAGTAATTAATTTATACTAAATTGAGATTAATTACATATTTTGTTGCGTAACAATATTCTTTGTTTCACTTAAAAATCCTTAAATCAGACTTTACAATCTGTTTTGAATTATTTTTCTCATAGTCCATATGTCCCAGGCTTGTTTAGCTATTTACTATTTTTACTTACTGATTTGGGAATTAATTGTGGGAAAATTGGATTCTTAATTGGGGTTTTTAATTATTTGTTTCATATTTTTCTCTACATTGTTATGTTTCACTTATTCTTTTCAATTCTTGTTTTATTCTATTATGTTTCTTGTATTTACAAATATAGTAGCGCTTCAGAGGGCCCATTGCCTATAAAAAGGCCTTGGTTAATCCCCTGTAGCCCGATCACTTACTATACACTCAACAATTTAAAAAATAATTTTTATTACGTTTATTATTATTTTTATTAGTATTACAATCTAATTAAAAATTCTAAATAACAAATTAAAGGTTTCCTTAAGTCTGATAGGAATTATAGTGTTTGCTGCGCAGAACTCTTACTTGAATAAATATATCATTAAACTAAAACCTCAATTTGTTCATCTCTCAACTCACTTGTGGTTGCTTCACTTTAAATAAATTATTTCTTTTATTACTTTTATCTTTCTATTTACCTTTAGTACCTTTTCCTATTTGTTTCTCTTCTTTTCTGCCCCTTTTCTTTCCCCCTTCTAGACAACTGACTGACACAACTCCTCATGTTGTCATTTTTCATTATCACTTTTCAAGTTTTTTAAAACTTTTAAAATTAGAGACAGAATTGGAGTTAGATTTACTAAAATAAAATTTTCTTTTAATTAAAGACTTATCTGAAGGCTATACTTCATTTCTTACAAACAGTTTTGAATTTGGCTCAGTGGTTGCTTAGATATTGACCTTTAAAGTTGAATATTTTTTTTCTTAATTTAAATATTTTTATTTAATGTTTTTATATAAAAAATTAGGGTTAGTTTTATTTGAATCACATTTACTGTTAACCAAATATTCTCCTGAAGCTTATCTTTCATTTTCAGCAAACAGGTTTGAACTTGGCTCAGTGATTGCTGAGATATTGACAATTAAAGTTGGTCTTTCTTTCCAAATTTCACTTTGTTTATTTCATCCATTTATATTGCATAATTAGAGGATAAGTATTTTGAAACTCTTATCTGGATATTATCTAGGAGTTTAGTTACCTCATATTGGAATTTTTATCATCACTTTTCAGGATTTTGTGAAATTTTGAATATCAGAGTAGGAATTAGGATTAGATTTATTCAAATCTTATTTCCTTTTAAGTGAAGAGATTCCTGAAGCCTAATTTTCATCTCCCACAAACAGCTATGAATTTGGGTTTGTGGTTGCTGAGATATTGACCTTTGAAGCAGAGAATTTTTTTCCAGGTTTTATTTTTTTTTCATAATTCATATAATAATGTTTAAATCATGAATTTATCCTTTAAGATTCTTCCAAATATCTTTCTCTTTACTTATTATTCTTCCCTTTTATCAAGGATTTTTTTTATTTTACTTAGCATTTTCATATGTCTAACCCTTCACTCATTTTGGCTGCTCTTATCAGATCAGTCAAAAGTCAATCCAAAAAATCAGCAAGGTGAAAAAAGAAGGTAAATTCAATAAATTTAATAAAAAATTTAGTTAGATCGAAAAAGTATGGGGATATTTGTAAAGTCATCAAATATTTATTATTCTTTCATACCTTTATAATAAATAAATCTGATATTTAAATTTACTAAACTAAAGTAATGGGAAAACAACCTTTGTGTAGTATAAATGGTAATCATGAAAACACTAAATTGTATAATGTGGCTTCTCTAGCCTATACCTGTGAAAAGTTCCAAAGTTACTTTCTACACTTGATCTTCATTTTGTCATGATGAATTGTCAGCCAGGCTATCTCAGGAGCCCAGTAAATTATATGATAAATTACTAGAATAATTTAAGGGAATAATGCTATACATTTTATTTAGTTACAATAAAAAATCTTATTGAATAAAATTATATTTTATAAGTAAAATAGTTTTATATTAAGAAACTTTTTATTACATATAAAATATTATATTCTATAATATCATGGCACATTTTGTATGTATTCTAAATAAATAAATAAATTATATAAAGTTATATTATAAGTATAAAATACAACTTAAAATGTAATTACAAATCAAATAATAAAATTTATATAAACTAAAATACAACTTATCATTCAATATTATCCACAAATATTAAGCACTTCCTTGACCTTTAATTGTGTCATTAAAATTACTAAATTAAGTAAAATACTTATTTAATATGATAAATTGTGTTTCACATTCAAAATAGGTTATTTTATTAATTTAATTAGTTTTTTCAATTAAATTAATAATTTAATTATTTGAAATGGTTAATAAGATTAATTTAAATTTCTTTATACTGAATTAAAAGGCATGAAAATAATTCCTTTTGTTTTAATTAAACCTTTTCAGCTATTTGTATTACCTGTTTTAGATTTCCTTTCCCATGGTTCTTAGTTTTCATATTCACGTAGTCATTCATTATATTTGTTTAGGACTTTATGGTGGGAATATTTATTTCTTATTCACGGGTTCACTTTGTTGGGTTAATTTTTCTTCTTGTTTTGTATGTTTCAATTAAATTAAAACACTTGTTCTTTTTATATTACTATAATCCATGTAACTACAATTGAGACGCTTGAGAAGGTCTTCTTGCCTATAAAAGAGCCTTGGAAACCTCTCTAGTAAACATCACTTATTATACTCATACTTTATTATATTTTCTAAATATCATACAAATTATTATTATTATTATTAGTCTTACAGTTCTAATAAAAATCTTAAATAATTTCAAGGTTGCCATAAGTCTATTAATAACAAATATTGATTGCTGCGCATTGAGAACTAACTTACAAAAATATTAGATATCAATTAAATCTTCTGTAGTGTCATTACTCATAAAATATTGTTGTATTACTCTCCATAAATCCAATTAACATCTATTTCTCAAATACTATTTACAAATTAGTCTTTATCTTCCTATTCTACCTCTTCTTTTATCCTCCTTTTCCTACTCCTTCTAGACGACCGGCCGATAATTGGGGACCTTTTCAAACAACAACAACAATACACCCTTTTGTAACAAACGACACTGCAAACAGACCACCTAAGCAAAAAAGCAAAATTTTGCCGCAAATGTGTTTCAAATTTGGGTTTTAACTTTTAGGTTTATAATATATTAAATAATATATACTTTTGAAGTGATTTCTTGATCACTATAGTAATTTTACCTTTGCACCTCTCACTTATATTATTAAATTTTTATTGTAATAACAATGATTGTGGCTTAATTGCTGATTCACTGAGTTTAAGTGTTCAAAATTTTTTATTTTTTTACCTAGTTGACCATAATAAAGTTATAACTCTTAGTCCTAGAAGATCATTATAAAATATTTTAAATAAATTATTAATTTAATTTTATTGAAATGTTTGTTGATTTAAACTTGTTGACCACAATAGTACTCAGTACTTAGTCCCAATATTACCAAGATATTTTTTTGGTATTAATTATTTTGGTTGACTTATTAAAACCTTTTTTGGTTTGGTCCCTAAATAATAATTGAAATTCTCAATAATATCAATTGTAATTACATATTTTTGTATTACATTTCTTATTGTTAATTATTTTATTTAATTTTTTCAAGAAATTTTTTTTTTTTGAAATATAAATTTGAATATTTAAATAACAATTGAAATTTCATAGTTCCATGTCCAGTAGTTTGGAAAACAGCATGGATAACCTTCATGTGGATGAAATGGATGTGGATGTAGATAATGAATCTGTAGGTTCTTCAAAATTAACTTACAAGAATTCTTCAGTTAACAAAAAATCTTCATACCCTTCAGGAAATAGAAATTTCAGGAGAAGTGGCAAACCCCACTCACCAAACTACTCTGAAAGAAGTAAAGCCTCAGATCAATCAGGAAAATCCTCTAAAGGGTATAAAAATAAAAAAGATCCCTCTGACGCAAAAAATAAACAATCTTTCCAGCCATATAAAAGAACTGAAAGCAGAAAGCATGAAGTACAAGGCAAGGGTAGACACACTCTGGCAAAAGATGCAGGAGCTCTTAAATAAAAAGCAGGTTCAACCTCCTCCTTTCCCAACCTCTCAGCCTCAGCCCCATCAGGCACCCAGCTCTTTCACTCAAAATCAAAACACTCTACAATTGGAACAGTGGAAACAGGATTGCCTGATGAACCATTACCATCAGAATGTTCAGCAGCCAGTAGCTCAACATCCTCGCCCATCCAGGACACAAACCTACCATCAACCTCCTCAGGCCCATCCTTATCAGGGAGGCAGAAGAAAGAAGTCACAGGGGAAATTTTCTCCCTTGCCATGGTAAGTAATTTGTTTGATAAAAATGTTGGTATGTATAATAACAAATCTTCTCCCACAGGTAATATTGTGGATAATGGTGAGAGAACAGTTAAACCCTTAAAGAGAAAACTTACTTTAATGAGTAGCCCTAATGATGTAATTAGTAAATTATCATTTTATGAACCTTTACATTTAACCTCTACTTCTTTAATTAATCCCTCTCTTGCAATTAAGAATGATTCTGCTTCACTTGAAGTTTATACCTTTCATGAGAAAACCTCTGAGGATATATTAAAAGATACACTTTATTTTATTCTTGTAAAAGATAAAAATATAAGAGATGTATTAGTACATGAGATTGATAGTGTCAGCCAGGCTACTAGACTTAACCGGTAAAATAATTTATTATTTTACTGAGTTGAAGCCACACCCCTTCTTCTTACTAATAATTAATTATCTACATAAGTATTACTTACAATTAACTAGTTAAGTACAATAAGTAGTATAATTAATTAGTGTAAATAAAATGTCCCTTACAATTTTACTCCCTAACACTGTGCTCAATGGTATAAGTCAATGGGAATAGAATTTAATAATAAAAATATAATAAAAAACTTTAAAACAGTTATATTAACTCAGTGAGAGATCTGGAATCCCGTGAAAGTAATATAATTAATTAATTATTGTGTAATTAATTGTGACAGTCCAAGAAACTCAAACTTTATTTCTAATATATTTGATGCCCTTGTTGATGTACCAGTTTGTTTAATTCTTATGTCATATATGTACTCCTTTCAGTCATTCTTTTTCTCACATTCTTACAATATATGATGTAAATTCTGTATATTTTATTCCCTCATGTTTTGTCTATAAAAGGCCTCTTACTTTGTGCTTTTCAGAACATTCCTTTATCACTTACTTTATTATTACAGTTACAATCCAACCTTAATTTCTATATTTTATAACCTTAGTATTTACAACATCGTAATTCTAATCTATAATCTATATTGATATTTTAACACTACCTTTTTTATTTGAGTAAAATAATCATATTGATTTAGAAATACGTACTTTTTATTGAGAGACCATTAAAAACCTTTAAAGACCCCATAAAAACCTCGAATAAACTTCCAGACCCAAAAGGACCCCTTGACAGATAGATTGAATAATTTGCACTTACATTGTAAAGTGAGCTCTTCTGTGCAAGATACAGCGTATTTTAAAATCAAGGAAGCTTTGAATATTATTCTTAGCCAACAAAAAAAATAAGAAGTGATAATAGAGCTATCTCAGATAAAAATATTTATCTGCATAAAACTTTGAGTGAGTTAAAACCCCTTATTGAAGAGAATTATTCATTGAAAAATGACATTAAGTCTCTACACAATGAGTTGAAAAGGCTGAAAAATGATTTCCAAGCACTGAATACCAAATACACAGTTTTTGAGGACAGAAATGTTTTATCCCTTGCAAAAATAAATGACCAGATGTTTGAAATTCCAAGGATAAGAAATTCTGTGTCTGACCTACAGGAAAAATTTTCAGTTATAACTGCCAATAATTATGGTGTACATGAATATGCTGCCAAAACATTGCATAAGAATAAAGGAAAAGGGCCTGAACAAAGCAGTTCTTTTCTTCCCCATATTTCTGCCAAATGATGACTCAAATACTGCTTATGTACCTGAAGATGATACTGTTCATATCCATGGTATATTTATAGTTGATATGGAAGAGGAGTTATTACAATTAATTCTGGATTCATATTATAAAGTTTCTGATTTGAATAAATTAGTTACTATCTTAAATTATCCTAAGAGTGCTTCAATTCAAGCATTAATTAAAAATCTTCCTTAAAAGTATCAAAATGCTTTGATTAAAGGAAAGTTTTCTATTGAAGATGGTTATATTTACCATAGAAGAAAGCTTACTAATGTAATTGTAATTCATCCTTCTATGAAAGAAACTATCCTCAAACTTTGTCATGATGACATATTAGCTGGTCATTTTGATCACGAAAAACATTAATAAGAATCAAAAATACTGCTTGGTGGGCTAATATGTCTAAAGACACAAAATTGTATATTGAATCTTGTGATTCTTGTCAGAAATCTAAGAGACTGACAGGTAAGAGAGCAGGATTGTTACAACATATTGAAGCACATGATGCTCCTTGGAAAATCATTAATATGGATTTTGTCACTGGTCTTCCTGTAGCAGGTAAAGACAATTATAACTCTTGTTAGGTAATAGTGGATAGATTCACAAAAATGTGCAAATTTATTCCAACCCACAAAGATGTATCAACCAAAGAATTATCTTTCTTATGGTGGTCTTACATGTTTAATACTTTTGGATTTCCAAAAGCCATTATCTCTGATAGAGATACAAAATTTTCATCTGAGTTTTGAACTTTTTGATGGATATTTGTGGCTGTGAGTTGAAATTGTATACATCTCACCATCCTCAGACTGATGGTCTAGCTGAAAGAATGATTCAAACTCTGGAAGATATGATTAGAAGGTATTTTGCCTTTGGATTAGAATATAAAGACAATGACAGATTTACTCATGACTGGGTCACTCTATTTCCTGGTCTTGAATTTGCATATAATATCACTGTTCATTCTGTCACTGAGAAAAAGCCTTTTAAGCTTTGGTTAGGTTATGTCCCAAATACTCCTGCTCAAATTATCAATAATAAATTACCTAAGTTGGAACTACACCCTGGTGTGAAATCTTTCATGCAAATGCAACAGTTATGCAGAAAAGGTTCTCAAAACTTTATTGATAAAGCATTTTAATATGAAAAGAAAGATGGGATAAATCCCATAAAGAATATACATTTGAAAAGGGGGATGAAGTGTTGATATCTACTGTCCATTTCAATTTAAAAGGCAATAACAAATTAAAAGATCCTTTTGTAGGACCATTTGTTGTTAAAAGAATGGTTGTAGATAATGCAGTAGAAGTTGTATTGTATTCTCCATATGAGAGGAAAAATCCTGTTTTCTCCATTTCCTTGCTTAAACCTTATACTTTCAACAGTGACTTATTTCCCAAAAGAAGGGGAAGACCTAAGAAAAACCCTCAGGAAGTCACAGAAACTGCAGAAATCGATAAAATTCTCAATGATAGAATTATCACTTCTGAAAGGGGTATTGAATATTTATTGAGATATAAAAACAAATCATCTGAACATGATGCATGAATACCTGGAAAAGAAATTTCAAATCTTCCTACTCTGTTAAAAATGTATAAAATGAAAAAATCTTAGCATTTTTTTATTGTTTTTTTAGAGTGAGAGTGTGTCAGCCAGGCTATCTCAGGGGCCCAGTAAATTATATGATAAATTACCAGAATAATTTAAGGGAATAATGCTATACATTTTATGTAGTTACAATAAATTTTTTTTTTGAATAAAATTATATTTTATAAGTAAAATAGTTTTATATTAAGAAACTTTTTATTACATATAAAATATTATATTCTATAATATTATGGCACATTTTGTATGTATTCTAAATAAATAAATAAATAATTTAAAGTTATATTATAAGTATAAAATACAACTTAAAATGTAATTACAAATCAAATAATAAAATTTATATAAACTAAAATACAACTTATCATTCAATATTATCCACAAATATTGGGTGCTTCCTTGACCCTTAATTGTGTCATTAAAATTACTAAATTAAGTAAAATACTTATTCAATATGATAAATTGTGTTTCACATTCTAAATAGGTTATTTTATTAATTTAATTAGTTTTTTCAATTAAATTAATAATATAATTACTTGAAATGGTTAATAAGATTAATTTAATTTTCTTTGTACTGAATTAAAAGGCGTGAAAATAATTTCTTTTGTTTTAATTAAACCATCTCAGCTATTTGTATAACCTGTTTTAGATTTCTTTCCCCATGGCTCTTAGTTTTCATATTCACGTAGTGATTCATTATATTTGTTTAGGACTGTATGGTGGGAAGAGTTATTTCTTATTCATGGGTTCTCTTTATTGGGTTAATTTTTCTTCTTGTTTTGTATGTTTCAATTAAATTAAAACAACTGTTCTTTTTATATTACCATAATCCATGTAACTACAATTGAGACGCTTAAGAAGTTCTTCTTGCC
Organism: Hemileia vastatrix; assembly: GCA_030280995.1. NCBI lineage: Eukaryota > Fungi > Basidiomycota > Pucciniomycetes > Pucciniales > Zaghouaniaceae > Hemileia > Hemileia vastatrix. The sequence continues at coordinate 20,727,533 of JASXTE010000018.1, read as the reverse complement.
TATAAAAGAGCCTTGGAAGCCTCTCTAGTAAACATCACTTATTATACTCATACTTTATTATATTTTCTAAATATCATACAAATTATTATTATTATTATTAGTCTTACAGTTCTAATATAAATCTTAAATAATTTCAAGGTTTCCATAAGTTTATTAATAAAAATAGTTGATTTCCGCACATTGAGAACTAACTTACAAAAATATTAGATATCAATTAAATCTACTGTAGTGTCATTACTCATAAAATTGTCGTTGTATTACTCTCCATAAATCCATTTAATATCTATTTCTCAAATACTATTTACAAATTAGTCTTTATCTTCCTATTCTACCTCTTCTTTTATCCTCCTTTTCCTACTCCTTCTAGAACACCCGCCGATATGAATAGTCATAACTTTAAAACTAGTAAATTTGACTTATCTTATTTATTTATTTATTAATTTATGTAATTATTTTAATTTTTGGTGACTTTCACTCCTTAATTCAACAAAATTCATGGTAGGATATTTCCAATTTTTCAAATCTGACATGCAAATTTGATGACTTGGAAAAATTTTGGTGATACCCACCCCTTACCTCAAAAAATGCAGGGGAGGGTATTTTTAAATTTTCCAAAAAGATATAGAGTTTTTATGACTTGGCTCTATTTAGAAATTCAAATCAGTGGTGAGGTGATAAAAGTATATTGGTGATGAGGATGGTGAAAGGATATAAATTAAGATGGTGGTGAGGGGTGATGAGGAGTTTTGTGAAGGTGTTAGTATTATTTCACCATCTGAAATTCCAAAAGTGCTATATTTTAAAGTCCAGTATGGAAAAATGGTGCTATCTGAATCTCATGATATACCTATTTTTAATAATACTAAAAATAACTATTAAATTCATTCCCCAACCATTAAAAAAAATACAATTAATCAATTAAAAAAGTCTAGTGATTTCTTAATGTCCTCATAAGTTTGGCCATTTTTAATGCATTCTATAATAATATTTTTTAATTTTCTTGCTTTTCCAAATCAAGACTTTCCTTTTCTCTTTGAAAGTAATGGTATTTTTTTTCTCTGATTGAAGATGAAATCTTTACATCTCCTCTACATTGAATCTGGACTTTTAATTATTTGGTTGAAGAAAAAAAGAATTTTCCATTGAAATCTAAGGCCTGTTGATCTTTCATTAGCATATGATAAAACTTCAACTTATCAAATTCATGGGCAGTTTTTTCAATAGAGGATATTCTGAGAAAAAGAGATAGAAAAGATAAATAAATATGTTATTGAAGCAGATATATAGTGGCCAAATCTTACTTATATCTTCTAACTCAAAATAATCATCAAGGGAGGACAAAAAGATTTTTGAAGTATTAACATGTTTTAAAACATGGTTCAAGATAATTGAAGTTGAGGCTTAATGCTTTAGTTTTCAGTTTTATTGAGAGATTTCAGGAGGTTTATCTAAAGCAGCTTCCAATGCAGTATTCTCATTGCTGAAATTTTTATTCTTTTTTTAAATTTGAGTTTGAGTAGGAGGAGACCAGAAAACAAAGAATGAGAAATTTAGCAAAGAATTTATAAAAAAAGAAAAAGTAAACATACATTGGATAAATGGGGCTCTGAGGACTCAGATATTCTCTGAAAAAATTGTTCTGCTTGATTGTTGTGATCATCTTCTGGTTAACCATGGTTAGAAGCTGGAGGGGAGTGATGTCCTTGAAACACAGGTGTTTTGGGAGGATAATTATATGGTTGAGAATAAGAGGGTATATATTTAGTAGTATTGTGTAGAAAGAAATGGTTGACATCAACTCAGGAACCAAAGCCAAAATCCATATCCTCATAGAAAGAACACATGATATTGAGTTTTTCAGAAGCAGTAGTAATTCCATTCTCCAAAGCATCATTGTCAATACCAAATCCAGTGGAAGTTTAAGTGAAATGAGCCTTTTTATATTTTGATTGATAACTTTTGAAACTCTCCTTCATTTTCTTAGGATTAATGTCTTTTCTCTTTTTTTTACTTCATTTTCCATCAACAAGAAGCCATTGACCTTTTATTAAAGTGGATGTCTAAATTGGGTGGACTTCTCACATCAAAAACATGCATCATTATTTGATTTAATTTGGAGGAAGTTAATGATAATGAAATAATTTTCTTTTTTTAGCTGTCCAGACTTTGATTTCTCAGATGAGGGGCTTGCATTATGTGAAGACCTTTGTCATGAGCCACTTTTTAAGTTGATTTTTGAGTGTTATATTCTATGGGAGGCATTATAAAACTGGTATTTTACAAGAAAAGAGATTAAGAGGTTGAAAACATAAATAAAAAGGGAAAAAAAAGCCTGTTTATAATGTAGCAACAAAATGCTTCAAATATCAGTGAGGGGTGTGTTCAAAGGATTGATGAGGGAATGGGGGTCAGGGTGTGACACGTAACAGGTACAGAGTGGGAAAGAAAGGGATTATGTAGCCAAAATGTGGTTGTGAAAAAAGAAATTTCAAAAAAGTGCTGATTTGAGGTAATAACTGACACCCATTTTTAAAATGAGTGACTTTTTTGCAAAATTTAAGTGCTAAAATGGCCTAAAATAAGCACTTAAGTTAAGTGCCAATTTTCCAGAACTGAAACCCCCAAATGTATTTTTGTACATCTTCATTCATTTTTATCCACCAAGCTGTTTTTTTACCTCTCTTTAATGGTTTATTAAAATCAAAATGACCAGCTAAAATATTATTATGGAAAATAATTAACATCAATTATTTTATAAATGGAGGTATAACTTTTACATTACTTAAATTTTTCCTGTAATATATATATCCATCTTCAATTGATTATTTACCTTTTTGAAATGCATTTTTATACTTTGGAGGTAAGATTTTAATTAATGCACTCATTGAGGCATTTATTGGATCATTTAAGATGGTGAAGAATTTAGACCAATCTGTATCAGATGGATAACTTTTCAATATTGTTTGCAAAAATACCTTCTTCTAAATCCACAATAAAAATCCCAAATATGTGATTAACCATATTTTCAGGTACATATACTTCACTGTCAGTATCATTTGGAAAATAAATTCTAGATGAAAAATACATATTAGAATGCGAGGTTTCTTCTCTAAGTGTGATTTTCATCCTTCCTCTGTATTCCTGTACTGATGGTAGCTATCTAAGAATGAGTCAATTAGGTGTTTTCATGTTTAGTAATGATTTTTATCAGCCGGCCATCTAGAAGAAGGAGAAAAAGGAGAGGAAATGGAGAGGTGGAAAAATGTAATATAAAAGGGAATTAAATCAAATAATAAAATAGTATAATTATTTTAAAAGCGAGGCCAAGAGTAGACTCTAGGGACTTTATATGACAGTGAGGTTTTAATAAATTTTAATATAATTATTTAATAAGTAGTTACTTTCAATTTGCGGTGAACAACTTTAATATTATTAGACCTATTGCAACCTGTAGTTATTTATATAAAATTTAAACTAGATTTATAATACTAATAAAAATGAGAATAAACATGTATATATTAAAAGTATGTTCAAGTTTGAGTGTAAAGTAAGTGATAGAGCTACAGGGGGTTCCCCAAGGCCCTTATATAGGTAAGGGACCCTCTGAAGTGCCACAAAAAATTATATTCTATAAAAAATAAAATAAGAAATAATTAATAATTAAAATTAAGTTTACCAAAGCTGTAAGGGGAAAAATATAAAACAATTAATTAAAAAATAAGTAAGAGCCCAAAAAATCTACCAATTTAACCCTAAACAAATCTTTAAAAAAAGTGAGTATTAAATAAGATTGAAACACTTGAAGTATTAACTAATTCAATTTATAACATGTGTGATAATAGCCAATTTTAAGTGAAACATAAAAATTAAACTATTTAAATATAATAATTATTTTAATTAATTAATTAAGTCTGAAACATAAGATATTAATTAATATAACCCATTTTATTAGTGTAAGAATTAAATTAAGTTAAAACAATTTATTAATTTAATATTATTACTAAATTTTAGAATAAAACATTAGTAATTAATTAAATTAAATGTTTTAACTAATTTAATACCTTAATGACATAATTATGAGTCAAAAAAGCGCTCAATATTCATAATTCATATGATATAAAAGTTTTATTTAATACTTTAATTTTATTTATTTATTTAATTATATCATAAGTTAATATTTTGATTTTTTAACTATAATATATTTAATAAATTAATTAATAATTTATAAGTATTAAATACATAAAAATGCGCCAACATTTTATAGAATATAAAGTGTTTTATGAGTTTTAATTGTATCTATAATTTATTTAATAATAAATTTAATATAACCCTTATTTTAGTTATATTATAATACTATTGTTATATAATTTTATTATGCAATATAATATTAGTTTATATACATAAAATGCATAATTTTTTGCCCTCATTAAGCTCCAATAGAATAACATACAATTTACTGGGCTCCTGGTATAGCCTGGCTGACACTCCCTCACTCTAAAAAAATCAATAAAAAAATGCTAAGACTTTTTCTTTTTGTACTTATTTAACAGAGTAGGAAGATTTGAAATCTCCTTTCCAGGTATCCATGCATCATGTTGAGATGATTTGCTCTTATATCTCAATAAATATTCAGTAACTCTTTCAGAAGTGATAATTCTATCATTGAGAATTTTATCAATTTCTGCACTCTCTGTGACTTCCTGAGGGTTTTTCTTAGGTCTTCCCCTTCTTTTGGGAAATAAGTCACTGTTGGAAGTATAAGGCTTAATGAAAGAAATGGGAAAAACATGATGTTTCCTATCATATGGAGAATACAATACAACTTCTACTGCATTATCTCCAACCATTCTTTTAACAAAAAATGGTCCTACAAAAGGATCTTTTAATTTGCTGTTACCTTTTATATTGAAATGGACAGTAGATATCAACACTTCATCACCCTTGTTAAATGTGTACTCCTTATGGGATTTATCCCATCTTTTCCTTTCATATTCAAATGCTTTATCAATGCAGCTTTGAGCATGTTTTCTGCATATCTGTTGCATTTGCATAAAAGATTTCACACCAGGGTGTAGTTCTAACTTAGGTAGTTTATTATTGAGAATCTGAGAAGGAGTATTTGGGACATAACCTAACCAAAGCTCAAAAGGCTTTTTCTCACTGACAGAATGAAGAGTGCTATTATATGCAAATTCAAGAACAGGTAATAGAGTGACCCAGTCATGAGTAAATCTGTCATTGTCTTTATATTCTAATCCAAAGGAACAATACCTTCTAATAATATCTTCCAGAGTTTTAATCATTCTTTCAGCTAGACCATCAGTCTAAGGATGGTGAGCTGTAGACAACTTTAACTCACAGCCACAAATATCCATCAAAGAGGTCCAAAAATCAGATGTAAATTTTGGATCTCTATCAGAGATAATAGCTTTTGGGAATCCAATAATATTAAACATGTAAGACCACCATAAGAAAGCTAATTCTTTTGTGGATACATCTTTGTGGGTTGGAATAAATTTGCACATTTTTGTGAATCTATCTACTATTACCCAACAAGAGTTATAACTGTCTTAACCTGTTACAGGAAGACCAGTGACAAAATTCAGGATAATTATTTACCAACGAGCATCAGGTGCTTCAATGTTTTTTAATAACCCTTCTCTTTTACCTTTAAACCTTTTAGATTTCTGGCAGGAATCACAAGATTCAACATATAATTTTGTATCTTCAGACATATTATCCCACTAAGCAGGGTTTTTGATTCTAATTAAGGTATTTTCAAGATCAAAATGACAAGCTAATATGTCATCATGACAAAGTTTGAGGATATTTTCTTTCATAGAAGGAGGAATTACAATTACATTAGTAAGCTTTCTTCTATAATATATATAACCATCTTTAATAAAAAGCTTTCCTGTAATCAAAGCATTTTGATACTTTTCAGGAAGAGTTTTAATCACTGCTTTAATTGAAAAATTCATAGGATCATTTAAAATAGTAACTAATTTTTTTAAATCAGAATCTTTATCATATGAATCCAGAATTAATTGTAATAACTCTTATTCCATATCAACTATAAATATACCATGGATATGAACAGTATCATCTTCAGGTACATAAGCAGGATTGGATTCATTATTTGGCAGTGGCAATCTTGACAGCATATCAACATTGGAGTGAACATTTCCAGCCCTATGGATAGTTTTCATTCTTTCTCTGTATTCTTGAACAGAAAGTTGCCACCTGAAATTATGTCTATTAGGTGTTTTCAGGTTTAAGAGGGACTTCACAGCACTACAGTCCGTTACCAATTCAAACTTTTGGTCATCTAGGTAGTAATGAAGCTTCTCAAGAGCCTTAATAACTGCTAAGCACTCTAATTGAGTAGCACCATATTTCAATTCACTATTTCTCAAGGTTCTTGAAATATAACAAATTACAACCTCTGAGGATTTATCATTAATAATTTGTTTCTGGTGAATGGAAGCACCCAGACCAACAAAGCTAGCATCTGTATACAGGACAAAAGGATTGTTGAAATCTTGAAGAGCTAAGATAGGGGCTGTCATTAAACAACATTTTAATGCATCAAAAGCTTTTTGACAGTCAATATTTGTCAGCCAGGCTACTAGACTTACCCGGTAAAATAATTAATTATTTTACTGAGTTGAAGCCACACCTTTCTTCTTAATAATAATTATTTATTTATTTACTTAAGTAGTACTTACAATTAACTAAAGTTAAGTACAATAAGTAGTATAAATAAATAATATAAATAAAATGTCCCTTACAATTTTACTCCCTAACACCGTGCTCAAAAGTATATGTCAAAGGGAGTAAAATTAATAATAAATTTATAATATAAAAACTTTAAAACAATTATATTACCTCAGTGAGAGATCTGTAATCCCGTGAAAGTAATGTAATTGATTATTTATTGTGTAATAATTGTGACAGTCCAAGGAATTCAAACTTTGTTGCTAATAAATTTGATGCCCTTGTTGACGTACTAATTTATTACTTTCTTATGTCATTTATGTACTCCTTTTTCTTGTCATTCTTTTCTCTCACACTTATAGTAGAGGGTGTAAATTCCTTACATATTATTTTCTCATATTTTGCCTATAAAAGGCCTCTGATTTTGTGCTTTTCAAACTATTCTTTTATCACCTTACTTTATTATTACTATTTACAACACAATACTTATTTTTATATTTTATCACATTAGTAGTTACAAGAGCGTAATTCTAATCAATAAATTATATCAATATTTAAAACCTTTCTCTTATATTTGAGTAATAAATAACTTAGATTAAGAAAAACGTACAAAATTTTGAGAGTTCATTTAAGTCCTTAAAATCCTTGTAGAAACTTCATACCAAATCTTCTAGACCAAAAGCGTACCTTGAAAATATTCCAGATGAATGCAACATGTTTCATGGTTAGTTTGGTAAGAGGCAAAGCTATGACCTGATAATTTTTAATATCTTGTCTATAATAGCCACACATACCCAAAAACTTTGGATTTCTTTTACAGAATTTGGTGCCTTTACATTTTGAATAGCAGCAACTTTGTTGTGGTCTATTCAAATTTGCAGGCCTGACACAACATGGCCAAGGACTTTTAAAGATTGAAAGCCAAATTTACACTTTTTTAAGGAAAAGGTCATATTGATTTCATCCATTCTTTGAAAAACTCTATTTAAATGAATCATATGTTCATCAAAAGTTTTAGAAAAAACTATGATATCATCAATATACACCGTAAGCCATCCTTCAATTATTTCCTGATGGAAAGTTTTATCCATGACTTTTTGGAAAACTGAAGGTGCATTTTTAGGGACAAATGGCATTCTAACATACTTATATATTCTCATATGAGTAGAAATAAGCAAAACCTTTTGAGAATTTTTCTCAACTGGAACTTGATGATACCCTTTATTACCATCCAGACAACTAATAAAATTTGCACCTTACAAGGTAGCATGTATTAAATTAATTCTGGGTAAAGGATAAATATCATCAACAGTATAAGTTTTTAATGCTCTGTAATCTCCACATAATCTAGCCTTATCCTTTTTGTAAGAAATCAAGACTGGGGAGATGACACAATATTTGGGGGTGACATCCACTTTCTCAATGATATTCATTTTTAATATTTTGGAAATATTATCTTCAATATCTTTTCTTTTTGTTGGAGAAGCAGGATATGGTTTTTTATTAAGACTAGGAGGAATATCACTCAAGTTACAGGATAAGGTAATTTTCATTTCTTCCTGAACACTTCCTAAGAAATGAGAACCATGAGAAAAACCCATAGGGAAGGAGGTAATTGAGGCAATTATAGAATCCTTTTGTTCACTAGTTAACTGATCACCAAAAGAAGCAGTATTTATTTCATTTAATAAATCATCCAATTCAATTGTTGGTCTGCTGTTACACTGGATCAGTGAGTTACAAGACTTTAACAGATGCCCAGAAGGTTTTCTAGGGGAGGAAATTTTGAATTTTCTTTTTCCATTCAATCCCAAGGTGAAGCAATTATTTTCTGGGTCCAATTTCACACCAAACATGGTTAAAATATCATTACCCATAGTAAAGCAATTGCTTAAATTATCATTTTTCATGACAACAAATTCAGAAATAGCTCTGACGAAACCACCATTATATTTGAAGAATACAGAGGTTTTGTATTTGCCAATAGGAAACAATGTAGAAACATACCCTCTCCGTTTTTCAGAAGTTATAGGTAATAATTTACTCGAATAATCCTTATCTACTGAAGCTAAAGCTCTTTCAGACACTACACTTCCTCCAGCACCAGAGTCAAGAACTACATCAACATTCTTACCATTAATGATAACAGTTGCCTTCAAAGGGGATATGGCTATAGAATTGTTAGTAATATCTTTAATTATTTCAGAATTTTCTACTGAAGATAAATCCATTACACATTCTTCAAATATATTATCTAAATAATGGACATACTGTTCCAACATTAAAACATCTTTAACAGATTCATTTTCATAGGAGATATTACTTTCACAGTCACTAGAAGAATTTTCGATATCAATTTCAGCCTCATCAGTGTCTTCATTTTGTTCAACAAGATAAATTTTCTTGTCACAAACATGACCCTTTTGCCATGATTTGTTACATTTATAACAAGTATTTGTTGCATATTTTTTAGGTGCAACTGGGGCAGAGGGTTTACCAGATTTTTCTGGGGGCTTTGTAGATGGTTTATTTTGATCATGATAAGATTTTCAAAGGTAATTCTTTGGTTCATATCTATGGTTGAGAAGTACCTCATTACAGATATTAATGAAAGAAGAATGTTCCCTCACATTCTCAGTTCTAGCTACAATTAAATCTCTTAGAGAATTTGGTAATTTATACAAGATTTTATCTCTCCAAATATCATAATCCATCTTTGGATCAATTGCTCTCAAGATTTTTGTTACTTTCATAAGAAAAACAATGGGTTTTAAACAGAGGAAGATACATATCTAGTATTCTCATACAGTCTTTGCTGAGCCAACCTGATGTTTGAACCACCAAACTGATTCTCAATCAAGGATTTCCAATCATTCCATGTATAATGGCTGTTATCTAATAGAACAGATTCATATCACATCAAGGCTACATTGGAAAATAAAGAAATTAGCTTAGAAACAGTTTCCTCATCAGGTAGTTTATAAGATCTCTTTAAATTATCAATTCTTTGGATAAAGTGTTGCCAATCAGATGAAGAGCCACCATCAAAGGTAGAATATTGGTCCAATTTAGGCCACTTTTTCTTACTACTGGGATGTTCCATCCTTTGGTTTGAATTATTTATCATTAATAATTCCTGAAGTTTAGCCAGGTGTTCAGAAATTTCATTATTTACAGAAACAGCTGGTACATGACCATCACAAGATTTTTTGCTTGTAGCAAAAGATTTTACAGACTCATTGTCAGTTTGTTTAATGGCTGAAATATGAGGAAGAAAAGAAGAGCTCTGTTCACGTTCTTTTACCTTATTTTTATGCATCTTATGGGAAGCATTCTCATTTATACCATAATTAATGATGGTTAAGGCTGAAAATTTTTCCTGCAGGTCAGACACATAGTTTCTTATCCTGGGAATTTCAGACATCTGGTCATTTACTTTTGCAAGGGATAAAAAATATCTGTCCTCAGAAACTGTGTGTTTGGCACTTAGTGCATGGAAATCATTTTTTAGCTTTTTAAACTCATTTTGTAGAGATTTAATTTCACCTTTTAATGAATAATTTTCCTCAATAAGGGGTTTCAATTCACTCAAGGTTTTATGCAGATTGATATTCTTATCTGAGATAGATCTATGGTCACTCCTTATTTTTTTTTGTTGGCTAAGAGCAATATTCAAGGTTTTTTTGATTTTAAAATAAGCTGTATCTTGTACAGAAGAACTTACTTTACAATACAAGTTCAAATTATTAAATCTATCACTCTCATGTATTAACTCATCTTTTAAATGTTTGTCTTTCACAACATTAAAATCAAGGGTATCTTTCAATATTTCTTCAGAAGTTTACTCAATTAAAGTATAGAATTCAGGGGAAACAGAATCATTCTTAATTGCAAAAGAAGTATTAATTAAAGAAGTAGAAGTCAAATGTAAAGGTTCATCAAATGATTATTTGCTAATAACATCATTGGGGCTACTCATTAAAGAAAGTTGTCTTTTTAAGGGTTTAACTGTTCTTTCACTAGGATCCACAATATTACCTGAAGAAGATTTGTTAATATACATACCAACATGTTGATCAAAATAATTACTCACCATGGCAAGGGAGGAAACTTCCCCTGTGCCTTTTTCTTCTGCCTCCCTGATAAGGATGGGGCTAAGGAGATGGATGTTAGGTTGGTGTCCTGGATGGGCCAGGGTGTTGAGCAGTTGGTTGCTGAAAATTCTGTTGGTAATGGTTCATCAAGTAATCCCATTTCCACTTCTCCACCTGAAGAGTGCTTTGATTTTGAGTGAAGAAGCTGGGTGCCTGATTGGGCTGAGGTTGAGGCTGAGGCTGGGAGTCTGGGAAATGAGGAGGTTGAGGCTGTTTGGGATTTAATAACTCCTGCATCTGTTGCCCGAGTGTGTCTACTCTTGCCTTGTACTTCATACTTTCTGCCTTCAGTTCTTTGATGTGACTGGAAAGGTTGTTTACTTGTTGAGTCAGTGGTATCTTTTTTATATTTATACCTTTGAGTGGATTTTTCTGATTTATTAGAGGTTATACTTCTTTCAGAGGTGTTTGGTGAGAGGGTTTTGCCACTTCTCCTGTCATTTCCATATCCTGAAGGTTTTTTGTCAGCCGAATAATTTTTGTAAGTTAATTTAGAAGAACCTACAGATTCAGTGTCAACATCCACTTCAATCTCATCCACATGTAAGTTATCCATGCTGTTAGCCAAACGACTGGAAATTTAAACTGTGAAAAAAGAATCAAAATTATTTTAATGATTCAAATTTTTATTTTCAAAATAAAATATAAATTATTGAATTTTTAACAAAACAAAAATTTTATATTTTTATCAAGAATCAATTAATTAACCAAAAAATGTAATACAAAAAATGTAATTACAATTATTTTTATTAAGAAATAACAATAATTAAAATTGGACCAACCAACAAAGGTTTATAAGTCAACCAAAATAATTAATGCTAAAAATAATATATTGGCAATATTGGGACTAAGTACTGAGTACTATTATGGTCAACCAATAAACAAAAAATAATAATAAAATTAATTGTCTTCTAGGACTAAGAGTTTTACTCTATTATGGTCAACTAGGAAAAAAAATTAAAAAATAATGAACACTCACACTCAGTGAATCAGCAATGAAGCCACAAACACTGTTATTGCAGTTAAAGTATAATAATATGAGTGAGAAGTGCAAAGGTTAAATTACTATAGTGATTGTAAAATCACTTCAAAATAATATATCATTTAATTTAATATAAACCTAAATGATCAAGCCCAAGTTCGAAACACGGTCGCGGCAAAAATTTTACTTTTTGGTTGGATGCTCCGTGCGCTATGTCATTTGTCGCAAGTATCGTAGTTGTCTTTGTCTTTTGGAAAGGCGCCCAATTATTGGCCGGTCATCTAGAAGAAGGGGAAAAAGTAGAGGAAATGGAGAGGTGGAAAAAGATAATGTAAAAGGGAATTAAATCAAATAATAAAATAGTATAATTATTTTAAAAGGGAGGCAACAAGTAGACTCTAGGGACTTTATAAGACAGTGAGGTTTTAATAAATTTTAGTACAATTATTTAATAAGTAGTTACTTTCAATTCGCGGTAAACACTATTATTATTATTAGACCTATTGCAACCTGTAGTTATTTATATAAAATTTAAACTAGATTTATAATACTAATAAAAATGAGAATAAATGTCGGTCAGTCGTCTAGAAGAGGTAAGAGAAATAGGAGAAAAAGGAGGAGAGAAGGAGGAGGACAAGGGAAAATAAAGAAATAAATCACAAAAATATATATTTAATTTATTTGAGAGGGAAACAACGGTGAGCAACTTTAAGAGATGACAAAAACTTAGATTTTATTAACAATAATATTAGTAAATGTAAGGGTTCTGCGCGGCAAACACTTTTAATTACTATCAGACTTAAAGCAACCTTTAATTTGTTGTATAGACTTTTAATTAGATTTGTATTACTAATAAAAAAAATATAAACGTAATAAAATGGTTATTTAATTTGTTGAGTGTGTAATAAGTGATGAGGCTACAGGGGATTATCCAAGGCCCTTTTATAGGCAATGGGTCCTCTGAAGCGCTACTATATTTGTAAATACAATGATTAGAATGGAATAAAACAAATATATCAAGAGAGTAAATGAAACATAACAATATAGAGAAAAACATGAAATAATTAATTAAAACCCCAATTAAGAATCCAATTTTCCCGTCATTAATTCCCAAATCAGTAAGTGAAAATAGTGAATAACTAAACAAGATTGGAACATAGGAACTATGAGAAAAATAATTCCAAACAGATGGTACAGTCTGATTAAAGGTTATTTTAAGTTAAACAAAAAATAATTTGATTCAACAAAACATGTAATTAATCTCAATTTAGTCTAAATTAATTTATTTGTTTTTTCCAACACAATTAAGGGTCAAAAGAAGCGTCATTAATTATTGTTTAGTATCATATGAGAGGTATTATTTAATATATAAATTTAAGTAATTAATTTAAATATATTATAAGTCAATTTTACACTTATAATTATAATATATGTTTTTCAATTAATTAAATATAAATTTATAATTATTAAATACATAAAAATGCGCCATTATTTGTAGAATATATTATATTATGTTCAATTTAACTGTATATAAAAATTTATATAACCAATAAATTTAATGTAACAATTGTATATAATAAAATACTTATATAATTTCATTATGCAATAAAATATTAAGTTATATTCATTAAATACAATTCTTACCCACTTTTTAAGGTTTTATAAGTTATATATCATTTACTGGACTCCTGGAATAGCCTGGCTGACACTCCCTCACTCTAAAAAAAACAATAAAAAAAATGCTAAGATTTTTTCTTTTTGTATTTTTTCAACAGAGAAGGCAGATTTGAAATTTCCTTGCCAGGTATCCATGCATCATGTTCAGATGATTTGTTCTTATATCTCAATAAATATTCAGTACCTCTTTCAGAAGTGATAATTCTATCATTGAGAATTTTATCAATTTCTGCTGTTTCTGTGACTTCCTGAGGGTTCTTCCTAGGTCTTCCTCTTCTTTTTGGAAATAAGTCACTGTTGGAAGTATAAGGTTTAAGCAAAGAGATGGGAAAGACAGGATGTTTCCTATCATATGGAGAATACAATACAACTTCTACTGCATTATCACCAACCATTCTTTTAACAACAAATGGTACTACAAAAGGATCTTTTAATTTGTGGTTACCTTGTAAATTGAAATGGACAGTAGAGATGAACACTTCATCACCCTTGTTAAATGTGTATTCTTTATGGGATTTATCCCATCTTTTCTTTTCATATTCAAATGCTTTATCAATACAACTCTGAGCATGTTTTCTGCATAGCTGTTGCATTTGCATAAATGATTTTACACCAGGGTGTAGTTCCAATTAGGTAATTTATTATTGAGAATCTGAGCAGGAGTGTTTGGGACATAACCTAACCAAAGCTCAAAAGGCTTTTTCTCAGTGACAGAATGAACAGTGCTATTATATGCAAATTCAAGACCAGGCAAAAGAGTGACCCAATCATGAGTAAATCTGTCATTGTCTTTATATTCTAAACCAAAGGCACAATACCTTCTAATCATATCTTCCAGAGTTTGAATCATTCTTTCAGCTAGACCATCAGTCTGAGGATGGTGAGCTGTAGACAATTTTAACTCACAGCCACAAATATCCATCAAAGAGGTCCAAAACTCAGAAGTGAATTTTGGATCCCTATCAGAGATGATGACTTTTGGAAAACCAATAATATTAAACATGTAAGACCACCACAAGAAAGCTAATTCTTTGGTGGATACATCTTTGTGGGTTGGAATAAATTTGCACATTTTTGTGAATCTATCCACTATTACCCAACAAGAGTTAAAGCTGTCTTTACCTGCAACAGGAAGACCAGTGACAAAATCCATATTAATGATTTGCCAGGGAGCACTAGGTGCTTCAATATGTTGTAATAACCCTGCTCTCTTACCTGTTAACCTTTTAGATTTTTGGCAGGAATCACAAGATTCAACATATAACTTTGTGTCTTTAGACATATTAGCCCACCATGCAGTGTTTTTGATTCTAATCAATGTTTTTTCAAGATCAAAATGACCAGCTAATATGTCATCATGAAAAAGTTTGAGGATAGTTTCTTTCATTGAAGGAGGAATAACAATTACATTGGTAAGCTTCCTTCTATAATATATATAACCATCTTCAATAGAAAATTTTCCTTTATTTAAAGCATTTTGGTACTTTGCAGGAAGAGTTTTTATTAATGTTTGAATTGAAGCATTCTTAGGATCATTCAAAATAGTAACTAATTTATTTAAATCAGAATCTTTATCATATGAATCCAGTATTAACTGTAATAACTCTTCTTCCATATCAACTATAAATATACCATGTATATGAACAGTATCATCTTCAGGTACATAAGCAGGATTGGAGTCATTATTTGGCAGAGGCAATCTGGAGAGCATATCAACATTAGAGTGAACATTTCCAGCTCTATGGATAATAGTCATCCTTCCTCTGTATTCTTGAACAGCAAGTTGCCACCTGAACATATGTCTGTTAGGTGTTTTGAGGTTTAAGAGAGATTTCACAGCACTACAGTCAGTTACCAACTCAAATTTTTGGTCATCCAAGTAGTAATGAAGTTTCTCAAGAGCCCAAACAACTGCTAAGCACTCCAATTGAGTGGCACCATATTTCAATTCACTATTTCTTAAGGTTCTTGAAATATAACAAATTACAACCTCTGAGGATTTATCATTAATAATTTGCTTTTGGTGAAGGGCAGCACCCAGACCAATAAAGCTAGCATCTGTATAAAGTACAAATGGCTTGTTAAAATCTGGAAGAGCCAATATAGGGGCTGTCATTAAGCAACTTTTCAATGTATCAAAAGCTTTCTGACAGTCATTATTCCAGGGAAAGCAACATCTTTTCTGCTCAGTTTTGTAAGAGGCAAGGCTATGACCTGATAATTTTTAATATATTGTCTATAATAGCCACACATACCCAAAAAATTTTGGATTTCTCTTACAGAAGTTGGTGCTTTCACAATTTGAATGGCAGCAACTTTATTATGGTCTACACAAATTTGTAAGCCTGACACAACATGGCCAAGGACTTTCAAAGATTGAAAACCAAATTTACACTTTTTTAAAGATAAGGTCATATTGATTTCATCCATTTTTTGGAAAACTCTATTCAAGTGAATCATATGTTCATCAAAAGTTTTAGAAAAAAGAATAATATCATCAATATAAACCATGAGCCAAACTTCAATAATTTCTTGATGGAAAGTGTTATCCATGACTTTCTGGAAAACTGAAGGAGCATTTTTAGGGCCAAATGGCATTCTAACATACTTATATATTCCCATATGAGTAGCAATAAGCAAAAAATTTTGAGAATTTTTCTCAACTGGAACTTGATGATAACCTTTATTACCATCCAGACAACTAATAAATTTTGCACCTTGCAAGGTAGCATGTATTGAATTAATTCTGGGTAAAGGATAAATATCATCAACAGTATAAGTATTTAAAGCTCTGTAATCTCCACATAATCTAGCTTTATCTTTTTCATATGAAATCAAGACTGGGGAGATGACACAATATTTGGGGGTGACATCCACTTTCTCAATGATATTCATTTTCAATAATGTTTCAATATTATCTTCAATATCTTTTCTTTTTGATGGAGAAGCAGGATATGGTTTTTTCTTAAGGGAAGGAGGAATATCACTCAAATTACAGGATAAGGTAATTTTCATCTCTTCCTGAACAATTCCCAAGATATGAGAACCATGAGCAAAAGCCATAGGGAAAGAGGTAATAGAGGCAACAATAGAATCCTTTTGTTCACTAGTCAACTGATCACCAAAAGAAGCAGTATTTATTTCATGTAATAAATCATCCATTTCAGTTGTTGTTCTACCTTTACATTGGTTCAGTGAGTTACAAGATTTCAACAAATGCCCAGAAGGTCTAGGAGAAGAAATTTTGAATTTTCTTTTCCCATTCATTCCTAAGGTAAAGCAATTATTTGCTGGGTCCAGTTTCACACCAAACATGGTTAAAATATCATTTCCCATAATAAACCAATTGCTCAAATTATCATTTTTCATGACAACAAACTCACAAATAGCTCTGACAAAACCACCATTATATTTGAAGAATACAGAGGTTTTGTATTTGCCAATAGGAAATAAGGTAGAACCATACCCTCTTTATTTTTCAGAAGTTATAGGCAATAATTTACTCAAATATTCCTTATCCACTGAAGCCAAAGCTTTTTCAGATACTACACTTCCTCCAGAACCAGAATCAAGAACTACATCAACAGTTTTACCATTAATGATAACAGGTGCCTTTAAAGGGGATATAGGAATAGAATTGTTAGTAATATCTTTAATTATCTCAGCATTTTTTACTGAAGATAAATTCAATACACAATCTTCAGATATATTATTTAAATAATAGACATCATGTTCCAACATTAAAACATCTTTAACAGATTCATTGTCATAGGAGATATTACTTTCACAGTCACTGGAAGAATTATTGACATCAAGTTCAACTTCATCAGTGTCTTCATTTTGTTCAACAAGATGAATTTTCTTGTCACAAACATGACCCTTCTGCCACGGTTTGTTACATTTATAACAAGTATTTGTTGCATATTTTTTAGGTGCAATTGGGGCAGAGGGTTTACCAGATTTTTCTGGGAGCTTTATAGAAGGTTTATTCTGATCATTATAAGATTTATTAAGGTAATGCTTTGGTTTTTAAATAAGCTGTATCTTGTACAGAAGAACTCACATTAAATTGCAAGTGTAAATTATTTAATCTATCATTTTCATGGATTAACACATCTCTCACATGTTTGTCTTTCACAATATTAAAATCAAGGCTATCTTTCAATATTTCCTCAGAAGTTTTTTCAATTAAGGTATAGATTTCAGGGGGAACAGAATCATTTTTAATTGCAAGAGAGGGATTAATTAAAGATGTAGAAGTTAAATGTAAAGGTTCATCAAATGACAATTTGCTAATTACATCAATAGGGCTACTAGTTACAGGAAGCTGTCTTTTAACAGGTTTAACTGTTCTTTCACCATGTTCAATAATAATACCTGCAGAAGAAGATTTATTAGAAAACATACCCAAGTGACTATCAACCAAATTACTTACCATGGCAGAGGAGGAAACTTCCCCTGGGACTGGGTTTGGGATTGTGCTTGGGCCTTCTTTCTCCTGCCTTGTTGGTAGGGATGAGGAGGTGGATGGAAATTGGGTGTTCTGGATGGGCCAGGCTGATGATGAGGAGGGTGTTGCACATTCTGTTGGTAGTGACTCATTAGATAATCCCATTTCCATTGCTCTACTTCCATAGTATTTGGATTTTGGATGGTTGAGCTGGGTGGCTGTGAAGGTTGAGCCTGAAACTGAGGCTGATTGGGAGGCAACTGAGGAGGGGCCTGGGCCTGAATCTGGTTCCTGAGTTCTTGGACCTGATCCCACAATGTGTCTACCTTTGCTTTGTACGTCATATTTTCTTTCTTCAACTCTTTTATATGACTGGATAGGTTGCTGATTTGTTGTGGCAGAGGAAGCTTTTTTATTTTGAAGCCTTTTGGAAGACCTTCTTGAGGCACTAGAGGCTTTACTTCCTTCTGTGGTACTGGGGGAAGGGGGTTTGGTTTGTTTGCATTTCCTGTCATTTCCACATCCTGCAGTATTTGAATTCTTTGTGTTAGTGTAAGATTTTTTATGACCAACTTTAGAAGAACTTACAGTGTCAGCATCATAGTCAATTTCTATTTCATCCACTTGCATGTTATCCATTTTTTCTGCCAAATTGTTGGACATACTAGTGGGAAGATTTTAATTTACTTATTATTTCTTAAAAAAATAATAAAGGTTAGTGAATAATTGCTCCAAATAAAAAAAATTTTATTAATTAAATTATAAAAAAAATAATTTTCAATATAAAGTAATAATTAAAAAAAAATAATTTTTTAAAAAAATGGATTGCAAGGTTAAATTGGGAATAACAATCAAGTTAATTCAACCAATTAATTACCAATATTAAATATGGCAATATATTTGGGTCTAAGCACAATGTACTTTTAAGTCAACCAAAATTAACAATAATTAATAATAAAAAAAAATTAAATTAATAATTCAATTTGTATTAATAAAAAATGTCAATTCTTCTAGGACTAAGAGGATTTAACACTTTATAATGGTCAACTAGGAAAAAAAAAATTTTAAAAATTGAACACTTACACTCAGTGAATCAGCAATTAAGCCACAATCACTTTTATAGCAATAAAAATATAGTAATATGAGTGAGAGGCGCAAAGGGGAACTTACTATAGTGATCAAAAAATCACTTCAAAATAATATAAAAATTAATATTATATAAACCTAAGATGTCGAACACAAGTTCGAAACACAGTCGCGGCAAAAGTTTTGTTTTGCTAGGTGGTCCGTGCGTTTTGTCGTTCATCGCCAGGCTCGATCGTCGTCGTCGTTTGGAAAGGTCCCCAGTTGTCGGTAGTCGTCTAGAAGAGGTAAGAAAAATAGGAGAAAAAGGAGGAGAGAAGGAGGAGGACAAGGGAAAATAAAGAAATAAATCACAAAAATATATATTTAATTTATTTGAGAGGGAAACAACGGTGAGCAACTTTAAGAGGTGACAAAAACTTAGATTTTATTAACAATAATATTATTAAATGTAAGGGTTCTGAACGGCAAACACTTTTAATTATTATCAGACTTAAAGCAACCTTTAATTTGTTTTATAGACTTTTAATTAGATTTGTATCACTAATAAAAAAATATAAACGTAATAAAATGGTTATTTAATTTGTTGAGTGTGTAATAAGTGATGAGGCTACAGGGGATTATCCAAGGCCCTTTTATAGGCAATGGGTCCTCTGAAGCGCTACTATATTTGTAAATACAATGATTAGAATGGAATAAAACAAATATATCAAGAGAGTAAATGAAACATAACAATATAGAGAAAAACATGAAATAATTAATTAAAACCCCAATTAAGAATCCAATTTTCCCGTCATTAATTCCCAAATCAGTAAGTGAAAATAGTGAATAACTAAACAAGATTGGAACATAGGAACTATGAGAAAAATAATTCCAAACAGATGGTACAGTCTGATTAAAGGTTATTTTAAGTTAAACAAAAAATAATTTGACGCAACAAAACATGTAATTAATCTCAATTTAGTCTAAATTAATTTATTTGTTTTTTCCAACACAATTAAGGGTCAAAAGAAGCGTCATTAATTATTGTTTAGTATCATATGAGAGGTATTATTTAATATATAAATTTAAGTAATTAATTTAAATATATTATAAGTCAATTTTACACTTATAATTATAATATATGTTTTTCAATTAATTAAATATAAATTTATAATTATTAAATACATAAAAATGCGCCATTATTTGTAGAATATATTATATTATGTTCAATTTAACTGTATATAAAAATTTATATAACCAATAAATTTAATGTAACAATTGTATATAATAAAATACTTATATAATTTCATTATGCAATAAAATATTAAGTTATATTCATTAAATACAATTCTTACCCACTTTTTAAGGTTTTATAAGTTATATATCATTTACTGGACTCCTGGAATAGCCTGGCTGACAATAAACATGTATATATTAAAAGTATGTTCAAGTTTGAGTGTAAAGTAAGTGATAGAGTTACAGGGGGTTCCCCAAGGCCCTTATATAGGCAAGGGGCCCTCTGAAGCGCCACAAAAAATTATATTCTATAAAAAATAAAATAAGAAATAATTAATAATTAAAATTAAGTTTACCAAAGCTTTAAGGGGAAAAATATAAAACAATTAATTAAAAAATAAGTAAGAGCCCAAAAAATCCACCAATTTAACCCCAAAAATATCTTTAAAATAAGTGAGTATTAAATAAGATTGAAACACTCGAAGTATTAACAAATTCAATCTATAACATGTGTGATAATAGCCAATTTTAAGTGAAACATAAAAATTAAACTATTTTAATATAATAATTGTTGTAATTAATTAATTAAGTCTGAAAAATAAGATATTAATTAATATAACCCATTTTATTAGTGTAAGAATTAAATTAAGTTAAAGCAATATATTAATTTGATATTTTTACAAAATTTTAGAATAAAACATTAGTTATTAATTAAATTAAATCTTTTAACTAATTTAATACTTTAATGACATAATTATGAGTCAAAAAAGCGCTCAATATTCATAATTCATATGATATAAAAGTTTTATTTAATACTTTAATTTTATTTATTTATTTAATTATATCATAAGTTAATATTTTGATTTTTTAACTATAATATATTTAATAAATTAATTAATAATTTATAAGTTTTAAATACATTAAAATTCACCAACATTTTATGGAATATAAAGTTTTTTATGAGTTTTAATTGTATCTATAATTTATTTAATAATAAATTTAATATAACCCTTATTTTAGTTATATTAGGGGGTGTCAGTTCTGGCAAATCCGCACTTAAATTTGACCAAATCCGCACTTAAATAAGTGCGGATTTCCAAAACACACTAGCCCCAATACTGGTGGATTTCAAAATGAAATAAGTCACTTATTTCACTCAAATCCGCACTTTCTCAACCAAAAGTGCTGATTTCACCATCAAGTCCCATTTCACTGATTTGTCAGCATCATCCCATTCATACTCAGCACTCCGCAGAATAACACTTCATAACTCAAAACATCGTACATCACTTACATCTTCATATCATATCATATAAGAGTCATGCCTTCCTCACTTTCAAATCGTGATAAATTACATAAAGCAATGACTTTCATGGCGCTTGAACTGCTCTTGGACTCTGATTCCGATTCTGATCTAGAAGAAGATTTTGTCGTTTTATCAAAAATGGCCAGGAAACGTTACCTTCTTCCCAGAAAGCCTCAAGTACTTCATACCCCCAAGTACACCATCCAAACACTTCTTAACCTATCTACACCCAGTTTTATACAGCTGTTCAGGACTTCTCAGGAATGTTTCCTTAAATTGCTTGAGCTTATTCAGGATCATCCCATATTTCACAATAATTCTCAAAAAGAACAATGACATCCTTCAATTCAATTGGCCATCACACTATGTCGTTTGGGTTCAAATGGTAATGGAGCCGCTTTGAAACGTTTAGAAAATGTCTTTGATTTAGGGTATGGTTCAGTTAACACTTATACCAAACAATGTATCACTGCCATCAACTCCTTGGAATCTCAACTTCTCACCTGGCCAATAAAAGAAGAGCGACTTGAATCATCTCAGGTTATGCAAGCAGAGGGCTTCCCAGGATGTATTGGTTTTGTTGATGGTACTACTATTCCTTTGAGCCAGAAACCTGCTCAAGGTGGAAACAATTACTTTGACCGTAAAAAGAGGTAGATTATTTTTAACTCCTTTCATCCTCCTTGAAACTAACACAAACAAATATATCTTCTTTATAGATATTCAATTAATGTTCAGCTTATATGTGACGTAAACAAAAAATTTATATCATTCTTCGCTGGCTATCCTGGCTCATGTCATGACTCCTACGTCTTCCAAAGAATGCATATTTCAAATGAACCTGAAAAATTCTTTGATGAAAATCAGTATCTTCTTGCAGATTCTGCTTATGTGAATGGAAAGTATGTACTTCCTGCTTTTCGGGGAGCAGCTTCAGAAGACAGTCAAAATGCCAAATTCAACAATCATTTGGCAAAGTCAAGAGTCCGTATTGAACATTCTATTGGAATCTTGAAAGGCCGTTTTTCTAGTTTAAGGGAATTAAGAAGTCCTCTTAGAAATAAATCTGAAATGGAGGCGGTGATCAACCGGATTCTGTGTTGCACTATACTTCATAACCTACTTGCTGACCTCAAAGATCAATGGTTAGAGCTGTATGAAGATGAACAAGTTGATTCACCTCCGACTATATCCAACACTTCTATTTCTCAATCAACTAGTATAAGGGCGAAAATCCTTCCAATAACACTCCAACATTTCTCAACGCAATTTTAATTTTTTTCTCTTTCTCTTCAAATTATCAATTTGCATGTATTATTCACTGAGAATGGTAAATTTTTTTGCATATTTTTTTGGTTTTTGAATTTGCTGTTAAAGTCTTATTTTTTTTTCTCTCTGTGTTTTCTTTCATCAACTCAACATGAAATCGCATATTTTCAGCAAACGCATATTTTTTCAGTCACTCAAAGGTTGGGAAAGAGTTGGAAGGGAAGATTAAGGGTTCCAAGGCATTTTAAATGAAGAAAAGGGTCTGGGAGAGGTTGAGAGGGGTGAAATGGGGATCAAAAGAGGATGGCATACAATGGGGCTGTGAGGATAGCGAAAGGCATGGGGAGGGAAGACAAGCATGTGTTGATAGAATTGAAAGGGATGGAGATTGGTGCAAACAGAGTGTGAAAATAGGAGGATGAACTCTGTTCTTCGGGCGAAGAACAGAGTTCACTTCCATAAAATATTAGCTGAAACATAGTTTTCAATTCTGTAAAAACAGTTGTAAGTAATAGAAAAAGTCACTGATTTTTTTTATATGTAATCGTTGCTTTACGAGGAGACTTTTGTGACGAAGCAGATTTTTGAGTTACCCTTTGAGATTTGGAATGTCTGGGAGGCATTATGAAACTGGCACATAACAAGAAAAAAGATTAAAAAGTAGAAGAAATAAGTAAAAAAGAATGTAAACATGCCTGGTCAAAATATTGAAAATGTTGGAGATTGGTGCAAACAGAATGTGAAAATAGGAGGATGAACTCTGTTCTTCGGGCGAAGAACAGAGTTCACTTACATAAAATATTAGCTGAAACATAGTTTTCAATTCTGTAAAAACAGTTGTAAGTAATAGAAAAAGTCACTGATTTTTTTTATATGTAATCGTTGCTTTACGAGGAGACTTTTGTGACGAAGCAGATTTTTGAGTTACCCTTTGAGATTTGGAATGTCTGGGAGGCATTATGAAACTGGCACATAACAAGAAAAAAGATTAAAAAGTAGAAGAAATAAGTAAAAAAGAATGTAAACATGCCTGGTCAAAATATTGAAAATGTTGGAGATTGGTGCAAACAGAATGTGAAAATAGGAGGATGAACTCTGTTCTTCGCCCGAAGAACAGAGTTCACTTACATAAAATATTAGCTGAAACATAGTTTTCAATTCTGTAAAAACAGTTGTAAGTAATAGAAAAAGTCACTGATTTTTTTTATATGTAATCGTTGCTTTACGAGGAGACTTTTGTGACGAAGCAGATTTTTGAGTTACCCTTTGAGATTTGGAATGTCTGGGAGGCATTATGAAACTGGCACATAACAAGAAAAAAGATTAAAAAGTAGAAGAAATAAGTAAAAAAGAATGTAAACATGCCTGGTCAAAATATTGAAAATGTCAGGAAGGGGTGTGTGCCGAGGATTGATGGGTAGGTAGCGAGGAAGGTCAGTGTGTCACATGTGACAGGGATGGGGTAAGAAAGGAAGGGATGTTTTGTGGCCAAAATGTGGTTGTGAAAAAAAACGGGAAAAAAGTGCTGATTTGAGGTCATAACTGACACCCTTTTTTGAAATAAGTGACTTTTTTGCAAAATTTAAGTGCTGATTTGTAAGTGCTGATTTGGTTTGAAATCTGCACTTAATTTAAGTGCGGATTTGCCAGAACTGACACCCCCTATTATAATACAATTGTTATATAACTTTATTATGCAATATAATATTAATTTATATACATAAAATGCATAAGTTTTCGCCCTCATTAAGCTCCAATAGATTAACATACAATTTATTGGGCTCCTGGTATAGCCTGGCTGACAATTTTAATGCACTTCAATTTTTTATTAATTCAAAATTCTGGTCTTTCAAATAGTAATGAAGATTTTCCAAGGCCTACAAAATGGCTAAGCATTTAAGTTGAGTCGTACCATACCTTAATTCATTTTTCCTTAAGGTTCTGGATATATAAAAGATTATTAATTAAGATAAATTACCATTTATTTTCTATTTCTTCTGTAAAAAAGCTCCTAACCCTGTAATTATTGCATCAGTATACAAGATAAAAGGAAGGTTAAAATATGGCAGCCCTAATATTGGAGCTGACATTGAACATTCCTCCAATTTATTAAAGGAATAATGTCTTTTATTATTCCAAATGAAAGTTTCATTCTTCCTGACTAATTTTGATAAGGGGTCTTCAATTGATTGGTAGTTTTTTATATATAGACTATAATATTTACACATACCTAGGAAAATTTTAACATATTTCACATTATATTCCCATATGTGTGGTTATGAGTAAGTAATGCTGAGAGCTCTTTTCCACACAGATCTAATGGTAACTTTTGTTTCCATCTAGACGGTAAATACATTTTTCTCGTATTAAGGTTTCATGGATATAAGCTATCCTTGGGAGAGAGTAAATATAATCTACAGTGAATTTATTTAAAGCTCTATAATCACCACATAATCTTGCCTTATCTTTTTCATACAAGATTAAATCTGGTGATAGAACACAATATTTAAGAGTTGTGTATACTTTTTCTGCAATACACAATTCCAAAAAAATCTCAATTTTGTCTTCAATGTATTCCCTTTTTGCAGGAAAGGCTGGGAAAGATTTCTTTTTTAAGCTTCCATGAATATTATACAAGTCACAACTAAAGGAGATCTTTATCTCATGGTTTTTAACTAATTCTAGCTCATTTGAGCCATGGGAAAATTCTATAGGATGGGATTTTATCAATCTAAAATTTTCTTCTTCATATTTTGAGAGTTGAGGACTAAAAGTGGCTTTTTGGATTTCATTTTCCAATTCAACAACTTCAGGGGTGGATCTTCCACCTTGGATTTGTTCCTCTTTAGGAGAAATGGTATATGTTGAATTTTCTTTTACCATTTACTCCCATTATGAAAAACTCATTTTTAGCATCCAGTTTAATATCAAACTTGGTTAATAAATCATTACCAACAACAAACCAATCACTTAAATTATTATTTTCCATCAACAAAAATTAACAAACATCTATTACATATCCTTTATTATATTTAAGGAAAATAGCAGTACTTTATTTTCTAATTGGAAATAAAGCTAAACAAAAAACTCTCTAGTTTTTAGACTTTGCAGGCTCTAAATTTTCTTTGTACTCACCATCAAGTTTACTTAATGAATTAACAGAAACTGCACTACCTGAAGCTCCAGTGTCAAGAATGGCATTCATTTATTTTCTGCATACTATAAAAGGTGCTCTTATAGGTTTAATTTTCTAAGTATCTTGATTTACATCTTTTACTACTTCAGAATCCTCAATGGAAGTTAAAGATGTCTCTATAGGAGTTATTGCATCATTCAGGAACATAATATCCTGTTCTAATACATATAACTCATTTTCATCATCACTGTAATATATGTCACTTTAACATCATTCACTTTAATCTTCTTCATCATCTTTATAACTACTAGGCTCTGAATTCAGGGAATTCTTACTAAATCTTTTTTTAAAAAGTATGAACTTTTACCCAAGGTTCATTACATTTATAATATGTGTCACTTTCTTATTGTTTTGAGAAAAGAGGAGTAGTAGCATTTTTCTTCTCTACTGGTACCTTATTTTTAGGTTTTACTACCTCAACATTTTTCTAATAATTTTTATACCTTATCTCATATTTGTGGTTTGATAAAATTCTATTTCATATTTTAACAAATCCAGAACACTCTCTGGTGTTTTAAGTTCTAGCTAAAATAATGTCTCTAAATGATATAGGCAATTTAAATTTTTTTTTCTTTCCACACATCATAATCCATCTTTGGATACATGGATGTTATGACTTTTTATTAAATTCATTAAAAACACCATTAGTTTTTCTCCATTAATTGGGCTATATATTGCTTTTTCATACAATCTTTTTTGATTGAATCTAAATTTTGGGCCACCAAGTTTATTTTCAATTATTTCCTTCCATTTAATTGAGAATTAAACAATTACCTCACTCAGAACAGTTTCAAACCATAATAAGGCCACATCTGTCAGCCAGGCTGTCTCAGGAGCTCAGTAAAATGTTATAATACTTTATTGGAACCATAAGAGGGAATGAATTTATGTATTTTACATATTTAAAATAAACTATTTTATTGGATAATGAAATTATATAAATATTTTATAAATAAGTAAAATAGATATTATATTAAGTTTATTATTAAGTAAATTATATATATACTTACATAAAACATAATATATATTATATTCTATAAATCATGGCGCATTTTTATGTATTTAATATTTATACATTAATAATTAATTATTTATAAATATATATTGTAAGTGTAATGATAAAATTAACATATGATGTAATTGAAATTTAATTAATAAAACTTATATATTAAATAAAACTTTTCATATATTATTATCCATAAATGTTGGGTGCTTTTTTGACCCTTAATTGTGTCACAAAAATTATTAAATAAGCTAAAACACTTACTTAATAAAATAAATTGAAATACTTATATTGAATTAGTAATTCCTTAAATTAATTACTCTTTCACCTAATTTAGTTATTATTCAATGAGATATCTAAAAAAAATTATTAATTCCTGTTTTGGGCTTGAAATGATTATGAAAATAATTGTGTGAAAATGTCATAATTATTGTTTCAATTAAAACACCTAAAATACTCATTGTAATACATGTTTCAGGATATATTACTCACAGTTCTCAGGTTACAGTCTTGTTTAGTTACTCAATATCCTAATTAACTGGTTTGGGAATGGATGGTGGGAAAATTAGTTACTTACTCATGGGTTTAGTTATTTGTTTCATGTTTTTCTCTTAATATCTATGTTTTAGTTATATTCTTTTATTTTCTTTTTTCACCTTATTACTATTTTTTATATATTCCTTTGTGGTGCTTCAGAGGTCCCCTTCCCTATAAAAAGTCCTTGGGTAGTCCCCTTTAGCCCCATCACTTACAATTATCTTATCATTTTTTTACAATACATTATTAAATTAATTATTTGTGGCGCTTGTCTCCCTTTTAATTGCTATATTATATACATTAAGGTTGCTTTAAGATTTTTAGTAGTCAGTAGTTGATATTTAAGTGGAGCAGAATAAAATTGTTTACTGGATCTGAATACCTATTAGACCACTTTTTTTTGTCTTGTCAACATTCCCAAAACTGTCATTGCACTCCTTTTAAAAATTTACCTTATTCTCTTCTTTTATTTGTTTTCTTATCATTTAATTTAAGGTCATCCCCCTTCTCCTTTCTTCTCCTTTTCCTCTCTTATTCTTCTCCTTCTTCAAGATGACTGGCAAACAACATCTTTAAATTAGGATATCAACTTTGATGTTATTTCTTCATCAGGTAACTTGTATGAAAATTTTAACTAATCAATTCTTTGAATGAATTGTTTCCATTCAGATTTTGAATCTCCATCAAAAAAAGGATATTGATCTAAATTAGGCCAGTTTATTAAGTTAATTATTACTTCCTTAACCTGAGTAATATTGAGTAATTCACTTACTTTGGATAGATGATCATGTATTTCATCTTTTACTGGTTTTTTATTTTTTTGAGTCGATTGCACTTCTCACTTTTTCTATCATTGGTTTTTCATATGACTGATTCATAAGAGGTGGCTTCATTTACTTTTACTTTTTAGTCAGTATTCTTCAAGATACTTTTTATGTCTATCTCTAATATCTGTAATCTATCTTTTATTACAGGTACATATGATAGAGCATCATTTACTTTTGAAAATCAAAATTTTACCCTTCCCTCAATAGTGGCCATTGTATTTTGAGATTGTTCCAAGTTTCTGGAAAAATTCACAATATCAGTGGTTAATATAATATTTCTATTTTTCAATTCATTATTTGTTTCCTCCATGAATTTTAGTTTATTGGAAGTATTTCTCAATGATTTTTAAAGATTTAATAGTACATTCTCTATATTATTGTTTGAATCTCTTTAGAATTATTCCAATTTTTCAATTCTTGATAATAATCTACTTACGGTTTTCGACTCAATTGGATTTTCTTTCATGAAATATTCAATTCATTAAATAACTAACTAAGAAGTTTTATCATCATTGTAAGACTCAAAGCTCAATTCATTTGGCTCAATTTAAAATTTTTGGTAATATTTATATTTCCAATAGAGCTATGTACAGTGCGATTATGTAAAGATAAATCCAAAATAAAATTTTTAAATGAATAATCCTTAAGATCCTTATCATTAGTTTCTAATAATTCATTATCAATTTTATTACCTATAAGTAATTCTTTATAAGTGTTATATAATTGATTTTGAGCTGATTGATGAATTACCAGGGTCTTACTCCACTTCCCCTTCCTCTCTTTCTCTTTCCCCTGTAAGGATGACTGCTGTTGCTCTTGTGAGGAGGGTGAATTTAGTTCTGTGAATACCAATACCATATCCATTTTCTGACCTTTATCTTTTAGTCCTCCTCTGGAGCTGGTTTTGGATTGATGGAGGGATTAGAAACCATTGTTGTAGGCTGATCCCTGAGGCCTACCAAAGACTGGTTGGCTTCTATGAATCCCTTTGAAGCGCTACTTTGTGAATTTTTTGTTTGGTCTCCCATGCTGTTGAATTTCACTGTTAATTTTTTTATTAGCTGAGAAAGTGAATTAATTTTTTCTGGTAATGTATTTTTGGACTTCTTAATTTTTATTTTGCTTAAGAGTCTTTCTTCTTCCTCTCTACTCATAGCCGGGACCTTACTTCTGTTGAGCTGTGTTGGAGGTCCTGGATACTCCATGAGAGTTTCCTGTGACAGTTCTGTCAGCTCTGGGTCTTATATTTTAAGACTTTACATCCTTGAGTAAATTTTGAACATTTTCAACAATCTATGAAATGAAAAATATTCAAATAAATTCAAAATATAAAGATTTAAAGCTTCAGAAAGATTTTCATCAGTATAATACCACACTACTTAAGTCATATATTTGATTAATAGAAGTTTTAAAGTGAATTTATAGGTTCCAAAAAGTCAAATCTGCTTTTATATGTGGTCACTTAATTGAATAGGTATACCAAGTTAAAAAGTTTTTATATTAAAACAATTTTATCAGTAAATTTCTTTCAAATATTCAATAAATTGGAGAAAGAAAGAAATTAGGATTAATTTAATTATCAAAAAGAATCAGTTAATTAGTTTTAACTATTTGGTTTATTATCTGAAACTATTAAACATTTAGTTGGTCTATTGACAGATCTTTACTAAGTTTTATACTCAATTAGTATTAAACTTTTTGATTCTTATATCAAAATGTTTATGTAACAGGGCTTCTTTCTCTTATATCACTATATGTAGACACCCAACCCTTTGCAATCAATCCAAATATTTTATAGGGATTATATTTACTGTAGCCTTCATTAAAGATCTTACTTACTATAAGATAAAACAACAGAATTCTTGAGGAAAGGCCCCCAATTATAAGGCTCAGTTTAGGTACAGAGACATAAATAGCTTTATTAGTCATCTTTCTAGAAGATTTTAATGATCTGGTATGATCTGAGTTGGAAAAATCAAAATAAGTATTAAAATACAATTCAATATAAAGCTCTCAGTAACTTAATCTCACTTATCATAAATGGTATAGAGCTTACAGTTGGTAGAAAAATAGAACTAATGACTTAAAACAATTTAAAAAAAATTTTAACAGTAATAATGAGTATGTATTGTAATTTTCTTGCTATATGTTTCAAACATCATTTTTTATTAGAATTTAGAATAATATCCCAAAAACCTCCTCCTTTTATACTCATATATCCCTGGTGTTCACCACTTGATTCCTAGACCCATTACACTGCTATCCCCAGCCATTAAAGCACTCTGAGGGCGCTCATCTTCTCATGGTGTCCAACCAAGAGGTCTTAAATTTACCCAGACAAAATAAGTCGCATCTTATAGGCCAAAAGATAAGAATAACATAGTATAATACATCAAAATATAGAATTAACCAAAAAACAGAATATATGTGTGTTATTTTTTAAATTACCCACCAAAAGAAGAAAGAAAAGAGCCAAAAATACCTTCTTAATTAGGCGGGTAAACAGAAGTGATTAAAACACTAATAATAACAATCTTTCTCATTGAAATTCCCTTTTTAAAATACCCAAAAGGGGTATCAATATTAAGAGATAAGCAATTAAATTAATTTCTGATAAAAATCATTATACCCCAATTATCTTCTGCAATAATTTTTTCTAATAATTGGGTTATTAGACCTTTTATGTGTAAATTTTCACCACTATCTGAAATTTTTATCCTCAATTTTTTATAAAGACATCTTGCACAATTTTCTGTATGTGCCAGCCTCCCCACCTTGCTGCGCCCACCCATCCTTTCTATTCTTTCTATCCATTCAGAACCCCTCCCCATCTTATCTGTTTTTTTTGTTCTCCTCTTCTTCTTCAAATATCTTAACATAACTTGTTTTCATAGATCTTCTCAAAGGCAGCCTTCCCCCAGTTCTTCAAATCCCATGACTCCCTATTTTCCCTGCTCGGCTGAGAAATCAAAGACCCTCCACCTAAAAAAAGATGATCATCTCATGCTTATCAACTGGCTGAAATTTTAAACTAATTATTATTCTTGGTTTGGTACTGAGAATGCGACTCAAGTAGGACTTCCCCCTGCATTAAAAATCAATTGATATCTTCTTATTGCCAATAAATAATGAAATAAGACAAAGGAAATGATTTATCTTTTGCCTAAAAAGATGTCTGAATGCTTCAAGAATTATTGATCCAAATACAAGAAGGCTAAGACTCTTTCATCTTTCACTTGTTTTAGTATTACTCACCTTGCTATCAGTAAGGGCATTAAATCTATAGATGATAAACTTTATTCTTTATGTCCTTACTATAAAGAGATGGATTCCATATTTGGAGAGGGAGCCAATGTTAATCCCACAAACATTTTGGATGGAGAAGATTATAGCTCCAAACATGATGTCAAAAGAAATCTTTTTCCTTTTTCTTCTACTCAAGCCTCCCCTCATTTGAGTTCCACCAATCAAGATATCTTTTCAATAGATCCTTATGGCAATATAAACCAACCCAATCTAACTCCAGTGAGCTTTTATTTCTTGTCTAGTTTTTTGATTTTTTTATTTCTAAAAAGGCTACTGAATTAACCCAGGATCCTCAAGCAAGCAATTCTGAAGCTGGCATCAATTACAAAGAGGAAAATGTTACCACCAAAAAAAAGCAAAGACCATCAACTACTCTGAATTTCAACAGTCAAAGAGAAAGAATCACAGATAATTTTTCCCAAACCCTGTTTTCTTCCATTGATAATTTTTTGGAGAAATATCACAGGAAAAAAATGAATGAACTAGATGTCTAGTTGTTTTTTGTCCCTGTTTAATCCCTGGTTGTGATTCTTCTCAATACCTTGGAGTGAACTTGGTTGACCCATTTCCCCCTTTCAATGTCTATAAAAACTCATTTTTCACTTATCCGCTTTCTCCCTCTTTCAATTATCCCTTTATTGCTTATTTTATCATTGTTTTCTTTCTGCTTTTTTTACTTTTTTGTTCCTCTTTTTCTCATTTTTCCTCTAACTGCTAACAATTTTTATTTCTTGGCTTGTTCTTTAGCACACAAAGCATTTTAACTACATATTTACTTACATCTTTACAACTTGGGGATTCATTCCATTTGAAATAAGGCTTAAACCACAAAATGAAACTATTTAAATTTTTCTTTAATGTTGTATTTTAGAAATAATAGTTGGATGTACATCTGTGATGAGAAAAAATGAACAATGAAAAATTGAAATGATTGAAAAAAGAGAAAAGACAGATTACCCCACAGTTTTTATGATGTGTACTAGGAGAAAGTTATGTTATATTTGCATCACAGGTTACAATGTCCTACAAAAAATGTAACATAATTCATCCTACTCTGAAACATTTTAATATCAGAGATAAATGAATTCAATAAAATGAAACATTTACAGGACACTATGTCATGTTTTTCTTTTTTTTTGGCACAAGATCCCTACTCAAAGCACAAATGTGCAAAAACAATGCCCCTCCCCTACATATTGAAGAATAGGAAAAAATTACTAGATCTAAATGGCCCAGTAATCAGTGCAGTGACAGTTTCTCACCATTATGATGATGAAAGGCAACTAGAGTTGAAGCTGGTGTGAAGAAGTGTGTAGCTTGAACAATCTCAGCTTTAACTGAGACACTACTATGTTAGCTAAGTGTTAAAAGCTATACACAGTGTTTTTCTCACTACTTCTCCAAATTTTTGTAGCAAAAAAAATTAACTAGCACAGATGGCTTGTGCCCTCAAGCTGGGTTAATTTTCATGATTGTTAATTTTAAATTTTTGTTTTTTTTGGCAGGAGATCCCTACTCAAAGCACAAATGTGCCAAAACAACACCCCTCCCATATGTATTAAAGAATTGGAAAAAATTACTAGATCTAAGTGGACCAGTAATCAATGCAGTGACAGTAACTCACCATTATGATGATGAAAGGCAACTGGAGTTGAAGCTGGTGTAAAGGAGCATATAGCTTGAACAATCTCAGCTTCAACTGAGACTCTACTATGTTAGCTAAGTGTTAAAAGCAATGCACAGTATCTTTCTCACTACTTGTCCAAATTTTTTATTCTCCAAAAATATACTCAAAAGTAAAAATTTATGAAGGAGAATGAACAATTTCACTTTCCAGCACTAATTATGCAATATTCAAATCAATATTGAATATCTATTTTTTTATACTGATGATATAATATTTTCAACAACAAATTAAGAATTAAGTTAAAACTATTTTGTAATTCTAATCAATAAATAAGTTGATATAATAATTGAAAAACCAATGGGCTATTCAGATTGAAAATCAAAGTAAAATTTCCTAAGTAATAGCCATTTAATCCTAACATGTGATTTTTACTAAGAAGTGCTATATCTCACTCAAATTTCAAGCTACAATAATAATTTCAGGATATAGAAAGCTTCATGTAGTGATTATGAATCTAATGAGATAATCAGATTTAGAATCTAAGAAAAATTGGCTAACTTATAGCCATTTCAAACTGACATGTGATTTTCACTATAAAGTGCTATATCTCACTCAAATTTTATGCTACAATAAAAGTTTCAAGATATAGAAATCTTCATATGGTGATTCCACATCCAAAGAGCTATTCATATGTAAAATCAAAGAAAAATTGGTTAAGTTATGACAATTAGTGAAATGTGGCACTTAGTGAAAGTCACATGTTATGTTGAAGTGGGTATAACTTAGACATTGTTACTTAGAGGCTAAATATGATTAGATCATTGGATTCAGAATCACTATATGAAGCTTTCTATATCTTGAAATTTTTATTTTAGCTTGTAGTTTTAGCAAGATATAGCACTTCTTAACAAAAATCACATGTCAGGTTGAAATGGCTATAACCTAGCCGATTTTAATTAGATTCTAAATCTGATTAGCTCATTAGATTTGGAATCACTATATGAAGCTTTGTATATCCTGAAACTATTATTGTAGCTTGAAAATTGAGTGAGATATAGCACATCATAGTGAAAATCACATTTTAGGATGAAATGGCTATTACTTAGCCAATTTTACTTAGATTTTCAATCTGAATAGCTCATTGGTTTTTCAATTATTCTATTAACTTAATTCATAATTTTTTGTTGAAAATATTATATCAACAGTATCAAAAAAAGGATATTCAATATTTATTTTAATATTGCATAATTAGGACTGGCAAGTGAAATTGTTCATTTTCATTCAAAAATTTTCACTTTTGGGTATAGTTTTGGAGAATTAAAAATTTGGACAAGTAGTGAGAAAGATACTGTGCATTGCTTTTAACACTTAGCTAACATAGTAGAGTCTCAGTTGAAGCTGAGATTGTTCAAGCTATATGCTCCTTTACACCAGCTTCAACTCCAGTTGCCTTTCATCATCATAATGGTGAGTGACTGTCACTGCATTGATTACTACGCCACTTACATCTAGTAATTTTACAATTCTTAAATACATATGGGAGGGGTGTTGTTTTGGAACATTTGTGCTTTGAGTAGGGATCTCCTGCCAAAAAAAACAAAATGTTAAAATTAACAATCATAAAAATTAACCCAGCTTGAGGGCACAAGCCATCTGTGCTAGTTATTTTTTTGTTACTAAATTCTCTTTTAATAATAATCTAAGAGTAACACAAATAAAACATTAAAGACAGCTATTCCACCTTATTATAATAAATTAAAATCTAGCTCATTTTAAAAAATTCTTAAGCAAAAAACTTTTGAGGAAAATGGAAAATTAAGAAATTCCAAAAAACAGCCCACTCATCCTCAGAAGAATCTGATGATGAGTGGTCTTTGAAAGGGAAGGAAAATGAAGATGATTTTTATTCAAATAAATTAAGTCCTTTATCATGTTTTCCATCTGCTGAAGAATTAGAAAATAAGGAAGTTGGTCACAAATCAGATTCGGATGATATGATCTGACAAAAAAGTGCAAGAGAACAATCAGCTCACAATTATGCTAGAGATAACAATAAAAGATAGAAGAAGTGGAATGGGTTAGTGAACAATACAAAGGGGAAGTTATGAAATGCAACACTGAATGGTAGAAATAAGGGAGAAGTCATGAATGGAACTAAAAAAGAATATTGTGAGGCATAAAGGGGTAAAATAAATTGAATTGTGCTTAGACAGGGTAATTACCAGAATCATACACAGGGTCACAACCAGAAACCAAGAAAACAACTAGACGTCTAGTTCACTGATTTTTTCTCCAGTGCATGATGCTGGTAAGTGATAGCATATGTCAAGGTGTTCTTTTGGTCTGGAAGATTGGTTCATGGTTTTTACGAGGGTTTTAGATTTTAATGGTCTCTCAACAAAAAGTATGTATTTCTAAATCAATATAATTGTTTTACTCAAATAAAAGAGGTAGTTTTAAAATATTAATATAGATTATAGATTAGAATTACGCTATTGTAAATACTAAGGTTATAAAATATAGAAATAAGTGTTGTATTGTAATTGTAATAATAAAGTAAGTGATGAAGGAATGTCCTGAAAAGCACAAAGTAAGAGGCCTTTTATAGGCAAAACATGAGGGAATAAAATATACAGAATTTACATCATATATTGTAAGAGTGTGAGAAAAAGGATAAGAAAGAAAAGGAGTACATATATGACATAAGAAATAAATAAACTGGTATGTCAACAAGGGCATCAAATTTATTAGCAATGAACTTTGAGTTCCTTGGACTGTCGCAATTAATTACACAATAATTAATTAATTATATTACTTTCATGGGATTCCAGATCACTCACTGAGGTAATATAATTGTTTTAAAGTTTTTTTATTATAATTTTATTATTAAATTTTATTCCCATTGACTTATACTATTGAGCACGGTGTCAGGGAGTAAAATTGTAGGGGACATTTTATTTACACTAATTATTTATACTACTTATTGTACTTAACTAGTTAATTGTAAGTAATGCTTAAGTACATAATTAATTATTAGTAAGAGGAAGGGGTGTGGCTTCAACTCAGTAAAATAATCAATTATTTTACCGGTTAAGTCTAGTAGCCTGGCTGACACTCCCTCACTCTAAAAAAACAATAAAAAAATGCAATGATTTTTTCTTTTTATACTTTTTTAGTAGATTAGGAAGATTAGATATCTCCTTCCCA
Organism: Hemileia vastatrix; assembly: GCA_030280995.1. Classification (NCBI taxonomy): domain Eukaryota; kingdom Fungi; phylum Basidiomycota; class Pucciniomycetes; order Pucciniales; family Zaghouaniaceae; genus Hemileia; species Hemileia vastatrix. Next base: position 20,690,974 of record JASXTE010000018.1, on the reverse strand, counting down.
GGTATCCAAGAATCATATACAGATGATTTATTCTTGAATCTCAATAAGTATTCTGTACCTTTTTCAGCAGTGACTATTCTGTCATTTAGAATTTTTTCAATTTCTGCTGTTTCAGTGATTTCATTTGGGGTTTTCTTTGGTCTTCCCCTCCTTTTTGGAAATAAATCACTATTGGATGTGTAAGGTTTCAGAAGAGATATTGGGAAAACAGGATGTTTTCTGTCATATGGAGAATACAAAATAACCTCAACTGCATTATCTCCAATCATTCTTCTGACAACAAATGGACCAACAAATGGATCTTTTAATTTGTTATTACCTTGTAAGTTGAAGTGGACTGTAGAAATCAACACTTCATCACCCTTTTGAAAAGTGTATTCTTTATGGGATTTATCCCATCTCTTCTTCTCTTATTCAAATGATTTTTCATAACATTGTTGAGCATGATTTCTGCATAGTTGTTGCATTTGAAGAAAAGACTTTACACCAGGATGTATATCCAATTTAGGTATTTTGTTATTGAGAATTTGGGCAGGAGTATTTGGAACATATCAAAGCCAGAGATCAAAAGGCTTTCTTTGAGTAACAGAATGAACAGTGCTATTATAAGCAAATTCCAACCCAGGAAGTAAGGTAACCCAATCATGAGTGAATCTGTCATTATCTTTATACTCAAGGCCAAAGACACAATACCTTCTAATCATGTCCTCTAAAGTCTGAATCATTCTTTCAGCTAAGCCATGAGTCTGTGGATGGTGGGCAGTAGAAAGTTTCAGATCACAACCACAAACATCCATCAAAGATATCCAAAATTCAGAAGTAAATTTAGGTTCTCTGTCAGAGATTATGGCTTTAGGAAAATCAGCAGTATTAAACATATGAGACCACCATAAGAAAGCTAACTCTTTAGTGCAAACATCCTTGTGGGTAGGGATAAATTTACACATTTTTGTGAATCTTTCCGCAATAACCCAACAAGAGTTATAACTGTCTTTACCAGCAATAGGTAATCCTGTTACAAAATCCATGTTTATTATCTGCCATGGTGCATCAGGAGGTTCAATATGTTGCATTAATCCTGCTCTTTTACCAGTTAATCTTTTTATTTTTGGCAAGAATCACAAGACTCAACATATAATTTTGTGTCTTCAGACATATTAACCCACCAAGCAGTGTTCTTAATTCTGATCATTGTTTTTTCAAGATCAAAATGTCCAGCTAATATGTCATCATGAAAAATTTTCAAGATGATTTCTCTCATAGAAGGAGGAATAACAATAACATTACTCTACTCTCTCCTATAATATAGATGTCCTTCATCAATTGAAAATTTACCTTTTTCCAAAGCCTTCTGGTACTTTTGTGGAAGGGTTTTAATTAATGCTTGTATTGAAGCATTCTTTGGATCATTTAATATGGGGCATAACTTTTTCAAGTCAGTGTCCTTATCATATGAATCCAGAATAAGCTGTAATAGCTCTTCCTCCATATCAGCGACATATATCCCATGTATATGAATAACTTCATCCTCAGGATCATAAGCAGGATTAGAGTCATTACTTGGTAAAGGTAACCTAGATAACATATCCACATTTGAGTGAACAATACCAGCCCTATGAATAATTGTCATTCTCCCTCTGTATTCTTGAACAGCCAACTGCCATCTGAACATATGTCTGTTTGGTGTTTTCAAGTTTAAAAGGGATTTAAATGCACTGCAGTCAGTGACAAGTTCAAATTTCTGGTCATCTAGGTAATAATGAAGCTTTTCTAGAGCCCACACTACAGCTAAACATTCTAATTGAGTAGCACCATATTTCAATTCACTATTTCTCAAGGTTCTTGAAATATAACAAATTACTACTTCTGAAACTTTATCATTTATCACTTGTTTTTGATGGAGGGCAGCACCAAGACCAATGAAACTGGCATCAGTGTACAAAACAAATGGTTGATTAAAGTCAGGTAAAGCAAGAATTGGTGCTGACATCAAACAGTGTTTCATAGTGTCAAAGGCTCTTTGTCTTTCACTATTCCAGACAAAAGCAACATCCTTTCTAGTTAATTGGGTAAGGGGTAAAGCTATGACTTGTTAATTTTTAATATACTGTCTATAGTATCCACACATTCCCAAAAAACTTTAGAGCTCTCTCACTGTTGTAGGAGCCTTCACCTGTTGTATGGCTGCCACTTTGTTTTGGTCAACACATATCTGTAAGCCTGAAACAACATGACCAAGAAATTTTAAAGAATGGAAACCAAATTTACATTTCTTCAAAGCAAGTCTCATATTTATTTCATCCATTTTCTGGAATACTTTACACAGGTGGTTAAGATGGTCCTCAAATGTTTTTGAGAATATAATGATATCATCAATATAAACCATTAGCCATCCTTCAATTATCTCTTGATGGAATGTGTTATCCATGACTTTTTGAAAAACTGAAGGGGCATTTTTAGGGCCAAATGGCATCCTAATATACTTATAAATACCCATATGAGTAGCAATCATCAGAAATTTCTGAGAATTTTTCTCAACAGGTACCAGGTGATATCCTTTATTACCATCCAAACAGCTGATATATTTAGCATCCTGTAAGGTAGCATGTATAGAGCTAATTCTAGGCAAAGATAGATATCATCAACCGTATAAGTATTTAGTGCTCTATAATCACCACATAACCTGGCTTTATCTTTCTCATAAGAAATTAGGACAGGTGAGATAACACAATATTTAGGTGTTTCAACTACCTTTTCAATAATATTCATTTTTGAAAGGGTAGAGATATTGTCTTCAATATCTTTTCTCTTTGTGGGAGAAGCAGGATAAGGCTTCTTCTTTAAACTAGGTGGTATATCAGTTAATGGGCAAGACAATAAAAGTTTCATTTCCTCTCTAACTAATCCCAGTTCATGTGACCCATGAGCAAAGGCCATAGGAAAAGACTTTATCAAGTTAATGATGGAATCTTTATCCTCACCTGAAAGTTGTTCTCCAAAGGAGGCATTGTCAATTTCAGACATAAGGGCATGAATTTCTTTTGTAGATCTTCCTTTGTATTGAACCACAGAATTACATGTGTTCAATTCTGGTTTTAATAATTTTTTAGGGGAGGAAATCTTAAATTTTCTCTTCCCTTTTATCCCCATTGTGAAACATTGGTTTGAAGGATCCAATTTTATTCCATACTTGGTTAAAATATTATTCCCTACAATAAACCAATTGCTAAAGCTATCATTTTTCATGACAACAAAATCACAAATAGCTCTTACAAAACCATGGTTATATTTAAAAAACACTGTGGCTTTGTATTTACCAATGGGGGACAAAACAGAGCCATAACCTCTCCAATTTTTCAGAAATGATAGGCATCAGTTTTGATTTATAGTCTTGATCCACTGAAGCAAGTGCTCTTTCAGAAACTACACTTCCTCCAGCTCCATAATCCAGAACAACTTCAATGCTGGTTCCATTAATCAAGACTGGTGCCTTGAGAGGGGCATTAACAATTGAGTTATCCTCAATGTTCTTTATGATCTCAGCATCTTCAACTGTAGATAAAGCATTATTATCAATATCAATAGTATTTAAATAATTAATATCCTCTTCCAGCATCAAGATCTCTTGTTGAGATTCATATGAAATATTGCTGGCACAATCACTTGACGTATCATCCAGTGCTACTGTGTCATCAGCATGCTCCTCTGTTTGTTCTACAAGATTTATCTTCTTTTCACAAACATGGCCATTCTTCCACGGCTTGTTGCACTCTAAGCAAGTGTTTGTTGCATACTTTTTTGGTGCAACAGGGGCAGAAGGTTTACCAACCTATTCCAGAGGTTTCTGTTGGTAAGTGGAGGGTTTCTCCAAAGGGGTCCTAGGAATGAATCTTCTGGCATCTTACTTGTTGTTTAGAAGGATTTCATTGCAAGTATTAATGAAAGAAGAGGGTTCTCTGGAGAACTCAGTCCTAGCCACTATCAAGTCTCTCAGAGACATTGGTAATTTATAAAGGATCCTGTCCTTCCATAACTCAAACTCCATATTTGGGTCCATTGCCCTTATGAATTTTACAAGTTTCATTAAAAACTCAATAGGTTTATCAGTAGAAGAGCTATATCTAGTTTCCTCATAGTGCCTTTGTTGAGCCATTCTGAACTTGGAGCCACCAAATTGTGCTTTAATTAATTTCTTCCAATCCTCCCATGAGTAGTCATTCTCATCCAGGAGAACAGATTCATACCACATCAGGGCAACATTAGTAAACAAAGAAATTAACTTGGAAACAATTTCCTCATCTGGGAGTTTGTTAGAATCTTTTAAGTTATCCATTCTGAAATTAAATTGTTGCCAATCAGAGGAAGAATCACCATCAAATATTGGGTACTGGTCAAGTTTTGGACAAATCTTTTGATTTGAAGGAGTCTCCTTAGTACAAGCTTGTTTCTGAGTAAGGAGCAGCTGTAACTTCTCTAGTTGGGCTGTAATCTTATTGTTTAATCCCTCTGTTAAAGGTCCTGGTGCATTACTAATTTTTAATGGAAACTCAGGGGTATCAACATGTATTTCTGGAACTAATTTACTTTTAGATGAACTAGCTACAGATAACTCTGGAGCATCCTTTACTATTTGTTCCTTCAAAGAATTCTCAGAATACTTTTGATCAATAAACAATGAGTTCAATTTCTCCTCAATGGTTGTTAGTCTAGTTTTCAATCTTGGAAGACTAGATAAATTCTCATTGATTGTTGCAAAAGATAACTGATTCTTATTTTGAAAAGATGAAAAATGGTCATTCAATATTTTCAGATTCATCTTATCTATCTCCACCTCCTGGCAACAGGCAGATACAGTATCTTTTAGTTTAGACAAATCATTTTTTATATTTTTCCATAAAGCAACTTTCTTTTCATGGGTGTCTTTGTAATGAGACAATTCATCAGAGACTCTCTGTGATTCACTTCTTAATTCTTGATAACCCTGATCAGTTAACAAACTATTATATCCCTGAGTCAATTGCATGTTGTTCATTATATGGTTTTGTTTTGCAATAATATCTCTCAAGTACTCATCATTAATCTTTGCTACATCTGGAGTGTTTCTCAATAAGGAAACTGAGTAACTTTCCAGACTCTCATAGAACTCAGGGTCAAGAGTTTCATCAATTACAGCCATATCAGGGTTAATCATTGAGGTAGAAATTAAAAGTAATGGATTAGATACATGAGTTATTTGTCTACTGCTCCCACCCTCTACTGGTCTCAAGGTTTCTTCTTCCCTCTCAGATTTACCTGAAAGAACAGAATCAGCTACAAGGAATGGAACTTGAGAATCAATAGAGGGGCCTACCAGGGGTTTCTGGGTATGACCATATTGGGCTTTCTTCTTCTTTTGCCTCCTTGATAGGGGTGAGGAGGTGTGGGGTTGATCTGGCTCGGTCTTGACGGACCTGCCTGAGGTAACTGATTCTGATTTTGAGACAGGTATTCCCACTGCCACTAGGACACTTCCACCTTCTCTTGGGACTGGGTAGCCAATTGTTGTTGATCCCTGGGAGGAAGAGGTTTCTTCTTCTCTTGAAGAAAGGTATCTATCTTTCTCACCTTTTCTTCCAGAGCATCTACCCTTGCCTTTAGTCTCAAGGTTTCTGTTGTTAGCTCCTTTATGTGAGTTGACAGATTCTTTACCTGTTGAGGCAATGGAATCTTTTTTATTCTGAAGCCATTTGAAAGTTCTTCTGGTGGGTTTATCACAGGCTTCTGATCCTTAGTTGTATCTACTAGGATTTCCACTTCTTCCATCTCTACATCCTGTTTGGGGAAAGGATTTATTAATCTGAGAAATTCTTCTTGTTAAAGGAGAAGTTACAGAAATAGGCTCATCATAATAAATCAAGTCTAGTTCCTCTTCACGTGCAGCAGAACCACTTTGGTCAGTCATTTTAAGATTTAACTGAAATGAAGAAAAGAGACAATAAGATTAATTAGTCTTTATTTTTAATTTTTATTTAACAGAAATAAAATAAAAATAATAATAAAAAATCTTTTTAGGATAAAAATCAACTAAATAAAATTAATTTATTTATTCAAAAAATAATTTAAAACCAGGATTATAATATAATCAACTGAGGAAATAAATTAAAAAAATTTATTAATAATTTTAATTAATTATTTTCAGGATTCAAATCAACTAATTTATTACCAGGACTTAATGTCAACTGAAGTAATTAAATATGAATTTTTATTAATTAAAAAAAAAATTATTAAACTGATCACTTAACTACCAGGAGTTAATGTCAACTGAAGTAATTAAATATGAATTTTTATTTAAAAAATTTTTATTAAACTGATCACTTAACTACCAGGACTTCATGTCAACTGAAGTAATTAAATATGAATTTTTATTAAAAAAAATTTTATTGAACTGATCACTTAACTACCAGGACTTAATATCAACTGAAGTAATTAAATATGAATTTTTAAAAAAAAAATTTATTGTCAGGACAATTTGTCAACTGGAACAAATAAAATTTAAATTGATCAGGACAAAATGTCAACTGAAAATTGTAATAATTAATATTAAAATATAATTATTTATTACTTCTGGGACTAAGAACACTTATTGCTCTATTATTGTCAACCAGGAAAAATAAAAATAAAATATAATAATAAAATTAAATCCAAATTACCAGACACCTCCCCCTATAAAATGAGCAAATTAATGCCACTTACAGAGTGCTGAGTAAAAGGAAATACGCAGCAAATGAAGAGTGCAAAGTAACCCACAAATAGTAAAATCAATAATTACCACAATATATACGACGTTTAGTCAGTATATGAACCTAATTTTTGGAGCGCGGTTTGATTCCCGTTCGCAGCAAAAAAATTTTGTTCACATGACGTTTGACGTTTGTTGTTTTTGTCGCTCTCTCGTCCTTACAGTTACTCGAACGCCGATGGTACCTTCGATTTACGCCCTCAAATCACAATGCGCCGTCAATAATTCGGAAAGGCCTCCAATTGTCAAGGTGTTCTTTTGGTCTAGAAGATTGGTTCGAGGTTTTTACAAGGGTTTCGAAGGTTTTAATGGTCTCTCAACAAAAAGTACGTATTTCTAAATTAATATGATTGTTTTACTCAAATAAAAGAGGTAGTGTTAAAATATCAATATAGATTATAGATTAGAATTACGATGTTGTAAATACTAAGGTTATAAAATATAGAAATTAAGGCTGGATTGTAATTGTAATAATAAAGTAAGTGATAAAGGAATGTTCTGAAAAGCACAAAGTAAGAGGCCTTTTATAGGCAAAACATGAGGGAATAAAATATACAGAATTTACATCATATATTGTAAGAATGTGAGAAAAAGAATGACTGAAAGGAGTACATATATGACATAAGAATTAAATAAACTTGTACGTCAACAAGGGCATCAAATTTATTAGCAATAAAGTTTGAGTTCCTTGGACTGTCACAATTAATTACACAATAATTAATTAATTATATTACTTTCACAAGATTCCAGATCTCTCACTGAGGTAATATAATTGTTTTAAAGTTTTTTTAATATAATTTTATTATTAAATTTTATTCCCATTGACTTATACTATTGAGCCCAGTGTCAGGGAGTAAAATTGTAGGGGAAATTTTATTTACACTAATTATTTATACTACTTATTGTACTTAACTAGTTAATTGTAAGTAATACTTAAGTAGATAATTAATTATTAGTAAGAAGAAGGGGCGTGGCTTCAACTCAGTAAAATAATCAATTATTTTACCGGTTAAGTCTAGTAGCCTGGCTGACAGCATACCTCTTAATAATTTAGTGAGCTTTTCCTTTCGTTTTTTAATATTCCCTTTGACTCCAGGTAAAGTTGAAGTTTCAAGAGATACTCTTAACTTTCAATAGAAAAAATACAAGATATCTTTACACAGGGATGATAGGAAACAAGACTTGGAGGAGGAGAAATTTTATTTCTCTTTGCAGATGGAAGAGAGGACACAAGACTTGGAGGAGATGAAATTTGAGTTTTCTTTACAGAGGGATGAGAGGGCACATGACTTGGAGGGGAAGAAATTCAAGATAAAGAAAGAGGAGAAGGCTCTCAAGTACAATTTCCTATTGGATCAAATTAAACTCAAGTTTCAACTTGAAGATGGTTCAAAAAAGAAATTTTACTTGATAGAATGTGTTAAAGCTAATAAATCTGTTGAGGAAATTAAACGCTTAATGAAAATTTTTGATGACTAGTTGTTTTTATTTTGTACATATTTCATTCCAAATTTTTTTAGGAAGTTTTCTTTATAGAATGTGTTAAAGCTAATAGTTCTGTTGATGAAATCAACTGCTTAATTGAAAATAATTGATGACTAGTTTTTTTTTATTTCATTCAAATTTCATTCCAAATTTGTTTCAAGATAAAAACTGTACACATCTTATTTCAAAATATGGCAATACCCCCATAAAATTAACTCTGGGAGGGGGTAAGGATTACCAATTATTCATTTTAATTTTATAAATAATTAATTTAAAAATTAAAAAAAATAATTAACCAAGTAAAGGAATCCCAAATACTATCTACCAATGATTTCATGAACAAAGTCAAAGAAAACATATAAAAATAATGGTATTATGAGCTCATTCATAGAATATAATTGAGTTTTAACCTTTATACAGAATAGGGGCTTGATGGCACAATACTTAAAGCTGACTGATCATCTTTAATAACTGATAAATTAAAAATTTAATAAAAAAAAAATTTGGAAATATTTTTATTACCATATTTAGAAACCCTCCCTAATGTTTTAGTAGCCATTTACCCTTCACCCCTTACTTTACATACCCAGTTTATCAAACTTTGGTTGATCTGAAAAGAACATCCAAAATGAGTAAATGTTTCTCAAGATTCCAATCTGGGAGGCACCTTAGTAGTTTGATTATTATCTCTTGAAGAGTTCCAAATCACTTTGATAATCCCATTTCCTAAACCAATGTCCATGATACATTTATGATCTGGAAATTACAGTCCATGGCCTTTGATTTTAGCAGGTGAAGGGATTGGTCTTCAAGTAATAGGATTGATATAACAGAAAAGCAAAAAAGTAAGCATATTATAATTGGTTTTGTCAGTATGGATCTGGCTATGAAATTCTCCATAGTTGATAATAACATAATAATAAAAGATATAATCTTTACTGCATTCAACCCATTCTATATCTTTCCAATTGGGAAGTCCAGCTTTCTTGGCCAATTTATGATTATATTGAAATGCACATACATATAGCTTTTTCAAGAAATTGGGCAAGAAATAATTGGGAAATTCTAGGCTTTGGGAAATAAAAGCCTAGATAATCATCAGATGAAAGTTTCAGAAGCCTTATTCTCTAATTATACATTATAAAAACATAAAATAAATTAAGTGAAATTTGGAAAAAAAGGCTCAACTTTAAAGATCAAAATCTCATCAACCACTGAACCGAATTCAAACCCATTTGTGGGAAATAGAAGATAGGCTTCAGGAGAATCTTCATATAAAGGAAATGTGATTTAAATAAACCCAACCCCAATTTTTTCTATAAAAAAATGAAATAAAAAATTTAAAATTAGGAAAAATGGCTCAAATTTAAAGGTTAATATCTTAGCAACCACTGAACCAAATTCAAATGTGTTTGTGGGAGATTAGAGTTAGCCTTCTGAAGAATCTTCAACTATAACGACATTAGATTCAAATAAGCCTAACCCTAATTCCAAGTCTGAATTTCATCATTTTACAAAAACTTGAAAAGTGGTAATGGAGATGAGAACATGAGGAGTTTAATAAGTCCACTGTTATCTAGATAAGAGTCATATATATATATATGTAAAAAATTTCATAAAAGAAAGAGATATCATATAGGCATGAAAAAAGGAGATGAAACTTACCTTGATTGAAAAGTAGGAAAAATAAAGTGAGAAAGATTGATGTTAGAATTTGGGGGAAATTGAATATGGAGTAAGTGAAATGCATAAAAAAAATTTCAATTTATGTGTTTTAAAGACATGGAAAAAAAAAAGTGAAATTGGAGGAAGGGAGGATAATGACAATGCCAAGGAGGGATGAAGAGTAGGGTGATGGAGCTAAAAAAGAATAAAAAGAGGGCAATAAAAAAGGGTAATTTAACCATTAAAATCAAATATAACCACTTACAAAAATAATTTGGATACAAAAAAGAGAAAAATTATAATTAGAAAACAAAAAATCAAAAAAATGAATAAAATGACTTACCTGGAGAGATGAGATGAGAAAATAAATGTAACCAAATTGTTTGAGGGATGTTTTAGGAGATGAAAGAATATGAAGTATGAATGAAAAAAGAAACAGTGAAAAATTATCTGATTGCAGAAAATATGTGATTTCATGTTGAGCTGGTGAATGAAACCAAATGAGACTTGCAAAAAAGAGACATTCACTGTAAATCCAAAATAAAAATGAATATAAAAAAAACACCAAGCCAAGTGAATATAGCACACAAGTTGAATATTTGGAGAATATCAAACAAAAAATTAAAAGGGTTGTGTTTCAAAATGTTGGATAGTGATTGGAATAATGACAGAGCATATGCCAGTGGAAAGAATGTTTTTTGATTCAAGGGAGGGGAGAGATGGTTCAGGTTATGGATCTTCTTCTTCATAAAGATCATTGGAAAGATATATAAGCTAAAGTGTCTTCAAAACCTTAGTCAGAATCAGAGTCAGCAGCTAAAGTTAAAGTGATAGCATTCATAGCTGAGTGAATTTTATCCCTAGTAGAGAGGTGCTTCATTGTTTTCAGTAGAAAAGGTTGTTGGTAGAAGGTTTAGGTGACGAGTAGGAAGGTTATATCATGAGATTCTGATAGCACCATTTGTCCTTACTGAAATCTAAAATATTTCACTTTTTGAATTCCAGATGGTAAAATAATACTAACATCTGTGGAAAAATCCTCATCACCAACATAATTTTATCACATCACCACCAATTTGCATTTCTAAATAAAGCTAAGTCAACAAAATTCTATATCTTTTTGAAAAATTTGGCAATACCCTCCCCTGAATTCTATTAAAGCAAGGGGTGGGTATCACTAAATTGTTCTAAGTTATCAATTTTAAATGTCAGATTCAAAAATTTGGAAATACCCTTGCTTGAATTTTATTAAATTAAAGGGTGCAAGTCACAAAAATTTAATATAATTACATAAATTAATAAATAAATAAATAATATAAATCAAATTTACTATTTTTAAAGTAATGAAAATTTGACAAGCCAAAATGCAGATCAAGTCTAGAGACTAAGTTTGGGAATTTCCACAGATATAGGCTAGAGGAACCTCATGAAGCAATTTAATTTCGTAATAATTACTGTCTATGCAACACAAGGTCATTGGCCCATTACTTTAGTTTAGTAAACTGAAATATCATATTTTTTTTATTAGAAATGAATGAAAGAATAAAAAATATTCAATGAGTTTAAAAATCCCCATAATTTTTTTTGTTCCACCTTAAGTTTTATTAAATTTAATCCTTTTACCTTGTTTTTTTACATTGTTTATCCTTTGGATTAGCTTTTGACGTATTTGGAAGGAGCACCCAAAATGATTGGAGTTGTGACAAGATTCTAAATGTGGAGGAGCTTATGTTTTCTGGTGATTATTGTGATAGGAGTTCAAAACAGATTCAATGATTCCATTTGTTAATCCAAAATTAATTATAGACCTATTATCTGGGAAATTTAAACCATTATATTTGATTTTAGTAGGTGAAGGAATACATTTTCCAGTACTAGAATAAATATAAGGGAAGATCCCCAAAGTAAGATAACTTGCATCATCCAAATAATTATGTATCTTTTTATGAAATCCTGAATGAGTGATTATAACATTTGAAAGCAATAAATATTCATTTCTGATTTCTGCCCATTCAGAATCACACCAATTCGGTATTCCTACTTTAGTTGCAAGTTTGTGATTTTTTTGAAAGGCTATATTACAGAGTTTTTTAAGGCAAAGTGCAAGAAAATAATTAAAGGAAAGTAAAGAGTCCCATTTTTATAAATCATTATCTGTTTCCACTTTAGATAAATTCTTGAGAAAATAATTGATGCTTATAGAATAAAAATGAGTTAATTATTTTAAGAATGAAACAATAAAAATTATTATACTTACCAAGAGAGTAACCTTAAATAAATCCTAATCTCCATCCAAAACAAATCATGATACCATTAAACAAATTATTATTCCTTATTGGTAAGTAAACTAAAGCCATTTGATATATTGTTGTAATGAGATTGGATAGTTGAATAAAGGATTCATCTTTTAATCTATTGAATGAATGATTTTTGTAAATAAAATGAGTTTTAAAAGTATTACTGATTACAGCCTTAACTTTATTGCCTCTTAATTAAGTTAGATATATGATATATTCAGGTAAATTCTTGGTATATTAATTTTTTTATTGACATTAGTTTGAAAATACTCAATGTTTGATATGTGGCCAATTAAAATGTCCAAGTGTAATTTTTTTTAAATTCTTTTATTTTGATAAGATCAATAATAATTTTTTATTTTTGAAGGTTTTGAAGAAAATTTAAATGAAGTAGAAATTAAAGAAGATGATAAAGATAAAGATAGACATGTAAGGCTTGCATCAGAAGAAACAGAATTTTTTTTCTGAAATTTTTTTTTGACATTTTTTCAGAAATAGATTTTGAAGAAAAAGATAAAGATGATAAAGATAAAGATAGAGTTGTAAGGCTTGAATCATAAGAATTAGACCTTTTTTTTTCTGAAAAAAATTTTTACTGGTCAAAAAAACATCAATTTAAAAAAAACTCACATAATTTAAATTAAAATACCTTAAAAATATGCTGCAAATAATTAATAAGAATAATTATTACTTTACTTGAAGTTGAGGAATATTTTTGGTTAACTCTGCACAAAAAAACAAAAATAAGAAAAAAAAGATAAATGTTAAAAGAATTTGTTAAACTTTTCTGTCAATTTTTAAATGGCTCCCTTATTGTTCCCTTTCTCCCCTTGTAAAACTTCTCCAAGACTTCTCTAAACTGCCTCCAAAGCCCCCCAAAATACCCTCCCTCAATCCCTCCTAGACCCAGTTCAAACCCTCCTTCTGGCCCCCCTCATATCTACCTCCAGCTCTTTTTTTTATCAAAGAATCTTCATTTATTGTTTTTTAATGAAAAATTGGAAGGGGGATAAAGTGGGAATTAAAGGGTGATAATAGGAGGACTGTCAGCCTGTATATCCCCAGGACTGAGTAAAAAGTACTTATAAGTTATGTTAAACACATGAACTATACATGGGAATAATAATTAAGAGTACACAAACAGTATACATAAGTAAAATTATGATAATATACAAAATATGTCATTATAACACCTTATATACACACATATATCCACCTTTTATAAGTCTTATGTACTTAATATTAAGTTGGAATATGTTAGGGTAATCTTAAGAACCTTAAGTATAAGGCTACATAATCTTTAAGTACACTTAAAGCTGTTATTTTCACTGTTTTATGCAAAAAACAAGAAATGCGCTTTATTTCACTTAAAAGTTGACTATATGCGCTATAAAATTGAGAATATCAAAAATGCGCTTGACAGATCAAATTGTCTCATTTAGTACTATTGATTTGGCTATTTGAATTCATAAAAATAACACTTTTAAAATTTGGTGTTTTTTATGCCAGAAATGGCTTCTGTGTACTGGCCACATACTGCCTGCTTTTTTCCTGTGTGAATAGCTTCATTTTAAGCAAAGTTAGATTTTTCACACTATAATTACCCCATATTCTACTCCCACTCTGGGGAAACACACTAAAATAGGCGACAGGTGCTTATTTAGTGTCCTAGCTTAATTAATAATGCATTGACCCTCTTTATATGCACTAATTTCATTAATAATCTCACTCTTGGCGTCTTATTTCATCACCACGCTTAAATTCACCTAACTTTAGTCAAGGATTTACCTGTGCAAGCGCCTGCCAAGGACGGCATGTAGTTACCCCACATCTCATGCTCTTTTTTGAGTTTTTGGGTGGTTTCTCAGTCAATATTGGTTATTTTTGGATGGGAATTTCACGTAGTATAATGTCAGAATTAGACCCTCCACTTCTACAGTAAATCCCCCTTATTATTAAGCTATTAATAACCTTAAAAAGTCTCCTTTAGTCTTTTATATTATTGTTTTATATGCATATACTCTCTTTTTGTCTTTTTCTTTAATTTTGATAGATTTTCCTTCTTATTAAAGGATTTTGACAGTTGTTACTTGTCTAATTAGGTCATGAGTTACTAAGGATGTTGATGGGAAGGTCTATTAGTTGTTTTGAGGCGTCATTAACTGTGTATTGGATGGTACATCAAGGTAATCATTGGGGAATTCAGCGTGTATAAAAGAAGGAGGTTTTTGGGTCTTGTTTCTACATTCTTTATCATTTACAATTTACCAATATAACCAAATAAATTACAATACATATCAATTAGTACTTTTATAAGACTTTTGAATAGTATCTGAATTATAAAATCTATTTTTCTACCAACTACAAAGATTGTAAGCCATATATAAAAATAGTGAGAGTTATATTACTGAGACCTTTAATTTTGATTATATTTTACTACTTATTGGATTAGTACTACAGTATTCATATAGGACCATAAAAATCTTCTAGAAAACTGACTATTCAAGCTAGTTCACGTCTTTTTACTTGAACACAGCCTTACAATTGGGGGCCTTTCCCCATAAATTCTGTTATAATCCAGTAAGTAAAAATTTCAAAGAAGGTACACGTAAATAAAAATCCCTATAGAAATATTTGGATAATTAAAACAGGTTGGGGTCACTTATATAGTGATTTCAGAAAAAGAAGCCCTGTTATATAATAAAATTGTGATATTGATTCAACAATTTTACCACTAATTTAACATATAATTGTTATTAGTGGGTCTGTCAATAGACCAATTAAATTTGAGATCTTTGCAGATAAACTTTTTACCACTAGTTTAACATATAATTGTTCTTAGTGGGAGTCTGTCAATAGACCAATTAAATTTGTGATCTTTGCAGATGATAACCAATTAAACTGATTAATTGTTTTCTTTTTACAGGACTCTTAATCCCTTTTCTATTGGTTTGTAAAATTCATTTATATTAGAAAAAGAATCTTACTGACAGTTGTTTTTTCTTTTTAGTATAAAAACACGGCTACATATTGTAGACCTGTTAAATCAAGTGACCACATAAAAGCATATTTGACTTTTGGCACTTTTAAATTCACTTAATACCAATAAGTAAGCAATAAAATTGTCTTCAGTGGTATTAATAAATACTGATAAAACTTCTTTTTGAAGTTTTCATATCTAAACTTTCAATTTTTTAAATTCCACGTAAACATGTGTGACAACAATGAAATTGTAATTAATAAGTCAAAACCTTATAACTTAAGACCTAGAGCTGAAATACCTGTTACAGGACATTCAAATGGAGGGTCAAGAATCACCAATAATAAACAACACCCCACCAAAGTCCCTGGAGGAAAGGGAAAAACTCTTAAAACAAGTGTCAATAAAGAAGTCCAAAAACATGTTGCAAGAGCAAATTCACTCCCTCTCAACCCTACTTAATACCCTAACAATAAGAGTAAAAAATATGGTAGACCAGATCAACAATCTGGAGAAAAGGGCGGCACAGGGATTTATAGAAGTCAACCAGGCTCTAGTGGATATAAGGTCTCATCCACAAACAGTGGCACCAATTACCACAGCAACACCTCCAGCCCCAGAAGAGGACCAAAAAATAACAGTCAGAAAATGGAAGTGGGATTGGTATGCCCAAAACTACAACAACCCTCCTTAACAGGGATCTAGCAGTCACCCTTACAGGGGAAAGGCAAGGAGAGGCAGGGGAAGTGGGATAAGACCTTGGTAAGTCACCCAACTCCTTATAATCAATTATATCAACATGACAATGAATTACTTATAGGTAATGAGATTGATAAGGAAAAATTGGATATGATTGATAATGATTTAAAAGATTATTCATTTGAAAAAAATATTTCAAACTTGTCTTTACATGAGGACAATGTAAATAGTTTTATTGATCACCAGGATAATGCTATTAATATAAAATTGGAATCAAATGATGAGTCTTCTGAGTTGGACACAGAAAAAATAGAATATTTTTTGAAAGAGAATCCAATGGAATCAAAAATAATAAGTAAATTATTATTTAGAATTGAAAAAATGGAAGAGTTCTCAAAAGAGTCAAACAATAATACAGAAAATGTATTATTACAGCTAACACAATCATTGAGTACTACAGCCAATAAATTAAAAATTATTGAAAATTCAAATGATGAATTAATCAATGAGAATAAAAGATTGATTTCTGAGATTAGAAATTTAGAAAGTAAATTAGGCCATACACAGAATGTTATGGCTACCATTGAGGGACGTGTTAAATTCTCTTTTTCAAATGTAAATGATACTCTAACTCATGTACCTGTAATAAAGGATAGGTTACAAAGAGTAGAAATAGAAGTATAAACCATATTGAAATATACTGAAAAAATAAAAGATAACACTCCTTATGTGGCAAGAGTACCTGTTTTCATGAAACATGCAAATGAAACACCAATGATGGAACATGAACATAGTGTCATGGGCTCTGAGAATAATAAATCAGTAAAAGATTAAATAAATGATCATCTTTCTAAAGTAAGTGAATTACTCAATATTCCTCAGGTTAGGGAAGCAAAAACTAGCCAAAAGAACTGGCCTAAGTTAGATCAGTACCCTTCTTTTGATGGGGATTCAAAATCTCATTGGCAGCAATTCATACAAAGAATTGATAACTTATAATTTTCATACAAATTACATGATGAAGAAATTACTTCAAAGTTAATATCTTTATTTACAGATGTGGCCTTATTATGGTTTGAATCTGTAATGAGTGAGGGAATTAATTATTCTTGGAATGAATGGAAGGAACTAATTGAAAGGCAATTTGGTGGTCCAAAATTCAGAATCACTCAACAAAGATTGTATGAAAGAGCCAAATATAATCCAAATGCTGGAGATAAACCCATGGTCTTTTTAATGAATTTAATAAGAATCATGAAAGCTATGGATCCAAAATGGATTATGATGAGTGGAAAGAGAAAATAATATACAAGTTGCCTATATCAGTTAGAGACATTATTGTAGCTAGAACTGAAACCATCAGAGATACCTCTGGATTCATTAATATATGCAATTAGATATTATTAAACCACAGATATGAATCCAAGTGTAACAATTACAGACAAAGTGTTGACGTGGTAAAACTTACTACAAGTAAATTACCAGTGGAGAAGAAAAAACGTTCAGCTCCCTTTGTCCCAAAGAGACAGGAGAATAACACTTGTTACAAATGTAATGAACCTTGGGTAAAGGGTCACACGTGTAAGAAAAGAATAAATGCTATTGAAACCTCACAGAATTCTGAACCAAGTAATCATGAAGATGAAAATGTGGAATCCAGTGAGGATCGCAAAAGTAACATTTCTTACAGTGATGATGAAAATGAGATATTTGTATTAGAACAGGATATAATGTTCCTGAATGATGCTATACCTCATACAGACACATCTTTAACTTCCATTGAGGAAGCTGAAATAATTAAAGATGTAACTCGTGATACTTACAAAATAACACCTATCAGAGCACCTGTTATTATATGTGGAAAAGAAATGAATTCCATTCTTGACACTGGGGCTGCAGGTAGTGTAGTTTCTATTAATACATTACAGAAACGTGACAGTAAGTATAAGGAAAATCTAGAACCTGTTCAAACAAAGAACTGGAGAGGTTTTGGTTCAGTATTAAATCCAATTGGCAAATACAAAACTGCTGTATTCTTTAAATATAATAATGGATATGTTAGAGCAGTATGTGAATTTGTAGTAATAGATAATAAAAATTATAGTGATTGGTTTATTATTGGCAATGATTTATTGACAAAATTTTGCATTAAACTAGATTCTGCAAACAGTTGCTTCACTATAGGTGTGAATGGTAAGAGAAAATTTAAAATATGTTCTGAAAACTCAGTATATGCCATTTCTCCTAGAGAAGAACAACTACAAGGTGGAAGAACCACCACTGAAATGGTTGAATTGGATAATGAAATCCAAAGGGCCTCTTTCAGTCCTCAACTCTCAAAAATTTAAGAAGAAAATATTTTGAGATTGATTAAATCATATCCTATGGCATTTGCTCATGGTTCAAATGAACTAGAATTGGTCGAAGACCATGAAATGAAAATATCTTTAAGTTGTGATTTGGATAATATTCCTGGCAGCTTGAAAAAGAAACCTTACCCAGCTTCTCCTTAAAAAAGAAAAGATATTGAAGACAACATAAAAATGTTGTTGGAAATGGGTATTGTTGAAAAAGTAGACACAACACCTAAGTATTGCGTTATTTCACCAGTATTAATCTCTTATGAAAAAGATAAGGCAAGATGATGAAGTGATTATAGAGCTCTGAATACATACACTGTAGATGATATTTACCCTCTACCATGGATAGCTTCTATCCATGCTACCTTACAAGGAGAAAAATATATTTCTTGTCTGGATGGAAACAAGGGTTACCACCAGATTCCTGTAGAAAAGAATTCTCAAAATTACTTATTAATAACCACACTTATGGGTATATTTAAGTATGTGAGAATGCCATTTGGCCCAAAAAATGCGCCTTCAGTCTTCCAAAAATTAATGGATAGTGTTTTCCATCAGGAAATGGTTGAAGGATGGCTTTTGGTCTATATTGATGACATCATAGTGTTTTCAAAAACATATGATGAACATTTAAATAACCTGGAAAGAGTCTTTCAAAAGATGGATGAAATTAATATGACAATTGCATTAAAGAAATGTAAGTTTGGATTTCAATCATTGAAAGTGCTTGGACATGTTGTATCTGGATTACAAATTTTTGTTGACCAGAATAAGGTGGAAGCAATAAAAAACATTGGTATACCTAAAAATGTAAAAGAGGTTCAAAGTTTTTTGGGTATTTGTGGATATTACAGACAGTACATTAAAAATTACCAATCCATTGCAGCTCCTTTAACAACATTAATCAGGAAAAATGAAGCTTTCATTTGGAATAATGAAAGACAACACACTTTTAATAAATTAAAGGAATGTTTAATTTCAGCTCCAATATTGGGTCTGCCAGATTTCACCCTACCTTTTATCTTGTACACTGATGCAAGCTTCATAGGGTTAGGTGCTTCTTTACAGCAGAAACAGATAATAAATGTAAAATTTTCTGAAGTAGTCATCTGTTATATATCCAGAGCCTTAAGAAAAATAGAATTAAGGTATGGTGCCACACAGCTAGAATGTTTGGCCGTGGTGTGGGCTTTGGAGAAACTTCATTACTACCTGGAAGACCAGAAGTTTGAACTTATAACAGATTGCAGTGCAGTAAAATCATTACTAAACATGAAAACTCCTAATAGGCACATGTTTAGATGGCAACTAGCTGTACAAGAGTACAGAGGAAGAATGACAATCACTCACAGAGTAGGAAAATTGCATTATAATGTGGATTTATTATCCAGAAGTCCTTTGCCAAATGATTCTGAAAACCCAGCTTATGTGCCTGAAAATGAGGTTATACATATATTTGGGATTTATATAGTGGACTTAGAGGAAGAATTTATGCAAACTATATTGGAAAATTATTCATCTGATAAAGATTTGACTAAACTATCTACTATTCTAAATGATCCAACTAATGCCTCCATGAGTGCATTGATTAAAACCTTACCTCCAAAGTATAGAAATGCATTGGAAAAAGGTAAACTGTCAATTGAAGATGGATATATATATTACAGGAAAAGGATAAGTAATGTAATAGTAATACCACCTTCTATGAAAGAGTTAATGTTAAGTACTTGTCATTATGACATCTTAGCTGGTCATTTTGATTTTAAAAAAACATTAACTAGAGTTAAAAACACAGCCTGGTGGATAAACATGAAAGAAGATGTACTAAAATACATTGAAACATGTGACTCTTGTCAGAAATCTAAAAGATTAACTGGGAAGAGAGCTGGGTTGGTACAACAAATAGAGCAGCCAAAAGCTCCACAGGAAATAATAAGCATGGATTTTGTAACTGGCTTGCCATTAGCAGGAAAAGAAAGTTTCAATTCTTGCTGGGTAATAGTAGATAGATTAACAAAAATGTGCAAATATATCCCTACCCATAAAGAGGTATCTGAAAAAGACTTGGCATTACTATGGTGGACTCAGATGATGAATACTGCTGGGTTCCTTAAAGCCATAATCTCTGACAGAGACCCTAAATTTACTTCAGAGTTCTGGACATCTTTGATGGAAGTATCAGGTTGTCAATTAAAATTGTCTACAGCACACCCTCCACAAACTGATGGGCTGGCTGAGAGAATGATACAAACTCTAGAAGACATGATCAGAAGATATTGTGCCTTTGGATTAGAATACAAAGACAATGAGAAATTCACACATGACTGGGTAACATTAACTCCTGGCCTTTAATTTGCTTATAACAGCACAACTCATTCTGTAACAGAGAAGAAACCCTTTGAACTCTGGCTGGGATATGTACCAAATACCCCAGTAAATCATTTAAATAAATTAACAAGGTTAGATATACATCCTGGTACTAAATCCTTTATTCATATGCAACAAATGTGTAGGAAGCATTCCGAAGAATGCATCCAAAAAGCATTTGAATATGAAAAGAAAAGGTGGGACAAATCTCATAAAGAATTTGAATTCAAAAAGGGAGATGAAGTCCTTATATCAACACTACATTTTAACTTACAAGGTAATGTTAAATTAAAGGATCCCTTTGTAGGACCTTTTGTAGTAAGTAAAATGTTTGGTAATAATGCAGTGGAAGTCATATTATATGCTCCATATGATAGGAAACATCCAGTTTTCCCTATCTCAGTATTGAAACCTTACCATGCAAATGATCCGGACTTATTTCCAAAAAGCAGGGGAAGGCCTAAAAAGCAACCTGAAGAAATTGTGGAAAAAGAAAAGAGATTGAAAAAATACTCAAGTAAAGAATCCTTACTAAAGAAAAAGGAACTGAGTATTTACTAATATTTAAAGGGAAATCAAATGAATTTGATAAATGGATACCTGAAAATGAAATTTCAAATATATCCACCCTTCTCAAAAAATTTAAATGGAAATAAATTTATGTTAAACCAGCTGAGAGTTTAAAAAACCAGTACTCATAATATTTTATTGTGTTTTATTTCTTTAAAGTATAATCTTTAATGCTACAGAATTAATCTGAATACCTGAAAATTACAAACAATTATAAATAAAATGTATAACTTATCATTTTTTATTGTTTTTTTTGGGTGGGCGAGTGTCAGCCTTTATATCCCTATGACTGAGTAAAAATTATTTATAAGTTATGTTAAACACATGAACTATACATGGGAATAATAATTAAGAGTACACAAACAGTATACATAAGTAAAATTATGATAATATACAAAATATGCCATTATAACACCTTATATACACGCATATATCCACCTTTTATAAGTCTTATGTACTTAATATTAAGTTAGAATATGTTAGAGTAATCTTAAGAACCTTAAGTATAAGGCTACATAATTTTTAAGTACACTTAAAGCTGTTATTTTCACTGTTTTATGCAAAAAACAAGAATTGTGCTTTATTTCACTTAAAAGTTGACTATATGTGCTATAAATTTGAGAATATAAAAAATGCGCTTTGACAGATCAAATTGTCTCATTTAGGACTATTGATTTGGCTATTTAAATTCATAAAAATAACACTTTTAAAATTTGGTGTTTTTTATGCCAGAAATGGCTTCTGTGTACTGGCCACATACTGCCTGCTTTTTTCCTGTGTGAATAGCTTCATTTTTAGCAAAGTTAGTTTTCACACTATAATTAACCCACATTCTACGCCCACTGTGGGGAAACACACTAAAATAGGTGACAGGAGCTTATTTAGTGTCCTAGCGTAATTAATAATGCATTGACCCTCTTTATATGCACTAATTTCATTAATAATCTCACTCTTGGCGTCTTATTTCATCACCACGCTTAAATTCACCTAACTTTAGTCAAGGATTTACCCGTGCAAGCGCCTGTCAAGGACTGCATGTAGTTACCCCACATCTCATGCTCTTTTTTGAGTTTTTGGGTTGTTTCTCAGTCAATATTGGTTATTTTTGGATGGGAATTTCACGTAGTATAATGTCAGAATTAGCCCCTCCATTTCTACAGTAAATCCCCCTTATTATTAAGCTATTATTAACCTTAAAAAGTTTCCTTTAGTCTATTATATTATTGTTTTATACGCATATACTCTCTTTTTGTCTTTTTCTTTAATTTTAATAGATTTTCCTTATTATTACAGGATTTTGATTGTTGTTACTTTTCTAATTATGTCATGGGTTACCAGGGATGTTGATGGGCAGTTCTATTAGTTGTTTTGAGGCGTCATTAACTGTGTATTGGATGGTACATCAAGGGAATCATTGGGGAATTCAGCATGTATAAAAGAAGGAGGTTTTTGGGTCTTGTTTCTACATTCTTTATCATTTACAATTTACCAATATAACCAAATAAATTACAATACATATCAATTAGTACTTTTATAAGATTTTTGAATAGTATCTGAATTATAAAATCTTTTTTTCTACCAACTACAAAGATTGTAAGCCATATATAAAAATAGTGAGAATTATATTACTGAGACCTTTAATTTTGATTATATTTTACTACTTATTGGATTAGTACTAAAGTGTTCATATAAGACCATAAAAATCTTCTTGAAAACTGACTATTCAAGCTAGTTCACATCTTTGTACTTGACCACAGCCTGGCAAGGACTGTCAGTGTATGCTAGTATTTAAGTGTGCTTTAATAGTAAATATTAATGTTCCTGCTACTTTATGTAAAATTATTTATGGATTAAACCTCAAGGAGAGACTAATAAAACTGTTATTCTCATTTATCAACTTACAATATTTGGATTGGTGTGGACTAGTGGTGGAAAATAGGCTATTAAGTTATAGTTATAGCTAATATAAAGATAATATCAATTTATAAGGGCTTTTAAATATATTTTTATATCCTAATAATTGTTCAATAATATTTTTTTGATGTGTAGTAAGTAAGTGATGTCCAATAACCAATCAAATCCTCCCTTACCTATACCAAAATCCACTGGCCTGCACAGACCTTCAACCCAAATGATGTCACCGCTATTCCCAGAAATTACAGCACTATGAGGGCTCATTAACTCCCAATGGTGTACACTTCAAGAAGTTTTAAATCCCAGACCTCCATTAAGGACCCTTCATCACAATTAATGATATCATACACCCATACCATAAATAGAGAAAACAGATAAAAGCAGATACCATAAAGAAACAGGTAAAATAACTAATCCAAAGAGAATAAAATTAAAACCAAAGTATATAAAGAGAAAATCAACTTTCCAAGCCCCCAATAACATCCCCAAGCATCCAAATCAACACACTAATTATATCCCAACCCATAAATCCATGAAAATCCCTTAAAGGAAGCAGATTAAGTTGTCTAAACTGGATATATGCACCTGAAAAAGGTATATATGCTTGTTTAGGTGTGGTGAGTCCATTTAATATGTCCATATAAACTAAAATAAGCATAAAATTAAAGATTATAGGCTATTTGGAGGGTTAAACCTGCATATAGGCCAATATATATGTAGTATAACTGAATATTTCACAGAATATGAGGTTTATGCATACATATATGCTTATGTATGTCTATAATTCTTTACCATAACTTAAGATAAGTATATAATGACTACATTAGTACCTTAAAAAATATTATGGGGCTATGGATAAGCTATTTAAATTCATATAAGTCATATAACAACGTAATAAATATATATAAGCCTTATAACCATATATATATGTATTATAACCATAATTTTTACTTTTAAGATTATTTCAATTAAGTCTATCTAATTTTGAACATAAGAAGTACTTAGTCCTGGGGATACCTAGGCTGACACTCCCTCACCCAAAAAAAACAATAAAAAATACTAAGACATTTTAATTAATAAGTAAGGAGTGGGTAGAAAAATATTTTAAACATTTCTATATAAAATATACTGTGTTCATCACATTATTTTTTGGGTTTAAATTTTTCAAAAGTTCTTTAAGATCAGATATTGCATTTTCAGGAATCTACTGGTCATGTTCACTTGATTCATTTTTAAACCTTAATAGATACTCAACTTTCTTTTTTTTTAGTAAGGTGCCTCTTTTTAAGTATCTTTTAAATTTCTTCTTTTCTAAATATTTCTTAAGGTTGCTGTTTAATCCTTCCTCATATTCTTGGAAATAGAGAAGTATCATTAGAATGGTATGTTTTTATAAGAGAAATAAGAAATACTGGATGCTCTCTATCATATGGTGCATATAATATAACTTCAAAAGCATTGTTACCAACCATTGTTTTTCATACAAGTGGTCCAATGAATGGATCTTTAAATTTAACATTATCATTTAAATTTAAATGTAGTTTAGAAATAAGGAATTCATCACCTTCTTTGAACATTTTCTCTTTATGTTCTCTATCCCATCTTTTCTTCTCATACTCAAATACCTTATTAATACATTCTTGAGCATTTTTTCTGCATAATTTTTGCATTTGAATACAAAATTCTTTTAACTGGATGGATATCCAATATTAGTAATTTATTAAGAGTTTTAGCAGGGTTATTAGGCTCATAACCTAACCATAACTCAAGCGGCTTTTTTCCAGTGACAGAATTAACTGTACTATTTTATGGACATTTTAAACCAGACAGAAGAGTTACCCAATCATGAGTGAGTTTTTCATTGTCTTCAAATTCAAGACCAAAAGCACAATATCATCTTATCATATCTTCTAAGATTTGTATCATTCTTTCTGCCAGAGAATTAGTTTGTGAATGGTGTGCTGTAGAAATTTTTATTTGAAAGCCTAAAACATCTGTAAGTGATATCCAAAACTCAGAAGTAAATTTTGGATCTCTGTCTGAAACTATTTCTTTGGTGAAACCTTCTATATTTAACATTTGAGTCCACCATAATAAAGCTTAGTCCTTTGCAGAAACCTCTTTGTGCTTAAGAGTAAATTTATGCATTTTTGTAAACTTAACTACCACTACCCAGCAGGAGTTATAACTCTTATTCCCTGCTATTGGAAACCCTGTTACAAAATCCATGTTAACTTTTTCCCATGGAGCTTTTAATTTCTTAATTAGTTTTTATAAACCAGCTCTTTTGTCTGTTAATCCTTTAGATTTTTGACAAGAATCACATGTCTCAACATATTTTTGAACATCATCAGACATGTTAATCTACCAAGCTGTATTTTTTTACTCTGGATAATGTTTTATTGAATTCCAAATGACATGCTAATATATCATCATGACATATAATTAACATTAACTCCTTCATTGAAGGGGGATTAAAATTACCTTACTTAATTTTTTTTCTATAATATATAACCATCTTCAATGAAAAATTTACCTTTCTCTAATTCTTTCCTATATTTCTTTGGAAATGTTTTTATTAAAATACTCATTGAAGCACTAGATGGATCATTTAATATTTTAGTAAGTTCTGTCAAGTCAGGATCAGAAGTATAATTATTAAGAATTGATTGGATAAATTCATCTTCAAGATCTACAATATCAATTCCACAAATGTTAATAATCTCTGTTTCAGTAACAAAAGCTGTATTATCATCATTATTAGGTAGAGGTACTCTAGATAACAGATCTACATTGGAGTGAAAAGTTCCTGCTCTATGTGTAACAGTCATCCATCCTCTGTATTCTTGTACAGCTAATTTCCAT
The DNA here is from genome assembly GCA_030280995.1 of Hemileia vastatrix. Classification (NCBI taxonomy): domain Eukaryota; kingdom Fungi; phylum Basidiomycota; class Pucciniomycetes; order Pucciniales; family Zaghouaniaceae; genus Hemileia; species Hemileia vastatrix. Next base: position 20,664,994 of record JASXTE010000018.1, on the reverse strand, counting down.
ATAAACATATGTCTATTAGGAGCTTTCATGTTTAAGAGTGACTTAACTGCACTACATTCAGTTATCAACTCAAATTTTTAGTCCTCAAAGTAATAATTTAGCTATACAAGAGCCCATACTGCTTCCAAACACTCAAGTTGAGTAGCACAATATTTCAATTCACTACTTCTTAGAATACGTGAAATATAGAAAATTACTACTTCTGACATTTTTCCTACAATAAGTTGTTTTTGATTCAAAGCAGCATCAAACCAATAAAACTTGCATCAGTATACAAGACAAAAGGTAGTTGGAGATCTGGTAATCCTAAGATTGGAGCTTTCATCAAACATTCTTTTAAATTATCAAAAGCTTGATGTCTTTCATTTTTAAAATGAAAGCTTCTTATTTCTTTATCAGTGTTGTCAATGGTGGAGCAATTAATTGGTAGTTCTTTATATATTGTCTATAATAACCACACATACCAAGAGAATATTGTAAATCCTTTAAACTTTAAGTAATTCCAATATTCTAGATTGCAGCCACCTCATTTCAGTCAACACATATTTGTAAGCCAGATACAATATGACCAAGCACCTTTAAAGACTCAAACCCAAATTCACATTTATTCAATGGAAGGGTCATTTTTATTTCATCAATTTTCTGAATTAAATTCTTCAAATGGACTAAGTGTTCATCATATGTCTTAGAGAACACTATGATGTCATCAATTTATACCATTAACCACCTTTCAATCACCTCATTATGGAAGTTATATCCATTAATTTCTGAAATACTGAAAGAGAACTATTTGGACCAAATGGAATCCTGAAATATTTATAAATTTCCATATGTGTTTTTATCAATAAAAATTCTTGTGAGTTCTTTTAAACAGGAATTTGATGGTACCCTTGATTTACATCTAGGCAAATTATGTACTTAGAACCTTTCAGGGTAGTATTTGTAGTGGAAAACCTTGGAAAGGGGTAAATATCATCTAATGTAAATGTATTTAATGCTCTATAATCACCACACAGTCTTGCCTTATCTTGTTAATTAGAATTAAGCACTGGTGATATCACACAACATTGTAGTGTAGTTTCTACCTTTTCAATAATTTTCATGTTTAACAAAATCTTAATATTATACTCTATTTCTTTCTTCTCCATTGATGTAGCAGGGTATGGTTTCTTTTTAAGACTAGCAGGAATATTATCCATTCCATAGGTCAAACTAATTCTCTTCTCATAATCTTTCACAAGGCCAAGTTCACTGGTCCCATGTGAAAAAGCCATTGGAAATGCCTTTATTGAGTCCAAAATATTTGTCTTCTCAGCATCACTTATCTGAGTGCCAAATGATGCTTTTAAAGTTTCTGTTTCCAGAAGTTCCATCTCACTGGTTTCTCTTCCTTTTCCAGGAATATTTGTTACTGACTAAATGTTCAAGACTGTGTTAAAAGAATTTTTTTTAATTTCATTTTTCCATTCATTTCAATTGTAAAATTATTATTAGCAGGGTCTAATTTTACACCAAAATTTGTCAGAAGGTTAAAACCAATAATAAAACAACTACTACAATTAGTATTATCCGTTACTACAAAGTCAAAAGTTACTCTAACATAGCCATTTTGATGTTTAAAAAAACAGCAGCTTTTTATTTACCAATGGGGTGTAGTGCGGATCCAAAACCTCACCAATTTTTACTTTGAAGTGGTTCAAGCTTTGACTTATAATCACTATCAATGTTCTGTTATATACATGCAGAAACAAAGGAACCAGCAGCTCCTGTATCCAATACTATATTTACAGTTCATCCAAAAATTATTTCTGGAACTGTGATAGATGAAATTCTTAGATTGTCAGCTTGTATATCTTTAATGATCTCAGCATCTTTAAAGTTCATTAATGATACATTTGAATCCATACTTAATATTGGATTTTCAAAGATGGACAAATCATCTTCCGACATATAGACCTCATTTGCATCACTATATGAGATATTACTGTCACAATCACTTGAATCTCTACTTTTTTATGTTTCAGATTCAGATTCTTGCTGATTTTCAACAATATTTATTTTTTTCTCACATTTGTGACCCTTAACCTAAGGCTTATTACACTTATAACAAGTATTTGTCTCATACTTTTTATGCACTACATGTGAAGCAGGTTTTTTCTTCTTTTCCTGGAGTGTTTTTGAATTCTTAACTTTCACAGGTTCATTATTTTGTTTATAAGTGGTGTAGCTTTCTTCATACTTATGTTTTAATAGTATTTCATTAAAAATATTAATAAATTCAGAGTACTCATGTATCATTATTTTTCTAGCTACAAAAATGTCTCTAACAGATATAGGTAATTTATATATTATCTTATCTTTCAATAATTTAAAATCCATATTTTGTTCAATGTCTTTTAACATTTTATTCAAATTTATTAAAAACACAATAGGTTTGTCACCACTCAATGAATTGTACCTTTTTTTTCATATAGTCTTTTCTGAGTTAGTCTAAACTTAGAACCTCCAAATTTTATTTCAATTAGTTGTTTCCATTCAGCCCAAGATTAATATTTACCATCACTTAATACAGCTTCAAACTATAATAAAGCAACATCCTTAAATAATGAATTTGGTTTTGATGTTATATCTTTATCTGGTAACTTATATGAGAATTTAAAATTGTCAATTCTATGAGTAAAATGTTGCGAATCAGAGCTGGATTCCCCATCATAAGCTGGGTACTAGTCAATTTTTGGAAAATTCTTCTGATTGTATTTAATCTCACTAACCCTGGGAAAATTCAATAACTCATTTATTTAGATAAATGGTCTTTTATTTCCTCTTTTACTGATTTTTAACTCAAATTTGCTCTTTCAGACTTGAAACTTTCACCAGATGTTTTTATTTTTTGTGGAAATGGGAATGATTGAGATTCATTTTTTCAAATGAAAGGATTATTATTACACTGTGTGTACTTTTTATTATCCTGATTCATTAGTTGATTGGAAGTTTCAATCTTAACCTTAGTTAATTTTTGTAAAAAATTAGAAACTGTTTGGTTTTTTTGTGCAAAAGATAACTTTGTTCTGGATTAATATTTTAATAAATTTGCTTCAAACAATTTTTCTAAATCACTGTATTTTTTTTGAAATTTCACTTTGTTTATTACTTAAAGAATTATATTTAAGAGTTAGAGCCAAGGTTTTTTCTCTAAGTCTTTGTTTATTGTTGCTATTTTAGAAATATTTAATTTTAGGGACAAAATTGTTTAACTTGTGAGCTTAATTTCCTGTTCCACACACTCAGTCATTCTACTCCATAATGCTGAAACAATTCTTGGGACAATTGGATTTTTATTAAAATACTCAACATATTCCATTTCACATTCTTCACTATTTAGTGAAGCTCTCAAATCACTGATATGTGGTGGAGAATTAGGTTTAACTGTACTATTATCATAAATATTACTATTGTTGTGGATAAAAGATAAATCAGGTGTATCTACATCAAAGTCCAATTGTCTCAAGTCCTCCTCAATTTTCTGAACAGATTTTACATCAAGCAAATTACCTGCATTGTAATAATCAGTATTGTGTACAATCTTAGAAGGAAATTCTCTATAAAGAGACAGGAGAAAGCCCTGGATTTTGAGGATTTTGTTTTGGATTGTAAGGGTGACTGGAAGTGGTCTGATAAGGGGCTGGATCCCTGTTGCAACTGTGGCTGGCCCACTGTTGGTGAAACCAATCTCACTTCCATTTTTCCACCAAGATCTTGTCCTGGGACTGACTTGATCCTCTTGGGTTAGGGAGTGAATGGTCTTTCTGGACTCCTTTCAGTTCTTCCAGTGTTTGATTTAATTTCTGTAATCCTATCCTGCAATTTTTCTCCACTTTCTCCACCTCTTTGATGATGGAAGACGTTGACTCCTCCAACTTCAGAAATTTTCTGGCCAATTGGGACAGTTTATCCTTAAGAGGAAGTGATTTATTCTTTATATTCAACTTTTTCAATAGGGTGTCCTTTTCCTCTATACTTAGTTTTTCTGGTTGAGGATAAGACTGTCCTTCCATAGGTATGTCCTGGTACATTTTTTTTAGCTTTAGACCTGGTATTAAAAGCAAGTTTATCATTTACATTGTCCTGTGGAGCACTCATAATGTCTAAAGTAACTATTTAATATGTCTAGAAAAGTGAAAGCCTGTATTTTAATCAGTATAAAAAAATATTAGTAATATAAATACTAATAAAAGCACTGGAGCTTACCCTAAATTTATATTTTTATTTATTTAAATAAAATATAATAAAAATTCAAAAAAATCTGTTAAAAATTAAATAATAAGTTTAACTGGACTTTTATAATAGTGAGTAAAAAGAATAACAAGCTTTAACTAAATAATTAATTAATTAAGTGTTATATTGATGACCAAATTCAAGTGAAATTGGGTTTATATTGGGTACAGTTACTACTGTAAATACCTAATTTTTATTTAAAAAATTAGTAAACTTGTTATTAGGGTTCTTTTTCGCAATAAAAAAGTTATTATGACTCACTAATGTGATGCAGACTCAAATATTTGGTCTATATGAGCTATACTAGAGTAAAAAACATGTCCTAAGGCTTATACTAAAAAATAAGTAATAAATTAGGAAAGACCCCCAATTGTCAGTGTATGCTAGTATTTAAGTATGATTTAATATGAAATATTAATGGTCCTACTACTTAATATTAAATTAATTATGGATTAAACCTCAGGGAGACACTAATAAACCTGTTATGCTCAATTGTTAACTTACAATATTTGGATTGGTGCAGACTAGTGGTGGAAAATAGGCTAATAAAATATAGTTATAGCTAATATAAAGATAATATCAATATATTAGGGATTTTAAAAATATTTTTATATGCTTATAACTGTTTAATAGTGTTTATTTGATGTTTAGTAAGTAATTGATGTCAAATAACCTGTCAAATCCTCCCTTACTTACACTAAATCTACTGGAGTGCACAGCCATTCAATACAAATGATGTCACTGCTATCCCCATCAATTAAAGCACTGTGAGGGCTCATCACCTCCCCATCATTTTGAATTCAAAAATATTCAACACCCAGACCTCCATTCAGGACCCTCCATCACAATTAATGATATAATACACCCATACCATACATAGAGAAAACAGATAAAAGCAGATACCATAAAGAAAAAGGTAAAATAACTCATTCAAAGAGAATAAAATGATACCCAAAGCATATAAAGGAGCCAAATAAACTTTTCAGGCCCCCAATAACATCCTCAAGAATCCACATTAACCGAGTAATCATATCCCAACCCATAAATTGGTGAAAATCTATTAAAGGAAGCAGATTAAGCTGTCCAAACTGGATTTACGTGCCTGAAAAAGGTTTATATTCTAAAAAACAATTACAGATCCATGGTGGGACATCTTAATTACTTAGTACAGTGCACTAGACCGGATTTGGCCTTTGCCTGCAGTCAACTATCACAATTGCTGAACAAGCCAGGCATGTCTCATTGGAATGCGTTCATCCACATGCTCCGGTACCTGAAAGGAACTCAAAACGTTGGAATCCTCTTGCAATCTACTGATCCTGATTCAGAGCCGTAAAAAGGCTATTGTGATTCTGATTACAGATCTTGCACTGAAACCCAAAGATCAACGACAGGCTATGTTTTTACACTCAAAAATTGTACTGTCAGCTGGAGAACTAAAAAACAGGCAACTGTATCAATAAGTACTTCAGAATCAGAAGCCAAAGCAGTCATGGAGGCTGGACAAGAAGCCATCAGGTTAACACACTTGCTCAACGACCTCAACATCCCAAAATATTTAAACAAAGACCCTGTCAAAATTTACAATGATAATCAAGGATGTATTGCTCTGACCAAGAATCCTCTTTATCACGTGCGCACCAAACACTTAGATATCCTGTTGCACTGGATTCTTGAAAAAGTCGACAACTCCATATTCATAGTCCCTTATATGTCCACAACAGACATGCCAGTAGTCATGCTCACCAAGGTGCTTAATCAAGTCAAATTAAAAGGGCATTTACTCAAATTGCACATCCATGATGAGTTACTCAGTAAGGGAGGGTGTCAGAATTCAAAAACAAATACTTCCTAACTCAACATGGATACACGCTGGTTTGATCACCTTCTACAATCATATATATGTATTTAACCCTTAAACAAAACATTGCCATATTGATAGCTGATAGGTTAGATGTGAATTACGCTAATAATAGTGATATTGTTACATAGTATTAAATAGCAGTCATGCCGTTACTTTTCCACATTGATTTTCCTATCACCATTACATTAAAAAATCAATCACTGGTTTATTTCCATTGCGCTATCCACTATCCAATATTTTGTTTTGCTACATTACACTTGCACCTAGGCTGGCTCCACTGAGTTTCTCCAACTAGCAGCAATTTTTGTAACTGAAAAAAATTGAAATTTATATTTAAAAGTTTGGCTCCACTGAGTTTTTCCAACTAGCAGCAATTTTTGTAACTGAAAAAAATCGACATTTATATATAAAAGATTTAAAAGTCAAAAGACTTAAAGGTTTCAAAGTTTAGTCCATTTAATATGCCCATATGACCTAAAATAAGCAGAATATTAAAGATTATAGGCTACTTAGAGGGTTAAACCTGCATATAGACCTATATATACATAGTATAACTGCATATTTCACTTAATATGAAGCTTATGCATATATATAAGCTTATGTATGTCTATAATATCTTAATATCACTCAAGATAAGTATATTATGATTACATTACTACCTTAATAATTATTATGAGGCTATAAATAAGCTATTTAAATTCATATAAGTCATATAACACTACCAACACCATTTGTTACGCCACAAGGTGTAACAAACGCATAACAGTTGTGTAAAGGTTGCATAATAAATACATAACAATATTTATGTCCCCTACAAATCAATAATAATTGTTATGTATTTGTTAAACAGCCTTTACACAACTGTTATGCTGTGTGGCATAACAAACAAATTTGGTAGTGTAATAATGTAATTAATATATATATAAGCCTTATAGCCATATATATAAGTATGATAACCATATTTTTAACTTATAAGCTTATTTCAATTAAGTTTATCTTATTTTAAACATAAAAGATACTCAGTCCTAGGGATACCTAGGCTGACAGGGACCTGGATGGGGTTTGAAGCGGGTGTATAGGGGATTTGAGGGGGTTAGAGGCAACCAAAGAGAGGAAGATGAGGCAGCCAAATAGAAGGGAAAGCGGGGAAAGAGAGATATATCCATGCCAAGGAGGGGTGAATGTGGGGAAGATTACCAGACCAAGAAGGATAAAGAGTAGAGTGGAGACAAAAAAAAGATAGAAAAGAGGGAGAGAAAAAAAAGGTTAATTTTACCTTGGAAATGAAAACAAAACTACATACCAGAAAAATGAAGAAAAAAACAATTAGCAAGTATTAAAAGAAAAAAAATGACTTACCTGGAGAGATGAAATGAGAAAAGAAATAAAACCAAATTGTTTGAGTGATGTTTGAGGAGAAGAGGAAAAGGATATAACTGATGAAAGAAAAAAAGAATAACTGATAAATTATGTGATAGCTGAAAATATGGGATTTCAGGTTGAGGTGATGAAAAAAAAAAATGAGACAGGGAAAAAGAGACTTTCACTGAAAATTCAAAATTCAAAAATAAAATTACAAAAGCAAGAGAATAATACATGCAACTTGATAAATTGAAGAGTATGAAAAAAAAATTAAAAGGGTTTTGTTGAGAAAAGTTGAAGTATTATTGGAATAATGATAGAGTGTATCTGTCAGCCTAGATATCCCTAGGACTGCGTATTTCTTATACTTAAAATAAGATAACCTTAAGTATATTAAGCTTATATCTTAAAAATAAGTTTAAAACAATAATATATATGATTATATTACATATATATATAATTATTACTCTATTTTAAAAATTATAGTAGTTTAAATAGCTTATTTATAGACTAATAATACTTATTAAGGTCTTAATGGAGTCAAAATATATTTATCTTAATTTATATTAAGTAATTATTGACATACATAAGCTTATATGTATACATAAATCTCATATTCAGTGAAATATGTAGTATATTATGTATATTTAGGTCTATAAGTGGGTTTTAGCCTCTTAATAGCCTATAACCTTTGTTTTTCTGCTTATTTTAGGTCATTTGGACGCATCCAGTGGACTCACAACGCCTACAGAAGCATATACATCTATTTCAGGCGCATACACTCAGTTTGGACAACTTAATCTGCTTCCTTGGATGGATTTTCACAGATTTATAGGTTGGGATTTGATTACTGGGTTAATATGGATGCTTGGGGATGTTATTGGGGGCTTGGTAATTTAATTTTTTTCCTTTATATTCTTTGGGTATCATTATATACTCTTTGGATGAGTTATTTTACTTGTTTCTTTATGGTATCTGCTTTTATCTGGATTTTCTATTTATGGTATGGGTCTGTGTTATCATTAACTGTGATGGAGGGTCCTTACTGGAGGTCTGGGTGTTGAATATGCTTGAATTGGACGCCATGGGGAGGTGATGGGCCCTCACAGTACTGTAATTGCCAGGGATAGAAGTGACATCATCTGGATTGAAGGTCTGTGCACTCCAGTGGATTTTGGTATAAGTAAGGGAGGATTTTGGCGGTTATTAGACATCACTTACTTACTAAAATTCATGTAAATAATTAAACACAATTATTATCATTCAGAAATATATTATAAAGCCTTTATAAATTGATATTATCTTTATATAAGCTATAACTATATTCTATTTATCTATTTTCCAACACTAGCACGCATTTAATCCAAGTATTGTGAGTTTTATTTGAGTATAACTATTTAATTAGTCTTCCCCTGAGGTTTAATCACTAAATCTTATATAAATAAGTAGTAGGACCATTAATAAATACTATTAAATCATACTTATATACTAGATACACTGACTGTATCCCAGTGGGAAGTAAGATTAATCATAGCTAAGAATGAAATGAAATTTTTAATAATTTATGAAAAAAATGCTAAATCTCCCAATGTTCTAGTGTGATTGGAAGATTTTTCGCCTATATTCTAGAAGTATGAGAAATAGAAGTGTTGGATATAGTGGGAGGTGTTTCATCTTGTTCATCTTTGTACAACTCTAACCATTTATCTTTCAGGTCAATGAGTAGGTTATTGATTATAGTGCAACACAGAATCCAGTTAGTCACTGCCTCCATTTTGTATTTATTTCTAAGATGAATTCTTAATTCCCTTAAACTGGAAAAAAATTCTTTCAAGATTCCAATAGAATTTTCAATGCAAAGTTTTGACTTTACAAAATGATTGTTGAACTTGGCATTTTGACTGTCTTCAGATTCTGATCCTCAAAATGCAGGAAGTGCATACTTTCCACTCACATAAGCAGAATCTTCCAGAAGATACTAATCTTCCTTGAAAAAATTTTCAGGTTCTTTTGAAATTTGCATTCTTTAAAAGACATAGGAATCATGAAATAATCCAGGATAGCCAACAAAGAAAGATATAAATTTTTTGTTGATGTCACATATAATCTGAACAGAAATTGAATATCTATGGAGAATTAATAGTTGTTTTTGTTAGTTTCAAAAAGAATGAAAGAAATTAAAAATAATCTACCTCTTTTTATGTTCAAAGTGGTTGTTTCCACCTTGAGCAGGTTTCTGGCTCAAAGTTATAGTTGTACCATCTACAAAACCAATACATCCTGGGAAGCCCTCTGCTTGAATAACCTGAGATTATTCAGGTTTCTCTTCTTTAGTTGGCCAGGTGAGAAGTTTTAATTCCAAGGAGCTGATAGCAGTAATGCATTGTTTTTTAAAAATTTTAACAGAGCCATACTGTTGCCTGTTCATCTAGAAGATGGATGAAAAAGAGGAAAAAGAAGAAGGAAAAGAAGGAAAAGAGGGAAAAGAAGGAAAAGAAGGAAAAGAAGGAAAAGAAGGAAAAGAAGGAAAAGAAGGAAAAGAAGGAAAAGAAGGAAAAGAAGGAAAAGAAGGAAAAGAAGGAAAAGAAGGAAAAGAAGGAAAAGAAGGAAAAGAAGGAAAAGAAGGAAAAGAAGGAAAAGAAGGAAAAGAAGGAAAAGAAGGAAAAGAAGGAAAAGAAGGAAAAGAAGGAAAAGAAGGAAAAGAAGGAAAAGAAGGAAAAGAAGGAAAAGAAGGAAAAGAAGGAAAAGAAGGAAAAGAAGGAAAAGAAGGAAAAGAAGGAAAAGAAGGAAAAGAAGGAAAAGAAGGAAAAGAAGGAAAAGAAGGAAAAGAAGGAAAAGAAGGAAAAGAAGGAAAAGAAGGAAAAGAAGGAAAAGAAGGAAAAGAAGGAAAAGAAGGAAAAGAAGGAAAAGAAGGAAAAGAAGGAAAAGAAGGAAAAGAAGGAAAAGAAGGAAAAGAAGGAAAAGAAGGAAAAGAAGGAAAAGAAGGAAAAGAAGGAAAAGAAGGAAAAGAAGGAAAAGAAGGAAAAGAAGGAAAAGAAGGAAAAGAAGGAAAAGAAGGAAAAGAAGGAAAAGAAGGAAAAGAAGGAAAAGAAGGAAAAGAAGGAAAAGAAGGAAAAGAAGGAAAAGAAGGAAAAGAAGGAAAAGAAGGAAAAGAAGGAAAAGAAGGAAAAGAAGGAAAAGAAGGAAAAGAAGGAAAAGAAGGAAAAGAAGGAAAAGAAGGAAAAGAAGGAAAAGAAGGAAAAGAAGGAAAAGAAGGAAAAGAAGGAAAAGAAGGAAAAGAAGGAAAAGAAGGAAAAGAAGGAAAAGAAGGAAAAGAAGGAAAAGAAGGAAAAGAAGGAAAAGAAGGAAAAGAAGGAAAAGAAGGAAAAGAAGGAAAAGAAGGAAAAGAAGGAAAAGAAGGAAAAGAAGGAAAAGAAGGAAAAGAAGGAAAAGAAGGAAAAGAAGGAAAAGAAGGAAAAGAAGGAAAAGAAGGAAAAGAAGGAAAAGAAGGAAAAGAAGGAAAAGAAGGAAAAGAAGGAAAAGAAGGAAAAGAAGGAAAAGAAGGAAAAGAAGGAAAAGAAGGAAAAGAAGGAAAAGAAGGAAAAGAAGGAAAAGAAGGAAAAGAAGGAAAAGAAGGAAAAGAAGGAAAAGAAGGAAAAGAAGGAAAAGAAGGAAAAGAAGGAAAAGAAGAAGGAGAAAAGAAAGGAGAAAAACTATAACAAAAATGATTTGAAAAACTTGAGCTTGGTGAGTCACAAAAATTATAAAGAGCTATTTTAGGGGATGATATATGGTAAGTCTTGTATTCTCTCTGCTTAAGTAACAATTACTAATATTAAATACTCTTAAGGAAAACTTTGTATTTATATTTTTTTCTATATTTTAAAGGCATGAAAAAGCCATAATTAAAACTATGGTAAATATAACATTGTATATTAATAATAATATTAAAAATAGTAAAAAATAAAATAATTAATAAGTGTTTAGGTTACAGGTGGTCAGCCAAGGCCTTTATATAGGCAAGGGGCCCTCTGAAGCTCCACATTAGTTTATATACAAAGTAAGATGAAATTAAAATTAAAATGTAACTAATTTTGAGTAAGTGTAAGGGGAAACCCATGATGCAATTAACTAAGATACATGAGTAAGAGCCCAAAATCCACCAATTGAATCCCAAACAGTTACAATAAAATTGGTGTGTAATTGAATAAGTTTGAGACACATAAAACAACTAATTTAATTTAAAACATGTCTTATACCTTTTTAATTACTAACCAATTTAAGTGAAACATAAAAATAAACTATTTTAACACATAAAAATTGTAAAATAAATAAATTTTGTATAAAAAATGAATTATTAATTAATTTAAACTATTTTTATTAGTGTAACAATTACTTTAAGTCAAACAAGTAATTATTTTAACAAAATTACTAATTTTTAGAGTAAAGCATTAATAATTTATTTGATAAAGTGTTTTAGCTTGTTTAATATTTTGGTGAAACATTTATAAGTAAAAAAAGCACCCAATATTTTTTAATAAGATATTAAAGTTTCTATTTAATATATAAATTTAATTAAATAATTTAATTAATTTATATGTCAATTTTGCATTTTTAATTATAATTTATGTTTTTAATTATTTAATTATTAATTTAAAATTATTAAATACATTAAAATGTGCCATAATTTATGTAATATAATATATATTATGCTTAATTTAAATGTATAAATAATTTATATAATAATAAAGTTAATATAACACTTATTTTACTTATATTTAATAAGATAATTATATAATTTAATTATGAAATATAATATTAATTTATATACATAAAATGCATAATTTTACACCCTCTTTCAGGTCCAATAAATTAACATAACCTTTACTGAGCTCCCGGTACAGCCTATTGGCCAGTTGTCTAGAAGAAATAGGAAAGGAGGAGGAGGAAGAAGAAGATGAAGAAGAAGACAAAGAGGAATGACAAGTGGAATAAAAATGAAGACAAAAGTAAGATCTTTAAAGGACTTGTACTGGATTTTGGTATTATTTTTAGTTTAGTAAGTACTTTCTGTTCTCTGCTTAAAAAAACAATAAAATCATATTGGAATTTCTCTTAATGCAACCTTTAAATTGTATAGTACTTTTAATCCTTAAAGAGGTAGTTACGGCAATGAAATTATTAGGTGTATTATAAGTTGTATTTATTTATTTATAAAAATAAAGTGTAATGTAATAGTAATCAAATAAGTGATGGGGCTACAGGGGGTTTCCCAAGGCCTTTATATAGGCAAGCAGCCCTCTGAAGCACCACAAAAAATTATATTGCAAGAATAGAATAAAATAAAACAGTAATGAAATAAATGTAACAAAGATGTAAGGGAAAAATATAAAACAAGTAACAAATATGAGTAAGAGCCCATTTATCCACCAATTTAAACCCAAAAATTGTATTAAAATTAAGTGAAACAATAAAGTGGTCTGAAACACAGGATCAAACCATTTAAGACAAGACATGTTTTATAATATATTTAAAACGGTAAACAATTTACGTGAAACATCAAAAAATATACTATTTTAGAAGTATAATTAATTAAGTTAGTATAAAACATGAATAAATATTTTTTTTAAATTATTTCATTATTGTAATAAATATTTTGAGTCAAACAAATAATTAATTTAATGAGATAACTAATTTAAAGAAAGAATTTTAATATTTTTTATTAATTAAGTGTTTTAACTTATTTAATAATTTTTCTGATACAATTAAGGGTCAAAAAAAGCCCAATATTTATGTATTATAAGATATGTATAAAATTATTTAATAATTATATATAATTAATTTATTTATTTATTTATAATTTTAATTTATAACTTACAATTGAAATTCAATATTATATCAATTAATTTATAATTTATAATTATGAAATACATAAAAAAGTGCTCATACTTTATAGAATATAATGTATTATTTATTTATTTAATTGTATATACAATTTATATAGTAATAAAATTCATATAACTGTTATTTTAATTTATTATCATGAGGTAGTTATGTAATTTAATTGTTCAATATAATCTTAATTTACATACATTATATAAATAAAAATTTTCCCATTTTGAGTTCCAATAAAATATTATAAAATTTACTGGACTCGTGGTACAGCCTGGCTGACACATACACTAAATCAAATATGTTTTCCAAACATTTCAAGGCAGCTCTGTTAACATTGGAACCCAAATACCATTATGTGATGGCCAATTGAATTTTAGGATCAAGTTTTAGATTTGAGAATTATTGTTAAAGACAGGTTGGTCCTGAATAAGCTCACTGAATTCAAGGAAACATTCCTGAGAAGTCCTGAACAACTGCCTAAAACTGGGTACAGATAGGTTAAGAAGTGTTTGAATGGTGTACTTGGGGGTATGAAGTACTTGAGGCTTTCTATGAAGAAGGTAACATTTCCTGGCCATTTTTGATAAAAAAAGGAAATCTTCTTCAAGATCAGAATCAGAATAGAAATCAGTGTCCTTGAGGAGATCAAGAGCTATGAAAGTCATTGCTTGATGTAGCTTATCACAATTTTAGATTGAGGAAGGCATGACTCTTATTGTCAGGCTAAGATCAAGTACAAGGACTTGAAATAGCTTGAAAAGTCTTTGTCTAGAAGATTTAAATGGTCCTATATGAATACTGTAGTATAAATCCAACAAATAATAAAATATAATTCAGAATAAAGGTCTCAGTAATATAAATCTCACTATTTTTATATGTGGCTTACAATCTTTTTAGTTGGTAGAAAAATAGATTATAATAATTCAGATACTACTCAAAAGTCTTATAAAAGTACTAATTGAAGTGTATTGTGATTGATTTGGTTATATGGTGTAAATTGTAATGATAAAGAATGCAGAAACAAGACCCAAAAACCTCCTCCTATTATACACACTGAGTTCCCCAATAAATCCCTTGATATACCATCCAATAAACAGTAAAAGACGCCTAAAATCCACTAATACACCTGCCCATCAACATCCCTAGTGATCCATGACATAATTAGACAAGTAACAACTGCCAAAATCCTGTAATAATAAGGGAAATCCATCAAAATTAAAGGAAAAGACAAAAAGAGAGTATATGCGTAAGAAATAATAATATAAAAAACTAAAAGGAGACTTTTTAAGGTTAATAATAGCTTAAGAATAAGGGGGATTTACTGTAGAAATGGAGGGGCTAATCCTGACATTATACTACGTGAAATTCCCATCCAAAAATAACCAAAACTGACTGAGAAACCACCAAAAAACTTAAAACAGAGCGTGAGATGTGGGGTAACTACATGCAGTCCTTGGCAGGCGCTTGCACGGGTAAATCCTTGACTAAAATTAGGCAAATTTTAAGCGTGGTGATGAAATAAGATGCCAAGAATGAGGTTATTAATGAAATTAGTGCATATAAACAAGGTCAATGCACTATTAATTAAGCTAGGACACTAAATAAGCGCCTGTCGCCTATTTTAGTGTGTTTCCCCACAGTGGGCGTAGAATGTGGGGTAATTATAGTGTGAAAAGCTAACTTTGCTAAAAATGAAGCTATTCACACAGGAAAAAAGCAGGCAGTATGTGGCCAGTACACAGAAGCCATTTCTGGCATAAAAAACACCAAATTTGAAAAGTGTTATTTTTATGCTTTTAAATAGCCAAATCAATAGTCCTAATTGAGCTCAATTGATCTGTCAAAGCGCATTTTTGATATTCTCAATTTTATAGCGCATATAGTCAACTTTTAAGTGAAATAAAGTGCATTTCTTGTTTTTTGCGTAAAACAATGAATATAACAGCTTTAAGTGTACTTAAAAATTATGTAGCCTTATACTTAAGGTTCTTAAGATTACTCTAACATATTCCAACTTAATATTAAGTACATAAGACCTATAAAAGGTGGATATATGCATGTATATAAGGTGTTATAATGGCATTTTTTGTGTATTATCATAATTTCACTTATGTATACTGTTTGTGTACTCTCATTTATTGTTCCCATGTATAGCTCATGTGTTTAACTTAACTTATAAGCACTTTTTACTCAGTCCTGGGGATATACAGGCTGACACTTATATGGTATAAAAATGTAAATGATTTACAATTTTTTGAGTTATATAGTGTTATGCTGTGGAGTGCTGTGTATGAATAGGATGATGCTGAAAAATCAGCGAAATGAGATGTTATGGTGTAATCAGCACTTTTGGTTGAGAACGTCCGTATTTGAGTGAAATAAGTGACTTATTTAATTTTGAAATTCACCAGTTTTGGGACTAGTGTGTTTTGTAATTCTGAACTTAAGTAAGTGCAGATTTTTTAGTGCCAACTTTCCAGAACTAAAACCCCCTAATAATAATAATAATAATAGCGGCTTCAAAACATTACTATATATTCCTGAAAGACTTCAGTCTTGAAGCACCATTCTAAGATGCCATCATAAATGGCAGACTTGGGGTTAGTGTTATGACCCAAGAGGGTGGACTATGAATATCATAAAGACAGGACTGACTATGCTTATTACAGAAGTGAGACTAACTAAGACTGGCTATGTTGGGACTACCAACAATGAATTTTACAACTATGGAGACCAAGGAGTAACTGAATTAATATATAAGGTTTCCAATGAGGAGTGCCCCACAGTTCTTGCCCCATAAAACCCCTTATGTAATATCCCTTTCTCCCATCTATTACAATGCATAGCCCCCATAGCACTCCTCCTCCTGGCCTCTAAACCCTAAATCCTAGCAGTTAGACTGTCACCGGACGACCTACGCACAAGGTCGAGGATGTTCCTGAAAGTGAGATGAGGGATTTTAAAACTTCTTCGAAGCACGGAGGAATGATTCGAGGAAATGATTTGAAGGTCACTCGAAGTAATAGCTATAGGTTCGAGGTTCGTTCGAGAAGAATTATAAACTAGTTTCAAAGGTAATAGTAATTCTTAAAATCTCACGAAGGGTTGGAAACTCAATAATCAAAGATTTAGGATTTAGAAATGAATATTGAGAAAAATAAAAGAAAGATACAATAACAATGATTTTAGCTTTTAAGGATTTACCACTATTAATGTAAATACGATTTTATAATTTAATTCTAATGAATATCGAACCAAATACCCAACTCCTTTTATATCCTTTGTTCCTCCTCGCATTGACCTCCCTTCCATCGCACCATTCCCATTCCATTGACCATTACTAACATACACTTAGACCCTCTTCACTAAATATCCATCCATGCTCAATTTACCCCTTTTTAATTAATTAACAAAACTTTAATGAAAAACTACTGTACTATTTCGTTGAACCTAGCGCTGTGCGTCGCTTATTGAAAAGGACTAAGGTACCCTATTGGGAGATTGACTAATTTAGATTTAGAGTTTAGGCTAGCTCAGTTAAATAGTAAGTACACAAAGTAAAATCGCAGTTGCTATGGAGAATTGCTTTCTGCACTTCGAGTATAGATTTAGGACTCGATATTATTGATTTAATGAGTTGATTTCTCCTCGAGTGTCACGTGGCGCGTGACAGATGCCCGGGTATAAAAATTGCAAACTCCGTTGAGCTTGAGCCATCTTCCCACACTAGTTTCCCTTTTTCTAATACTTTTTTCCCTCACCTCTTAATTACTTATTTTTATAATGAGCTGCCCCACTCCCACACCTATGCCTCCACACCCTAAAGCGGATGGGGGAATAATCACACGACAGTTTTCACAGACTTGCACGGCTTGTGCGAGCATGGAGTATTTCTGTGTCGAAAGTACGGCGACTCAAGGCCCTCGCCAGAAATGCGAGTTTTGCCATTGGCGGCGAGTGGCGTGCGATGCGTTGACGAAGAACGCGGAAATCGAAAAGCGATTTACCAAGACTAAGTTTTGGGTAGTTCCAAAAACCAAAGAGGTGGTCGAAGACATTTGGGATGTCTCGATCGAAGATGAACAATCGGTGGGGGAAAATGATAAGGAGTTAAACAACGAGATCTCAACCTGGGTAACCCAGGCCACGAGTTCGAAGCGAGGTGTCGAGGAAGAGGTCGACGAGTTGGTGGAGGAGGATGAAGATGAAGTCCCTGCTCCAGGGCGGGCACCCAAGAAACGACGGGTGGTCATCGAGGACAATGAGGAAGAGAGAGAGGTAGAGGTTGAAGTGACGCCAAGGTTATTTCTAGAGCCTGACCCCATCTTCGAGGTAAGTTTTATTTGTTTATTTTAAGGATGAAGTTACTGATGAGTTTTTTGTTTTAGACATCGAATAACCTTGAAGAGCCAATTGCGGAGCCTGCGCCGGTTATACCAACTGAGGCAAACCCTCCGGCCACGGAAGTAGTTGAAGAGCCCGAAGACACCCTGGACCAGGTGTGGTCGAAGAAACCTTGTCAAGGTCGACGAGTAAGGTTCACGGAAGAACTATGTGGGGAGGTCGACACAATTATTGATGCTGCTTCCTTCGACGTGGCAGAGGAGCTCTTGGAGATGGGAGAGGTGGTTCCAGTAGGAGAGGAGGAGGTATTTGAGAAATGCAGGAAGGAAATAAGGGTAGTTTTGGAGAAAATGAAAAGATTGGTTCAAGAGAAGTTAAAAGAAAAGATTTGAAATGAAAAGGAGATGTAAAGAAGTAGAAAAAAAAATTGTATTTTAGTTTTATTTTATTTTTATTTTATTTTATTATTATTATTTTTTTATTGTAGGTGAATGTTATTAATTTTATAAGATTTGAGAGAGAGAGAAAAAAAAAAAGAAGTTTTTAAATAAAAATTTTAGAATTTTGAAAGAAGAATTTTAAAGAAAGAAAAAGGTTGTTTAATTGAAGGAAGTTTTAGTGTTTTAAAAGGAAAATTTTTTGTGTAAGAAAAGAGAGAGAAAAAAAGAAACGGTTTTGTGATTGAGATGAGTTTGTTAAATTGAGGATTTAAAAAAAATTTTTTTTTTTTTTTTTTAAGAAATTTTAATTGAAAAGAGAGGAAGAAGAAAGAAAAGAAAAAAAAACAGAATTTAGAATTTAAGAGAATTTGAAAAGAAGAATTATTTGTTTTGAAGAATTATTATAGGGAGATTTAGAGGTTGAAGTTAAGTTCGAGGAAATGGTCGTGTTGTACAAGATTTGATGATTCGAAGGAAAGAAAGTTTTTAAAAGAGAGAATAAATTTTTTGGAAGAGAAAATTTTGAAAAGAATTTTAAATTTAAGAAAAGAATGTATTTAAAGAATTGAAAAAGAAAAGAAAGAAAATATTTAGAGAGATTTATGAGTTTTTTATTTTATTTTATTATTTAGGTTTATTCTATTTATTTTATTTTATTTTATTATTTATATTTATTCTAGTTATTTTATTTTTATTTTTACATTATTTTATTTTATTTTATTTTATTTTATTTTAATTTTAATTTTGATTTTATTTTTAGTTGGTTTTGGAGGAAATTTTATAGAAGGAGAAGAAAGAAAAAAGAAGAGAGAAAAAGGAAAACAAGGCTAAGAAATTTAAGAGGTGTTTTAGATTTTAAAGAAAGAAAGAAAAAGAAAAGAAAATTTTAAATAAAGAAATTTTAAGGTTTTGGTTTTAAAGGATATTTCAAATGAAAAGATTTTAGGAGTTCAGGGGCATTAGAAACATTTATGGCTGGTTTCCAGGATGTTTTGTCTGAGTCATTGAGGAAGCCTTCCCATTCCACGAGGTATTGAAGTTTCCCCTTGCGTATTCTTGAATCAAGGATACGACTTACTTCCCACTCTAGATGATCTTCTACTGCGACCGGTTCCGGAGGGGGTTGGTTCTTTCCCAGGTATATTTCTCGAGCCAGTTCCAGGAGAGATACATGGAAAACAGGGTGAATCGCCTGCCATTTAGGAGGTAACTTGAGTCAAAATGCAGTTTTAGAGACTTCAGAGTCGATTTCGAATGGTCCCAAGCGCTTTTCAGCCAGTTTCTTTGATGGTCTTGTTGTTTGAATGTTTCGTGCGTCGAGCCATACTTTGTCGCCTGGTTTAAAGGAAGGAGCAGATTGTCGATGTTTGTCGGCCTGTTCCTTGTATCTTTGAATCGCTGATCCCAAATTTGTTTTAAGTTCTTCTTGGAGTCGTGATATAGTTCGAAGATAATGTTCCGCAGGATGATTAGTTCCTACATGGATTGAGTTGAATCGAGGATGTCGTCCATAAATGGTTTCGAAGGGAGATTGTTGTGTCGAAGAATGAGTCGAGTTATTATAAGCAAATTCGGCCAATGGTAACCATGTGGTCCAATCGTCTTGTTGGTAACTGACATACATTCGAAGATATTGTTCGAGGATTTGGTTAACTCTTTCTGTTTGACCATTGGTTTCAGGGTGATAGGCCGTGGAGAGATTACTTGTGATATTGAGTTGTCGACACAGTTGGGTCCAGAATGTGGATACAAACAATGAGCCTCTATCTGAAATAATATCATTCGGTAAGCCGTTTTTAGAAAATACATATTCTAGAAACAATTTTGACAAATCTTCTGCTGTAGCAGTAGTAGTGGTTTTAATAAAAATAGACATTTTTGAGAATCTATCTACTATTACTAATATAGCATCAAAATCATTAGAAATAGGAAGTTGAGAAATGAAATCCATCAATAAAGATTCCCAAGGTTTAGAGGGAATAGGAAGTGGTTGAAGCAACCCATGCTTCCGGTGACGGGGAGCCTTATTCCTATTACATTCGTAACAAGCTTTTATATAGGCCTTGATTTCCCTGGTCATATCTGGCCAGAAGAAATCCCTCGCTATTAACTGGTAGGTTTTATCAACCCCAAAATGACCAGCTAATGGAGAATCATGTCGACTGTTGAAAATCCATAATTTTATCTCATTGTTGTCGGGTATGACTACTCTACCTTCGAAGACTAATAGACCTGATTCAATACTAAATCTTTTGGCCCCTTGCTTCGAGAGTATTTTGTCTTTTAACCCTAAACAATAATCGTCCTTCGACTGAGCTTCGAGGATGTTGGATAGTGGATTTCAAAAAGATTGAATTGTCATCGAATTAAGTTGATGAGTCGTTAACATTGATTCGTTGAAGATTGATTGCACATTTGCTGGGTTCTTGTCAGCAAATGCGTCCCCCCGCTGTGGGTAAACGTCGTCCCAACGTGACAAGATATCTGGGACAATGCAGTTTTTTCCTGGGCAATAGGAAATAGAGAAAGAAAATTCAGACAAAAATTCAGCCCACCTGGCTTGACGCCTGGTTAACACTTTAGAAGACATGAAGTATTTCAAAGCATTATGATCTGTTAAAATTTGAAAAGGACTATCTAGGCTGAGAAGAAAAGAACACCATTTTTTAAGACAATGGATAATAGCTAAAAGCTCTTTGTCATGAATTTCATAATTTAATTCTGTGGCTATGAGTTTGCGTGACTCAAAAGCAACAGGATGAAACAAATTTGTTTCAGGATTTAATTGGGAGATGACCCCTGCAATAGCATAATCGCTCGCATCTGTCTCAACTATTGTCGAGGCAGAAGGATCAAAATGTCAAAGAATTGGGGCTGTGGTGAACGCCTTTTTTAGTGCTTCGAATTCCTTTCGTGCTGTAGAAGTAAAAACAAAAGGAATATCTTTTCTAAGAAGAGAAGTAAGATTGGAAATAGTTTTAGAGTAATCTTTAATAAATCTTCTATAGAAGTTTGCAAAACCCAAAAATCCTTGGAGTGATTTAATGTTTTTGGGCTCAGGCCATTCCAGGATTTTCTGGACTTTTTTGTCATCCATGACTAAACCGTCAGTGGACAACGTAAAACCCAAAAAATCAATTGATTTGAGGTGGAATTCACATTTATTATGCTTGGCGTAGAGACCATGATCTCGAAGACGACTTAGGACCTGTCGAACATGATGAATATGTTCATCCAGTGTTTTCGAGAATATTAAAATATCATCTAAATAGACGACTACAAATTGTTCAACAACATCTTGAAAGATATCATTAACAAAAGTTTGAAAAGTTGAAGGTGCGTTACATAATCCAAAAGGCATAACTAAATATTCAAAACTACCAAATCTAGTGCGCATTGCAGTCAGTGGTTCATGACCTTCCGCAATGCGAATAAGATTGTAAGCGCCTCTAAGATCAATTTTAGAAAAGAAATTAGCACCATTGAAAAGGGTAAGAAGTAATGACATAGGAGGAACAGGGTATGCATTCTTCTTCGTGACTGTGTTGAGCTTTCTATAGTCAACACACAACCTAAGACTACCGTCTTTCTTTTTTACAAAGAGGACAGGGGAGCCAGTTGGAGATTTACTGGCTCTGATGAAACCTTTGGCTAGATTCTCTGCAATGTAGTCTTGAAGAACTTGAGATTTGTCCTTTGATAAAGAATAGACAGGACCTGCCGGAGGTACTGGGCCTATTAACTCTATTTGATGAACGTAGGGTCGATGAGGTGGTAACTTATTGGCCTTACGGATTGAGAAAACATCGAGGAAATTGTGGTAGATTTCCGGTAGAGTTGATTTAATGGCTTCAACGTTGATTTGGTCGTCCTCTTCATCTTCGAGAGAATCTGTCGAGGGGATACCTGTATTGAGAGAGCAGAATTCGATTACTTCGAGGCAATTTAAATCCTCTTCGAGTGAAGTCATCGAGCTAGAAGGGTTAGCCAATTGCTCATTTAAAGAAGGATCAGATGCTTGCAAGTCATCTGGCAGAGACTTGTCCTCTAGCAGGACGTTGTCAGGCGGGTTGTTTAACTCTCTATTGACCTGCATTGAAGAATCAGAAATATACTTAGAGCGTGGGGTGATCAATCCCCTAGTCCAATCAATTTTGGGATTCCAATGCGTTAAAAAGTCATGGCCAAGAATGGTATCGTCCATTCTTGGGGCGTCCAAGACTGATAATTCCCACTCGAAGGGGGGAAAGTTTGGAAAGTTGAAAACCCATAAAACTTTCTTACTTACCCAATATTTGGGTTCCTCTGATTCGACCAAATAGATGGGAGTTCGATCAATATCTGTAAATGTTAGTTGAAGCTTCTCGGCAAAAGATAAACTAACAAAAGAAATTGAAGCTCCAGAGTCTATAAGACAACTGAAGGGGATATCCTCCTTAAAAAGAATGAATCTCAAGCGGTTTAAGGCAACTCCAGTCCTTAAGACATGGAGGTTCTGTGCACTGGGAGAGATAAGATAGTTTGCTTTGCACAAAAGTAAACTATCTACTAGTTTTTTGACTTCGAACTAGTACCTTCTCTTTCCTTCAACTTTACACAGTCTTCCAACTTGTGCTTACCCCCACAATACATACATAACCCATTATCTGCTCGTCTCTTCCTCTCAGCTTCTTTAAGTTCCCCTTTAGGATCCAGTACTTTGCTGATATCGCCTGGGGTTGAGCCTTTTGGTTGAGGTTTATCCTTTCCCTTATTGGGTTTGGATTGAGTCGAGGAGGATTGATTTGGTTGTGGGTGTGAAGAAGGTCCCGATTTAAAATTTAGGCCTTGAGATTTGTTGGCATATCGACGATGTTGAAGTCGTCCTTGATAAACGCCGTCAAGTTCAAGGGTTCGATCCATTAAGTCCGTTAAAGTAGTCATCTTCTGACCGTGAAGATTTAATTGATCTAGAATCCTCAAAGGAAGTCCTTTCTTGAAATGATACTTAAGGGCAGCATCATTCCAACCTACTCAAGTTTGAAGTGCTCTGAAGTTCGAGATATATTCAGAAGCTTTACCATTATCACTCATGCGAAGAAAATCAAGTTCAATTTCCGCGTTGTCCGTTTCATTAGGGTCCCCAAACAACGTAAAAAGTTGGTCCTCAAACTTTTCCCAATTATTGATAAGTAAGTGGGTTTCTGTTGAAGAAAGCATGAGTAGATAAGGTTCGAACCATCTTGCTGCTTTCCCGGCTAGGAATGAAGAAGCGTAAACAACCTTTGATCGGTCGCTGTTAAAGGTTCGAGGGTCATTATGGAACAGTAGCTTGCATGTTTGCAAGAAGGGTCGCAATCTGTTGGGGTGATCTCCGTCGAATTTGTCAGGAGATTTCATAGAAGGAGTTTTGAACTTATATCCCTCTGAAGATGTTGGATTTGAAAGGGTTTTCATGAAAAGTCTCATGAAATCTTCCAGAGAGTTAGATGGTCCAGGCTCTGAGGATTGGCCAGAAGGGTGATTGGCAGGGGCGGATGGTGCCTCGTGCATTGTATCCTCTCCTTCTTCTTCATCACTAGAATCCTCAAAATCTTGTGGAATGTCTTCTACAGATTGAACTGAATGTTGCCGTTCCCTAAGGTCGAGTGGTTCCAAAGAGTGAGTGCGAGAAACAGACCTTGTGGCTGTTGGCCTGCCTCTAGCGCGAGCTCTAGTAGTAGCGCCCGTAGGAGGAGTGCGTTGAACAGGTGCCATTTAAGATTTTAGAAACACCTAAAAGGACGTAGTAGTGCAAAGAATGAGAACTACGGAGAATTAAATTATACTGTCACCGGACGACCTACGCACAAGGTCTAGGATGTTCCTAAAAGTGAGATGAGGGATTTTAGAAACTTCTTTGAAGCACAGAGGAATGATTCGAGGAAATGATTTGAAGGTCACTCAAAGTAATAGCTATAGGTTCGAGGTTCGTTTGAGAAGAATTATAAACTAGTTTCAAAGGTAATAGTAATTCTTAAAATCTCACGAAGGGTTGGAAACTCAATAATCAAAGATTTAGGATTTAGAAATGAATATTGAGAAAAATAAAAGAAAGATACAATAACAATGATTTTAGCTTTTAAGGATTTACCACTATTAATGTAAATAAGATTTTATAATTTAATTCTAATGAATATCGAACCAAATACCCAACTCCTTTTATATCCTTTGTTCCTCCTTGCATTGACCTCCCTTCCATTGCACCATTCCCATTCCATTGACCATTACTAACATACACTTAGACCCTCTTCACTAAATATCCGTCCATGCTCAATTTACCCCTTTTTAATTAATTAACAAAACTTTAATGAAAAACTACTGTACTATTTCGTTGAACCTAGCGCTGTGCGTCGCTTATTGAAAAGGACTAAGGTACCCTATTGGGAGATTGACTAATTTAGATTTAGAGTTTAGGCTAGCTCAGTTAAATAGTAAGTACACAAAGTAAAATCGCAGTTGCTATGGAGAATTGCTTTCTGCGCTTCAAGTATAGATTTAGGACTCGATATTATTGATTTAATGAGTTGATTTCACCTCGAGTGTCACGTGGCGCGTGACATAGACATGTCAAAAATGATGTCAAATACTTTCTACTCTTGTTTCATCTCCCTGATCACAATTCAGCCCACCAATACACACATCCCCCCAATTTACTGCACATCAGATTCCTTCTCCCCTAGCCCCATTTTTTACATGTGCTCAAAAGTTTTTGAATTTTTTTTGATCAACATTTCTGACTCAAATTTTTATCTTTCTCATCACAGTAACATCATTCCTTTTTATTTCTTGAATCATCACCTTTTTTCCAGCTGAGTTTCCCATTCTTTCCTGCATCTTGTGGCTCCTTAGATATTGGTCTAAAAATTGGAGCCTTATCTTTTTCACTATTTCACTTTTTTTTTGTTTTCATGTCACTGATACACATTCATAGCACATTCTTTATGGATTTTACTGGCTCCTTATCCAATTTCTCCCAAATTACAACTTCACTGTTTCTCACTCTATTTTTTGTACCTTCCTGTCAAAGTAAGTGTCATTTCCTTTTTTACATGCCTATCTGATATCTCTTTTTTATACAAAAATTTCTCACATAAATATATGCAGGACTCTTATCTGGATAACAGTGAACTTATTTGATCCTTCAAGTTGTTATTTTCACCATCATTTTTCAGATTTTTACTCAACATTTAATAAAGAAGTCTGAATTAGGATAAGTTTAATTCAAATCTCATATCCTTTCAACTGAAGGTTCTGAAGAAGCCTGCCTTTCATTTCTCTCAAACAGTTTTATATTTTTTTTCAATGGTTTTACCTTTAAAGTTGAGCCTTTTTAATCTCAATTTTAACTTTTATTTGCTTTGATCTTACACACTTAAATAATAGAGCTTCACAAAATGCTTATTTGATAATAATAGGGGGTATCAAAGTTTCAAATTTTATACTATTTAAAAGTTATTTCAAAACACAAAAAGAAATCCACAACCTTGACATTAATTCTCAGTAAAAAGGTTTTTTGGGGCACAATATGGCATATTTTAAAAAAGAATCATAGTGTATTTGGTGGAAAAAAGAGGCCTTTTGAAATGGAAGATTTCTAACTTTGATACCCCCTAATATAGGCTTATATTTTTCATTCAAGTACCTGAATATTAGTTTTGGATAAGTATCCTCCAATTTTTTTACTCAGTTTTGGTGTTCATTCTAGATCAACCAAAGTTTTATTTTTTATTTCTTAAATTGATAATTTAT
Organism: Hemileia vastatrix; assembly: GCA_030280995.1. Classification (NCBI taxonomy): domain Eukaryota; kingdom Fungi; phylum Basidiomycota; class Pucciniomycetes; order Pucciniales; family Zaghouaniaceae; genus Hemileia; species Hemileia vastatrix. The sequence goes on along the minus strand of JASXTE010000018.1, from coordinate 20,639,065 downwards.
CACTCATTGAGGATAATTATCAACTTCAAGTAATGGGCCATCAGGGCTTGTTGCTGTATTAAGGTAACCATTCAAAAAATTGATTGATTGAATGAGTTCAAAATACAACTTCCAGTTAAAATGTATTATTTGACTTCAGTCACATCAGAACTCATTGGAAGGTAGTATTTTTAATGCTATTACTTTTAGTTGGGTTGATTATCTTTTTTGATTGACTGGTTTATTTATTAATTTATAAAATGAAAATGAAAAATTTGGTAATCCTGACCCCTCCCATAGTAAATTGCAGGAGAGGGTATTGTGTTTTTTTTTTTTTTTTTATTTTTATTATTATTTATTATTATTATTATTATTATTTGACAAAAATTAAAGATGAATGGGTTCAATAATGTTTTTTATAGATGCATATATACAACATGTAAAAATAATAAGATGAAGAATTTTTTTTAAAATAAAAAATAAAAAATAAAAAAATGTTGAAGTTTTTATTTTTTATTTTTTATTTATTTTTTATTTTTAATTTTTAATTTTTTTTAGGTCTAACCTCCTCAGTAGGCCATGACAGAAATTGTGATTCAAGTGAATGAATGGTGATGATGGTTTTCATGAAGTATAAATCTACTTTACCAAGACATACGCTGAGAAGTTTCTCAAGATGAGTTATGGTAGCCACAATTTCCATATTTGAGTTAAATCAAAAAAGTGACCCATAGATTTGTCTTTCCAGATCCCACAGTGAATGACAAGAGTTGTTATTTAAAAATGGAATGATGATAGATCAAATCGTGTTGTCATTTAAAACTATGATAAGCAGTTTGGAACATTTGTCAAAAGCTAGGTTCAGGAATTTCAGAAAGGTTTTGAAGTGAATATTGTGGTTAATAATGAATACAAGGTGTTTAAGAAGTAAGGTAATGGTTCTTTAATAGATAACTCATACAAACCAAATCTAATTCAGCATCAAAATTAGTATCAAACTTAACCATTAGATTAAGGGCCAGTGCATTAGTTGGTTGTTTGAAGATTTTGGAAAAGTGAAGGACTCATGTTAGTTTTTTTTATTGAGGGGAGGGAATAAGGATGGGAGGAATTAAAGGTTGAAGTATGATGTTAGGGGGGGCTTTAAGACTTCATGTACAATGTATTGTACATCATCTATAAATGAGTCCCTAAAGATTTGGTGATGAAAAAGTTCAAGGTATGGGCATACACACCAGGGGCGAAATCGTGTCACATTTGTATTTCAGGTGTCAATGTCCCACAATAAAATTTCACCTAGCAAAAGACACCCCCCCCCCCCCAAGTCATGCATTTTTATGAGACATCAAGTCCTGCAATAAAACAAGTTTTAAAGGAGAAACACACTGTTGAAGTACACTTGTTATTCACAAGTGTACTTCAAAATAAAATGAATTACTTGGTATCTTTTTTGGGGTGTGCTTGAATAGCATATATGGTAATGTTGGTCACCCCCTAATAATAATAAAACACTGTTGACTAGTTCTCATATCCAAACCTGTCTCACATCCTCTCTTAGATCATTGAATTTCTCTAAATCTTTCAATCAAATATTTCTCAGCACACTCCTTATAAACCAAACAGAAAAAAATAAAAATAAAAATAGAATAAAATAAATACCACAAACATTTATATAATTTCATATCAATGATCCATTATATATACATAATATCTCTTATATATATGTTATCATAAGCTTTTGTCATCAGCTTGAAAATACCACATAGGATTGTATATTTGAAAAGAAGGCAACACTGGCAAAGTCTAAAAACAGAGAAAATTCGATAATATTCATGTACGTGTGTATCCAGCATTTTGTTAATTTATTTGAGCAACATTTATTCCATAGTCAGGTTTCATCAAGATCGAAACCAAAAAAAAAAAAAAAATCCTGAAAAAACTATCATCATGCCCTAGCTATAGTTCTCTCTCTCTACTTACTGATGAATGGAATCTGATACAACATTTTTAATGATCCGCAGAAAACTTTTTGCAACTGAGTAAAAGAATTTTTTTTAGTGGAAAAAGAACTGGAAAGAATCAAAGATTCCTCTTTATCTTGTTAATCTGTTAAGAAGCTGTATTGAAAAGTATATAGAAAATCATAATGAAGCAATACCCATCATTCAAGCCATTTTTCATCAGTAAAGCTCTCTCTCTCTCTCTTCCAAAAATAAGTAAATATGTAAAAACTTACATTGATCTCTTCAGTTCCTAAACGATCGCCAAACGCCTTCTTAAAGCCTTCCAAAACAGCGACTTTTGCTTCAGATGACCCAGCACTAACCAATTCAGCAACAGTTTTCTCAATAGCACGAGTCTTGCACTTTTTACTTAAATGCTGAATTTCATTTGATCGATGGTGCAGCTTTTCCGCAACCTCTTGATCATTTTCGACATCTAACACATCGCTCAGAACTTCTTCCTTCACTAGCTTGAATCTTTCCTCACGGCTTAAACTACTATCCGCAAGTGCAAGATCTCGCAAATAATATTCTTCTAATACTCGTCTTTTTAATCTCCAGTAAAAGAACTTTCTACTTTCGGTCCACTGCAACTCTTCTCTTATTGTGCCTTTGATTTTCATTCGTTCACTACGGTCATGTAAATCTGCGAACTGCAATGCTACAGCAGTGTATGTCGGAGTTAGTTTCTTCTCTCTCAAGGCCAATTCACTCTTCGCAGATGCCGTTTCTTCTGCTGGTTTACTTTGATCAGTACTGGCTTCCTGAAGGCTAGCATATCGCTCATCCAATCGACGCATCAAAGTATGTAATTTATCTTTTCGAAATTTAATCTCTACTATGCCTTCAGGCTCTAATACACCAGCTCGTGATGTTTTATCAGCATACCTAGTAAGTAGATTAAAAAAGAAATTAATTAATTAAAACAAGACATGACATCAAAACCAAGACATACATTTCCATCATCCCGTTGGAATTAATAGCAGGATCCAAAACAACCCAAGCGCCCCCTCTCAGTTCACCATTTGGAACGATATATACAAAAGCAGGTTGCTTATATCGTGAGAGTCCGTCTACTATTAAAGACCCACTAATATCGAAATCCGTATGCCATTAGTTAAATCAACTTTTCATACGCATCAAGTCAAAATTTGATTTATCAAACTTACCGTTTTAATACTTCATCAAACATATCTTGTTGCCCGCCCGAAAATCCTCGCCAGTTAGCAAAAATGATGAGAGGAAGTTCCTCCCTATTAAAATCATCAATTGCTTGAGCAGTTTTGTGGGCCGAATTAGGATACCAAACCTAGCAAAGTTGATTATCATAGGTTAGTCTTGGCCTGTTCTCAATTGACCACAAAAATTTCCCAAGTATCAGAAAGACCCACTTGACCAGCTTCCATGATTCTTTGTTCCACAGAGGAAGGATTGGCCGGATCAGCCGGGATAACTCGCTCAATAGTTCTGGTTTCGACCGCAATGCAACCAACTGGTATACCACCTAATCTAGCCCTTCCAACTACCTATAAGGTTTAGTAATGAATTTTATTTAGAAGGGAAAGAAAAAGAAAAACACACACGCACACACACACATACAAAGATTAGAATATCGCAAAATAAAATAAAATAAAACATCTATAAAAAGATACAAATATTTCACATACCACAGTTTGAGCCCAACCAGATAAAGTTTCTTGAAATGAACCTTTGTCAAAAAATCCACTCAAAAATCTGCCTTCAGCTTCATCATCTTTACCAGCCAAAAACCATCTTGGGTCATAGGTGCCTTTAATGGGTATGTAGTCAATAGGTCGATCCCAACCATCACTAGCAATTGTCATAGGTATGGATGCACCGCGGTGCTCAGGCAAATAAGCTATCCAATCCATAATTCGCGAGACACCCTCGAGATCGTTTGCAGCGGTCAAATGAGAAACTCCATTTTTATACATGATTTGAGTTCCTCCAAGCTGCAAGTTTGAAGAGTAAACTTCACGTCCCAACACTTTGTTAAGGGCTCCAGCTCCAGTGAGAATTATTGGTTGGCCTTCAACTTGAACAGCTCTCTGGCCCAATCTAACAAGATAAGCCCCAATACCTACTGAGCGTGCCGTAACAAGAGTGATAGTGAAGATGTCATCGTATGCTCTGGATGTTCCACCGGCAATTAAACCGGATCCTTTTAAAGACTCTACCCCCAAACCGTCTTGTAAACCAATCACTGCATTTATTTTGTGAATTTTAACTCCATTCTCTTCAATTTCCTCAGTCACAACGGTGTTTGGGGCTTTAGAATCTAAGCGATTTTTAGATTCTTGTGAGAGATAAAGATATTTGAATCCACTTTCGGGTTGCTGAGGATCTTTCCAAGCAACTTCAAATAAGTCAGTTACTTCATCGGCTATACCTAATCTAGCCCCTGAGTTAGCAGAGAGATAAATCCTAGGAATCCCTAGTTTTCGAGCAAGCTCAGTCACTTGAAAAAAGAAATCGTCTTCAGCAGGACCAAAAGATCCAATTTTAAAAGTGATATCGTTGGCTATTACAATCATTCGGCGGCCTTCGGGAAACTGAGGAGTTTTGACAACTATCATCCAGGCTACCATCCCAATAGAATTCCGACCGGGCGGTCTATTAACTTCTTGAGGTATTCCGTACTCATCTTGAACAAGTTCGGTAGCAGTTAGTGGATCGGATGGGGGTCGAAGGCCAGGAATTTGATCTGATTTTCTTTTCCACTCCTTTCGAGAAGCTTGTCGAAATAAGTCAGGAAAATCATAGCAATAAGTAGTACCCACTACATGAGCTTTGAAACGCTTGGGTTGTAACCATTCTTTGGTGGGATAAGGAAAGTTGACAGGTTGAAGATGATATGCGCCCGTTGGGCCAATTGATTTCAAAATTGTTTTGCCTTTTTCAGTGGTTACCTCTTTGTAAGCTTCAAAGTTTACCACAAATCCAGAGACATTATCAATGATCACACGTATCGGTTGAGGATTTCCAGCTTCATCCTCAATAACCATTCTGACTTCAGCACCTGTCACCCGGAGACGCCAAAGTCTTTTTCCCTGTATATGAAATTAAAGATTGATATTTTAAATAAATATATATATATATATCATAAGGTGCTAGTGACAGTTTTTCTTGAGCATTGCGGAATGTAATAGAATCTTACTTACGTGACGTTCCAAAAATCCACCAAGAGCTTGCTGCAATTCTTCAAAACCAATAGGGATTCCATATACAAAGTTCAATGATACATGATTTACATCAACACCGCGATGAGAAGCCGAAACAACCTCGAGAGCATTAAGAGCATCATTGAGAAGCCTTTCCGCTTCAGTTACCAAGTAATCCGCTATCTTAATATTTCCTCTAATCCTGCCGGGACGCACACTAAAACGAAAACAATCCAGTTGTCAGAAAGTCAGATGATAATCAAAATTTCTTAAGAAGCGCTTCACAACAAAAAAATCTACTCACATAGTTCGGACGAAAAAGCGAGTATCAGCTGAGTTTTCTTTGCCCTCAGCATAATAAATATGGATCTGACGGTTCTCAGTAGGTCGTGGAGTTAAGTGAAAGTTGGAGAGCCGACTAAGTTCCAATTGAAAAGCCAATGCTGGCTCAATATCGCGAATGGCTGCACTTTCTTCCCAGGCTGAGTCAGCAGACAGTTTTCTGATAGTAAAGTAACTTGGATATTGTCCACGACGACAAATTTTGAAAGTCACACGTCTAATTCCACGACCGGAGAGTTGATCATTGTATTGGGAACATATACTTTCAAACTTCACTCGCCATTGCTCATCTGAGCAATCTTGACTGGGGTCATCAAGACGGTAAGCAATATTCAATACATTATGAGCTTGATATTCATTATGGCCAGAAGATTCTGATACATCATCTTCACTAAGGAATTGTCTTTTTATCCCTCGAATGTCAGGAAATTTAGGAAATACATTGGGAAGATATGCATTCAATTCTTGGAGAGATTTAATAGTGAACATAGCACCATGTCTCATTGGCTCGTCTTGCACACGGCTGACCACATACGTTAAGTCCGAGAAAGATGCAACGCGTCCAGTTGGTCCACGTCTCGGGGTGGGTGGAGGGGAACTACCTTTGCCAATTCTAAATAGCCAAGTGACCATAACTGGTTCATCTTCACTTGGATCACCCTCATCATATTCTAGATTGACAATGGAATACGATCGATATGCTCTTCTGACGTACACTTCCAAAGCTGCTAATATTACCCATACATCGTCGCATATATAAAAATCAGGTAGAACGTCGAAGACTGTATACTTTGAATCCACAAGCTCTCGAATGACATCGTATGAGGGCTGCCTTTGGCCATGGTTAGCTTCGCCATACCGATTCTGTTGAATAGCAGATTTGAGAATCGCTTCCATCTGAGTATGTCGCTCCTCCAGTGATGGGAGCTGACAATGAATGAGTACTTCTTTGGCTTTGAGAGCAACTTTGGAGGCCGTCTTTGAGTCCAATTCAGCCAACTTTGTCAAACTGTCGTGAAAAGTTGTTTCAACAGCAGCTTGAGAGGCAGTAGTGCTCACAATGTCCAAAATAGCGAGGATGAGATGAGTTTTAGGAGGTGCATTATAATGAGACAATGCTAATTTGACAACCTCATCGAGGGCTTCACGGTTTTGGTCACGAAGTTGCAATATGACATCATCTTCTTGATGTGAAGAAAAGATTGATTCAACTGAATGGTACCTTTCCAAAAGTTCAGCAAGAGTCAAGTATGCATGACTTTTCAATCCACCCTTGAAGCGTGAAATTATGTTTTCCAAAGGCTCCAAGGTTTTCTTGATAAGTTGCTGATCTTGAGGTCGAATACCATCCTCCAAGAAGCTGTCAATCAATTTTTTAATTTTGGCGGAAGGAAACTCTAAGGATTTTGAATGAGCCGACTCAATGGCTGCCCGAATGGAAGACTCTAGTCTTGCAGGCATTCTTCCGGATAAAGTGGACAGAATAGCCGTGGCCTCAGCGTATGGTAGTTCAGGATCTTGTAAAACATTCATAAGCTCCTTTAATGTCGGTTGCATGATTGCCAAATTGTCGTATCCATCAAGAATGTCATGTAGGATTTTTTGAAGATAAGCAAATCGTTGGTTAGGTTTGGAGCCAATAATGCTTGGGGGTCCCATAGCCGGAAGTTGACCAGCAAACGGTTGAGCATGTTTGACACGACCCGGATCATCCAAGGTGAGGATTCCTAAAATTTCCCCCGGTTCAAGAGTAGTGCCAGGTTGTTTAACGAACTGAGGAATTCCGTCTTCTGAAGCAACGAGCGGCATATACATTTTCATTCTAAATTATTATATACATATGTAACATAGTCAACCAGCTATAAAAATAAGATGTATCACCAAACTTGAATGGCTTACACCTCAATTTCAGCATATGCTTGACCAGCTTGAACATGTTCTCCACTTTCGACTAAATATCTAACTAACTTTCCTGGACTCGGGCTTCTTAATTGAGTCGGATCATTTTCTTGCTCAATTAAACAAGTCTTGGAATTGATCATCAATCGGAGTGCTCTAAAAAAATTTCTTGCTTGATTAACGAAAAGTATCAAATTGTGTAAGTGAAAAGAGATCCATAAACTAACCCGACCTCCGCTCTCCAATAAACTGTATGACTTCTGCCATCCAGCAAAACCAACAGTCCGCCATCAGCCAAAGGTCTTAAACCTACAGATATTTTTGCGCCGTTGAGAAAGAGACTGTAGACAGTGGAGCTACTTCGTGTAGCAAGAACGTGATATTTTATGTTCTCATAAATAAATTCAACTGAAAATGCTGTTTTCAATAAGTTTTTATCGGGAACTTGACCTTTATCTAAAACACGCTTATAATCTTCTGAACATGCCACTGCTTGTAGATGAGCTTTGGTGACTGCACCACAAATCACAGCCAAAGTGTTATCGGGTCGCTCAGCAGTCATATTTGCTGAAATTAAAGTATCTAACCAGCCGGTAGTGATTGTATTGGACTCAAAGGCCTCAGTCTCAAGCAGACTAATAATAATTCAATGTTTGTCAGTGAATTTGATTACATAGTTGGAGCCTATAATGAGTCAGTCATGTTGAGATACATACGTGATAAGGTATTCAACAGTCGTTCTAAAATCACCTCTGATGGAAAGCTCTTTGAGAGCTACAATCATCGCTTTACGGCTCTCAGATCGATCAGCTCCGTAAGCAAAAATGTGGCCAAACTTAAATGATTTTGTATTGGATAGTAAAGGAAAAAGGAAACTATCAATACATTTAGAAATCATGGGACAAAAACTAAAAACACGAACTTGAGAATCAGCAAACTCGTGCAAACCACCAGCAGTCCCAACTGAAAAGTATCCCCAAACATTGGTACTACTTCTGAAATTGAGTTCCTGTAGAGTTCCGCTACTGGGCTTAAAACCAGCATCTGGATTTTCAGCGGTAATCCGAACTGCAACAACGTGGCCTTTGGGGCTTGGCTTGCGCTGAGTTTCAACAGAGGATGGAGCTTCGAATTCAAAATCTATTTGTGAAGTACTATGGGGATTTTTGCCGTAAAGTGTGCGAATATCGCGAATTTGATGCAAAGGAATGCCCATAGCGATTTGAAGTTGAGCTGCAGGAAGATTAACACCTGAAACCATTTCTGTGGTTGGATGCTCAACCTAAAGACGCACAATTTGATGGGAGGAAAATCAAATAACATAATGTCAGAGAAAAACACTCATAAGTCACAAACAATAACTAAAGCATAATAATAATAATAATAATAATAATAATAATAATAATAATAATAATAATAATAATAATAATAATAATAATAATAATAATAATAATAATAATAATAATAATAATAATAATAATAATAATAATAATAATAATAATAATAATAATAATAATAATAATAATAATAATAATAATAATAATAATAATAATAATAATAATAATAATAATAATAATAATAATAATAATAATAATCATCATAATAATAATCATCATAATAATAAATAGTGATTACTGAGCTGAAAAAGTCAGTACAATAAACTGATATAAGGTGAATGACAAACTTGAAGTCTTGGGTTGAGTTCCAAAAAGTAAAATCGATCGGTCGAGGCTTCGTACAAAAATTCAGTTGTGCCAGCGCTAACATAACCAACCAGCTTGGCCAATCTAACAGCACTTTTTTCCATTGCCTCAAAGGTATCGGGCTTGGCAATGGTCACAGGAGCTTCTTCAATAATTTTTTGATGACGCCTCTGCACGGAGCAATCTCTTCCAAACAGGGAAATAGCATTTCCATATTGATCTGCCAGCAATTGAACTTCAAGATGTCGTGCTTCACCAGCGAGTTTCATGATAAATATTGGTGAGCCAGGAACCTCTCCAAGTACGGCATTGAATGCTAAAGCAAAAGCATCCGCTGAAGTGACTTTTCGAATGCCCTTGCCGCCACCACCCTCAGAAGCTTTGATCATGACTGGATAGCCTATTTCTTCACTTCTCTTCAAGCCAGTTTCCACATCGCTCACACAAGCTTGCAGATAAACGTCGTCGGCAACAGTCACAAAACCTTGTTCACTTAGGACAGTTTCTGATAAGCTTGAGCCAGACCATGGCATTGTTGGTACCTGAGCTGATTGAGCCACAATGGTCGATGATATTTTGTCACCCAACGAGCGCATAGCAGACCCAGGTGGACCAATGAAAACTATCTTCTGCTTTGATGCCACAAGAGATTCAGGCAATCGAGGATTTTCAGAGGCATGTCCCCTATGTGCAAAGTGAAAAAAAAAAAAAAATACAAATACAAATGAATTGATGAGCCAGATCTTGAATAAACATGAAAATAAAAAATGAAATTACTTACCAACCAGCCCACACGGCATGAACTCCAGCACGCTCAGCTACATCGACAATCACATCAACATTGGCATAGTTGTTATTGTTTGAGCCTCCAGGAACTTCGACATATCGATCAGCCATTCTAATATAATCAGCATTGACTTTGAGGTCTTCAGGGGTGGCCATAACAACAAATTCAATGGCCCTTTCTGAACCCAAGGTTTCATATGCCCATTTGCGAACGGAGCGGATTTCCTTGACAGCTGCGATACCGTTGTTTGCGATTAGAATCTAAAAAAAATCAACACATATAAGCCTACAATACAGCGATGGATGATTTTGAAGAGTATTACTTTGGTAATGACAGTATGGCCTCCTCTACTTCGAACGAAATCCGTGACAATGCCAGGTGGGGCAACATCCAAAGCATTACCGCCTAAACATGAAAATAGGGTTAGATAGAGTTAGATAAGGCTGAGTAAAGGTTCTTAAAGGTAGATAAACATTAGCAAAAAAAAAAAAAGAAAGGGTGGCGGACCAATGAAGGGTAAGAGTTTAGCAGGATCGTATCCAGTATGCATAGCGGTGTTTGAAGTTCTTGAATCGGTGGGGGAGGGGGGAGTTTGGTTAGGAATAAGAGAGGTATAAGGCATGACAAAGGATTGGAACAAAGAGGTTATGGATCGAGGGTATAGGAAATGATAAAGAAAAGGCGCTATGATGAGGCCAATAAAGAAGAGGAAAATTGCAACGATGAAGATGGAGAGAAGGTGGACGGATGAGACAAAAGGAAAGAAAAGAGAAGGAAGGAAGGAAGGAATTTAAAAAGGAGAATTGAGAATTGGTTGGGGGCAGAAGATCGGTTGGGGTGCGCGCGACGTCACAGGGAGAAAGTTGGTTGGGGCAGACTGAATGGGAGATGCGCAAGGTTTGCCACACAAGGTTTGACACTTGCCGGCTGTCCGCTGACGTGCCAAGACTCGTCTGGACGGCGTCTGTCAAGTGATGACGGTCATGGATTGCCAGCGTTCACAGTCAACTTTAACTTTGTGCAATCGTCGCATCTTTCATCTTCCCATCCACGCCAAGGATACTGAGGGCTAGTCATAAATAATATAAATATTAAATATTAAATATTAAATATTAAATATTAAATATTAAATATTAAATATTAAATATTAAATATTAAATATTAAATATTAAATATTAAATATTAAATATTAAATATTAAATATTAAATATTAAATATTAAATATTAAATATTAAATATTAAATATTAAATATTAAACATTAAATGTTAAACATTAAACATTAAATATTAAATAAATACATATATAATAAGTACTGAATCAGTCAGCCTCATCCCTTCCCGCAGTCCTATCATCTGTCCTGTCTGTCCACACACTGTTTTCCACTGTCTCAGTGCTCAACCCAACTCAATGTTGACTCCTCAAACGGTTGTCGCGATGACCGAGGGGAATGTAAATGTCATGGCTTACGTTGCCAATACAAATGCGTGGTCAAAGGGCTCTCCTGAGATGACTTGTCAAATAGATGGTGAGCCGTCTCTCCTGAGATGAATTAATTAAAATAACCCTACACCTGATTCCGATGGGGTTTCTTGTCGCCTACAGGTGTTGAGTTGGGCTCACCAGCAAATCAGTTTCCCTCCTCACAATCCTCACGCGTTTGACCCCCACAATGCGCATTTGAGGGTTTGGCCGCCAACAGGAGCACGTGTCATGAGCTCAGCGGACTGGAGTTAGGCCGAGAGAGCCTGGAGATGATGTGTGGGAGTCAAGGATTCCGTTGTCTTCAGAGTGTTGGACGGCACGACAGTGAAAATATCAATCAGCAGTCCAATGGATATTTCCAAAATGCGTCTTGCTGACAGCGCCAAGATGGAACGGATGAAGACGACGAGACTAAAGAAGAACTACTAAGGATCTGGGACAGAGAGCACACCCTCCATTCCTTGAGCAGCGACATCCAAGTGTGGCAATCATCAGCCGAGCCTCCATCAAGAGACTTCCTCCGAATCCTCGTCTCCACTCTTCTTCGAGTCCAAAAACGAAGAACAACAACACAGTCTGATTTCATGACGTGATGAGCTCTCTCTTAGCTATCATTATTGCCAGCCAGCAAGGCTCCGACCAATCCTCCATTGTCTTTGCTTGGCCTCCCCAGCCGGCCCCCATTGCTCGGCTTGATCGTCCACTTTACAATCGTGGACCGTTCCCGCTCTGCTCGATCGAATGTGATCATCGCCAAAGTCATTACCACCACCGTCATGGTGATCTCACTCAAACCCTGCCTTCCAGTTCTCATCCTCCTTCTTCCTTTTATCAAAACTCACCTGATTCTTATCTCACTTTGACTTTGCCTCAATGGGCTGATCTGCTGTGCCCATCCATCTCTCATCTTAACCTTCATCATCATCACCAACATCACTCTAACAATCATTCCAACCCTCACAAACTCGAACTTGTCATTGATCATCTTGCTCTCATAGCTCATCCTGTCATCTTCTCATCCCATCAGGCTCCCTCCATTCCTACTTCCACCCAGCCTCAAACTCATTCTGTGAACAGCAACAGCAAAAGTAACAACACCACCACTCTTACCAACAATAATAATAATAATCCCACTCTTCCTGATTTCGATTCACCAGGTCCTCCTAATCCACATGCTTCCACTCCTTCGCCCGTCTCTCAGTTAACAAGGCGTCTTACTAATCATTCATTGCATACAACTTCTATCCAACCTCTTCTTACTCCAGCTCTTTCCCCTCTTCCTGATCTTGGTCTTACTCTTACGTCAATTCCTACTCCTGCCCTCACTCCTGTCCCTACTCCCCTTTTGACTCCATCTCATCTATTAAATTGCTCCCCTACCCCCACTCCACCTCTACATCTTTCTATTCATTCTTCAGCAGCAGGGCCTTCCCCAACAAAAATACAGGCTTTCACACTTGCTCTCATCATTGACACCCCTCCTGCTTCAGATCTCTCAAGCCATCTTGACATCTATTACCGTGACATCGTTCTCAAATTAACTGCTGCTTTGAAAAAATTGGAACGTCAATCTGCTTATCTTTCTCATCAATCTGCTATCTCAAATCAGCATCTGGCTCTTCAACCTGACCAAGAGATTGAGCATGCCTTGGAGGATCTCATCAATCATTCTGATCTTGCTAGAGTGATTGCTAAAGTCTTTACTGATTTGAAACGCTTCGGATTAGCTTGGTTTGTCTTTTTCCTCCAGCATTGTGTTTTCCTATTATTATTATTCAACATCTAACAAATCCTATCATTCCACTCTGCATCATTCGGTTTTCGTCTATGTATAAACAGTGTGACACTTGATGATTCACTTGATTTAGATTTACTTTTACATGTTGATTTGTTTCAACCTAACAGCTTGAATACTCCGGTTCCTTTTTACACAAGTTACCACGATGAACTTTTCGCTAATTGTCAAGTTAACCTTGAATTGTATAGTCATTGTGAAAGTTGGATGACCCTTATCTTACTTGAAGAAGAAGGTTGTTCCAACTTATTAGAGTTGATCCCTCACAAATCTTTACTTCGAAACTTTTTGGCTATTCTTAGTCCTACGTGGGTTGTCTTTTTTATTTTTTTTATTTTTTGCACTTTAACTATTTTATTTTTTTTGCATTTTATTTTTTAATATTTTTTTAATATTTTTTGATATATATATGTATATATATTTTCGCAACCCATTTTGCTTACGTCCCCTTGTTTTTCCCTGTCAAAGCCTTAGGTTTGTTCCATCAAATTTATTATCATCATTTTTATTATTAATCATGGCAATCTCTCAATTCATATTTACGCCGTCGTTCAGCTCAAGTATTAATTTAATTGACGTCAACTAATCAACCATTGATTTCATTTTTTTTTTCTCATTAATAGATTGTCAGAATATAAGTTTCTTTTGGATGCTGATTCAGCTTCAATCGCTGAATTAGTTAGTCATCTCATATATTGGCGCAAAGCAAAACTTATCGATCTTGTTAATCTGAGAAATTCGTATCAGCTTATGATACCTATTTCTTCACCCCGTTTACCTGCATTGACTCATCAATTCTCTCAGTCTTTCCCTCTTATACCTCCACTTCCCGTTTTTCTTCATCATCTTAACATAGCTAATACTCATCATAAACCAGTTTCAACGATTTTTCCTAATGTAGATCATTCACTTGATCGAAATCAAACTATGGATGTGCTTATTTGGTTGTTAAGGCATGGTTTAGTTTTAAGGGAAAGGACCTTTGTTAGGATTTGGTATTGGAGGAGGAGGAAAAAGAGGAGGAGGAGGAGGGTGCCTTCGACTCAGAAAATGCAACAAAGGTCTATGTATCTTGATCATTCGCCTTCATCACATTTAGAGTCTCGAAATGCTCCGCTTTCTACTTTTACTTCGGTAAGCAATGTGTGCTTTGGCTTGATTTGTTCAAAATGAGGAGTAAAGTTTCTCTCACCATCTTTTCTTTTTTATTATCATCACCGACGCCGCCACCATCATTATTGGGCTTTCTGTTGCAAATGATAGGGGAAATCTTCTATGGTGGGATCTTCTAATATGTCCATTAACCAATATCAAAGCAAAAATCCTTTTCTTTCTTCTGATCCCTTTTATTCACATATTGATGGTAACGGGCATGGGAATCTTCACTTTCATCAACACCGGAGTTGTGGCAAAGATGATTTGGTGGAGGATGAAAAAATGGACGATGAGGATGAGGATAATGATAGTGATGATGATGAATCTGACGACGACGATGATGAGACTGATGAGGAGGAGAATTATGATGAAGAATACTACAATGACGGATTAGATCTAGAAGATACCGCAGGCGAAAACATGATCATTAATAGAAATTTGAATGATCGTGATCATTTTAGTCATTCTAGATATCATGAGGATGATAATACAACTGGTAGACAAATGGAGAGGCAAACTCAAATCCAAACGCAAACGGAAAGAGGAAGGGGAAGGGGAAGGGGAAAAAATCAATTATGTGTCATATTAGCTGAACCTAGTAAGATGTCAGTGGCTCAAAAAAAGCGAATTGATCGGTTAAGTTTGGGCAAAGAGAAAGAGGTTGTTGAAACTTTTGATGTGTTAGTGGAGTGTTTTTCTTTTCTTTTCTTTTCTTTTCTTTTCTTTTCTTTTCTTTTCTTCTCTTTTCTTTTCCTTTGTCAACCCTTCCCTACGGTTTTGAGAAATTTTGTTTGATTATTATTATTATTGAAGATGAGAAGTGATGTATAAAGCCCCATCATCATGTTTTGCTGGACTTGTGAACTAATGTTGTATTGCATTTTTCTTCTATTACGTTTGTTTTTAATTGTGTTATTTTCCTCATTGGGGTCATTTGTATTATTAATCTATCTTTCTATTCATTTATATGGTTTGATGTGACAATGTTTTTTTTCTCTTGACTTTTATGTATGTGTATATATGTGATGGAAATCATTTTTTTTATTTAATTTAATGGAATATGGTATGATATGCTGACTTCCTCTTTCGACTATTTTGTGGTGGAAATATTCAATCAATCAATCAATCAATCAATCAATCTATCTATCTGTCTATAAATTATATACTTAAATACGTATGGGGAACGAAAACATTTTTTATGGTTGTATTATCCAGAGCGGTTCGGTATTTCAACGGAAGATATGCGTTGGAAGAAATTGTGAGTCGGTCGGGGTTGAAGATGAAAGCGTTGGAAGACGTTTTAGAGGTTTATAAAAGGAATTTGATTGTGCATGTTCATCCTTGATGTTAGCTTGTTTAATAATCATCTATATAATTCAAAGATTATGAAAACCTAATACTACTCGCGCATTTTTGAGAATGAGAAGTGGATTAGACTCCTAATTGATTCCGTTTGACTTCATAAGAGCATCCACCCTGTTGAGAGTGTGCATCTCCGACTTACATGCATTTTACACATGAGTTACACAACTGAAATCGTGTATTCATCCCTCTTGCACAAAAAATTTCATTAAATGCGAGTTACACACAATATTCATCCCTGGTGCCAACCACATTTCATCACCCATATTCTACTATCTTCTTATCGCACAATTACATCTCCACAACACTCAGTACAAAACTTACTAATGCCAACATACAACATTCTCAATGAATTATTGTTAATGGAAGAAGAGGATATTATGTTATCAGCTTTATTGAATACATATGAATCAAGTAGCTCTACAACAAAAATAATAATAATATCAACGAATACACTGAGATTGTGAAGCAGGCCATCAGTACCTAATGAGAGATTATTTTGATACCAACCCCACCTACCTACAACAACATAATGTTTGAGCATCACTTCAGAATACCAAAAGATTCATTTATTAAACTTCTTGAAGATCTTCAAAGACACAATCATTTTTGGGTATTGGAACCTGTAAGTCTAACTACATCATTAACACATTTATCATTTTCTAATCTGTTTTAATTTCATTCTATCAAAATTCTACATTTGTTTTATCTAGGATTGATGTGGTAAACCTGGATGACCTAAGAGGGCGGACTACTACTTGCATTAAGCACTAGCCTAAGATGGGACTGACTATGCTGGTACAGCAGTGAGATGAACTAGACTGGCTATGTTGGGGCTGCCTACAGTGAGGGTTACAACTATGGGAGATTAAGAAGTAACTGAATTACTAAATAAGTTGTCCAATGTGGAACACCCCACAGTGCTTGCCCCATAAAACCTCCTTATGCAATAGTCCTTGCTTCCACCTATTACAATGCATAGTGCCCATAGTGCTCCTCTGCCTTGCCTCTCAACCCAAATCCTAACATTACCACCACCACCCCCCTTTTTACCCTTCCTGCCCCCTGCACTCTTCTCAAAATCTTTCACCTTTCCCTTAGCATTATCAAAGTTCTCTTCTAGTTTCCAAGACCAATCTCCTACTCCATAACCCTTCCAGTGCACCAGATACTGAACCTTTCCCCTGTACACCCACTTAGCAATAATCTTTTCTACTTCAAACTCCCCTTCATTTCCTACATAAACTGGAACCAGTGGTTCTTCCAGGTGCCCTGGTATTGTCTCTTCTTGGCACTTTGTGAGTAACAATGAATTGAACACTGGGTTCACTTGTCTCAATGAAATTGGTAGTTCCAATTCATATACTGAGTCAGATATCTTGCACTTGATCCTAAATGGGCTTACCTTTTTGTAATCTAGCTTGGCACCTGGTTGTAGTGTGGAAAAGAATTGTGAGTTTAGCCAAACCTTGTCACCTACCTGTAGTGCCCAACACTGGGGTTTCCCTTGATCATGATGGCACTTCATTGGCCATTGAGATAATTTGAGTGCTGCTTCTAACTCCTGACATATACTCAATATATTCTAAATTTGTTCTTCAGCTTCAGGAACTTTTAATGTGGATGGGGTACCAATTAAGAGTGTTGGGTGGTATCCATAGTTGGCATAGAAAGGTAACATGCCTGTTGCAGCATGTATCTGGTTATTGTATGAGAATTTAGCCAGTGGTAGCAGCTGCACCCAATCATCTTGCTGACAGCTAATAAAGTGGCACAAGTATTGTTCAATTTCCTTCCTTATTCACTATCTCAGATTGCCCCTCAGTTTGTGGATGCCATGCTGTTGAAAAAATGGGCTTAATGTTTAGTTTCTCATACATTGCCTTCAACAAATTAGAGTTGAAAGTATTTCCCCTGCCTGATACTATACTTTCAGGTAATCCATATAGTTTCCAGATATGAACCACCATTAAGTCTTCAATACCCTCTGATGTAACCTTTGTAGTAATAGGGAAAAAGTGCACCATCTTAGCACAGTGGTCAAAAGCTGTGAGGACAGCATTCTTTCCTTGTGAATTGGGTAACACCACTATAAGATCATAAGACAGTTCCTTCTATGGCTGCTTGGGTATGCTTAATAGGGTCAGTGGTGTAACTGTTGGGCTAAATTTTTTCTTTTGAAAGAGTCACATGCCATTAGATAGTGCTAAAAATATATCTTCATGGACTTCCAAGAAAAGTTGTGAATCACCAGTTCTACTATCTTCAGCAGTCCTGGGTGCCCTGCTATTGGGGAGTTGTGCCATGACTTGACCACTTGCCTCTTGAGCTCTTCAGAATTTGGCACCACTATTCTTCCATTCTAGTACAACACTTCCCCTTCCAGGTGGTACTCCTCCAATATTTTCCTTACCAATACTTCCTTAGATAAGAGAGCCTTCAATAACTCCTGTGCTCCATCATCCTTTTCCTGCCACTCCCTTACTCTTTCTATCAAATCTTTGTCTTCCAGTTTCACCTCATCTAGGACTACCCCCTTCAACAAGGCTGCACCAACAGTATGAAGTCGGTTTGGTGCTGGGCACAAGTCAAGATGTCATGATAGTGCATCAGTTTTTCCACTTTTCTTCCCTGGTGTCACCGGACAATCTACGCACAAGGTCAAGGGTGTTCCTGGAAGTGAGATGAGGAGAGTAGTTTAGAAACTTCTTCAAGATATGTTCGAGAAGAATTCTAATATAATTTAAAGATAATATTAATATTCTTAAGATCTCACAAATGGTTGGAAACTCAATAATCAAAGATTTAGGATTGAGGAACGATTACTGAGAAAATAAGGAAAGATACAATAATAATGATTTAACCTGAAGCTTTACCACTATTAACTATATATACGTTTTTATAATTTAATTCTAAAGAATGTTGAACCAAAATCCAACCCCTTTTATATCCTTTACTCCTCCTTGCATTGACCTCATACCCATCCATCATTTCGCACACCACAGACCACCAAGATTACACCCATTACACCTGGACACTCCTCACTAACATCAATTAACCCTTTAACCCTCCACTAACCATTCCATCCATGCTCACTACCCCTTTTTAATAACCCACAGATATTTTAATAAACCTTTTTAGCAGGCTATTACATTGACTATTGCACTGTGTGTCGCTTATTGAGAAAAAGACTAAGACACACTATTGAGAGATTGACTAATTTAGATTTAGAGCTTAGACTAGTGCGGTTTAATAGTGAGTACACAAAGGAAAGTCGCAGTTGCTATGTAGAATTGCTTTCTGCGCTTCGAGTATGGATTTAGACCTCTGTATTATTGATTTAATGAGCTGCTTTTGCCTCGAGTGTCACGTGGGGCATGACAGATGCCCGGGTATAAAAACACAAGCTCTGTTGAGCGTGAGACATACTTTCCCACGCTACTTTCTCTCCCTTCTTGTTTTTAATTATTTTTATACTTTATTATGTCAACTTGTCCTACCCCAACTCCCATGCCTCCACACCCTAAAGCAGATGGTGGAATCATTATCTGGCAGTATTCTCAAGCATGCACAGCCTGCGAATCAATGGAGTACTTCTGCGTTGAAAGCACGGTGACATGAGGTCCTCGCCAGAAATGTGAGTTTTGCCACTGGAGACGGGTGGTGTGTGATGCCTTATCAAAAAACTTGGACATCAAGCGCCGATTTACAAAAACAAAATATTGGGTAATACCAAAGACCAAAGAGGTAGTCGATGATATCTGGGACGTATTGGTCAGGGACAATCAGTTGGTGGGAGAGATTGAGGAGGAGGTTGAAGATACTGTGGCAACCTGGGTAACCCAGGCCACAAGTAAGAAATGAGGGGTCGAAGAAGAGGTAGATGAATTAGTTGAAGAAGATGAGGATGAAGTCCCTATTTTGAGACGGACGCCAAAGAAGCGGCAGATGGTCATCAAGGATGACAAAGAGGAGAAGGAAGTGACAGTGGAAGTTACCCCAAAGTTATTCTTAGAAGCTGACCCATTGTTCAAAGTAAGTCTGTTCTTCTTTTATTTTAAAGAATTTTGTTACTGATGACCTATGTTTTAGAATTCAGATGTCATTGCGGAAGCTCCGATTGTGGAAGCTGGGCCATCGCTTCCAGTTGAGGCAAATCAACCAGTGGTTGATTCAAGGGAGGACAACAAAGAGACTCTCAAGCAGGTATGGTCGAAGAAAACTTGGCAAGGTTGACAAACTTGTGTCATCGAAGATTTAAGCAGTGAGGTTGATAAGATTGTCAATGCTTCCTCCTTTGATGTGGCCGAAGAATTACTAGAAATTGGGGAAGTGGTACCAGTAAGAGAGGAGGAGGTATTTGAGAAATGTAGGAAGGAAATAAGAGTGGTTTTGGAGAAAATGAAGAAGTTGGTTTGGGAGAAAATACAGGAGAAAATTTGAAATGGAAGGAGAAAGAAAAGAAAAAAAGAGGGAAGGAAAAAAATAATAGAAAACAATTTGTGTATTTGTTTATTTGTCTTTTTTATTTTGTTGTTTTAATTGAAAATGTTGATATATATTTTATAAGATTTTGAGAAAAGAAAGGAAAAGAGGAAGAAAGAAAAGATTTGAATAAAATTTTGTTTTAAATTTTGAAAGAAGAAAAGAAAGAATGTTTAACTGAAGGAATTTTAATTTTAAGTTTTGAAAAAGAAAAATTTAAGTAAGAAAAAGAAATAGTTGATTGAAAACAATTTTGTTTGAAATGAAATTTTAATGAGAGAAAAAATTTTGTTATTCATGAAAGTTTATTTATTGAAGTTTTTGAGGAATTTTGGTTATTTGAAAAGAAAGAAGAAAAATAGTTTTTTTTGAAAAAAAAAGAAAAAAAATTGAAAGAAAGAAGTAATTTGTTTGAAGAATTAAAAAAGAGAGACTTAAAGGTTGAAGTGAAGTTTGAGAAAGATTGTCGTACTGAGTTTGTGAAAAATTTGATAGTTTGAAGAAAAAAAGAAATAAGGAAAAAGAAGAAAAGTTTGAAAATAGAAAAGAAAAAAATTAAAGAAATTGTTGATTTTTAAGATTTTATTTGAATGAATTTTAAGACTTAATTTTTTATTATTTTATTTTAATTTTAATTTTTTAATTTAATTTAATTTAATTTTAGTGTATTTTATTTTATTTATTTATTTTTAAAGAAGGTTGAAAAAAGCTTTTGAAAAGAAGAAAGAAGAAAAGAGAAAACAGAGTAAGGATTTTTAGAAGAGAAGAAGTTTTAGAATTTTAAGAAAAGAAAAAGAAATGAGAAAAAAAAAGAGAAAAGAGAAGAGAAGAGAAAAATAAAAGAGAGTTCTAAGGTTTTGGTTTTAAAGGATATTTAAGATGAAAAGATTTTAGGAGTTCAGGGGCATTAGAAACATTTATGGCTGGTTCCCAGGATGTTTTGTCTGAGTCATCGAGGAAGCCTTCCCATTCCACAAGGTATTGAAGTTTCCCCTTGCGCATTCTTGAATCAAGGATAGGCTTACTTCCCACTCTAGATGGTCTTCTACTTCGACCGGTTCTGGAGGAGGTTGTTTCTCGAGCCAGTTCCAGGAGAGATACATGGAAAACAGGGTAAATAGCCTGCCATTTAGGAGGTAGCTTGAGTCGAAATGCAGTTTTAGAGACTTCGTAGTCAATTTCAAATGGTCCCAAGAGTTTTTTAGCCAGTTTCTTTGATGGTTGAGTTGTTCAAATGTTTCATGCGTCGAGCCATACTTTATTGCCTGGTTTAAAAGAAGGAGCAGATTGTCGATGTTTGTCAGCCTGTTCCTTGTACCTTCGAATCTCTAATTCAAAATTTGATTTAAGTTCTTCCTGGAGTTGTGATATGGTTCAAAGATAATGTCAAGCAGGATGAGTAGTTCCTACATGGATTGATTTGAATCAAGGATGTCTTCCATAAACAGTTTTGAAAGGAGATTGTCGTGTCAAAGAATGAGTTGAGTTATTATAAGCAAATTTGGCCAATGGTAACCATGTGGTCCAATTGTCTTGTTGGTAACTGACATACATCCGAAGGTATTGTTTGAGGATTTGGTTGAACCTTTCCGTTTGCCCATCAGTTTCAGGATGATAGGCTGTGGAGAGATTCCTTGTGATATTGAGTTGTCGACACAATTGAGTCCAGAATGTGGATACAAACAATGAGCCTCTATCTGAAATAATATCATTAGGTAAGCAATGTTTGGAAAATACATATTCTAGAAACAATTTTGACAAATCTTCTGCTGTAGCAGTAGTAGTGGTTTTAATAAAAATAGACATCTTTGAAAATATATCTACTATTACTAATATAGCATCAGAATTATTAGAAAGAGGAAGCTGAGAAATAAAATCCATCAATAAAGATTCCCAAGGTTTAGAGGGAATAGGAAGTGGTTGAAGAAACCCATGCTTCCGGTGACAGGGAGCCTTATTCCTATTACATTCATAACAAGATCTTATATAGGCCTTGATTTCTCTGGTAATTCCTGGCCAGAAGAAATCCCTCACAATTAACTGGTAGGTTTTATCAACCGCAAAATGACCAGCTAATGGAGAATCATGTCGACTATTGAAAATCCATAATTTTATTTCATTGTTTTTGGGTATGACTACTCTACCTTCGAAAACTAATAGACCTGATTCAATACTAAATCTTTTGGCCCCTTGCTTTGAGAGTATTTTGTCTATAAACGCTAAACAATAATTGTCCTTTGACTGAAATTCAAGGATGTTGGATAGTGGATTTTGGAAAGATTGAACTGTCATCGAATTAAGTTGATGAGTTGTTAACATTGATTTTTTGAAAATTGATTTCACATTTGCTGGGTTCTTGTCAGAAAATGTGTCCCCCCGCTGTGGGTAAACGTTTTCCCAACGTGACAGGATTTCTGGGACAATGCAGTTCTTACCTGGGCGATAGAAAATAGAAAAAGGAAATTGAGACTAAAATTCAGCCAACCTGGCTTGACGCCTGGTTAACACTTTGGAAGACATAAAGTATTTTAAAGCATTATGGTCAGTCAGGATTTGAAAAGGACTATCCAGGCTGAGAAGAAAAGAGTGCCATTTTTTAAGACAATGAATAATAGCTAAAAGCTCCTTGTCATGAATTTTGTAATTTAATTCTGCTGCAATTAGTTTGTGTGACTTAAAAACAACAGGATGAAACAATTTCGTTTCAGGATTGAATTAAGAAATGACCCCTGAAATAGCATAATCACTAGCGTCTTTCTCGACTATTGTCGAAGCAGAAGGATCAAAGTGTCAAAGAATTGGAGCTGTGGTAAATGCAGTCTTAAATGCTTCGAATTCCTTTTGTGCTGTAGAAGTAAAAACAAAAGGAATATCTTTTCTAAGAAGAGAAGTAAGATTGGAAATAGTTTTAGAGTAATCTTTAATAAATCTTCTATAGAAATTGGCAAAACCCAAAAATCCTTGGAGGTATTTAACGGTTTTGGGCTCAGGCCATTCCAGGACTTTTTGGACCTTTTTGTTGTACATGACTAAACCATCAGTGGATAAGGTAAAACCCAAAAAATCAAGAGATTTAAGATGGAATTCGCATTTATTGTGCTTGGTGTAGAGACCCGGATCTTGAAGGCAATTTAGAACCTGTCAAACATGATGAACATTTTCATCCAGTATCTTCAAGAAAATTAAAATATCATCTAAGTAGATTACAACAAATTGTTTGACAACATCTTGAAAGATGTCATTTACAAAATTTTGAAAAGTAGATGATGCGTTACATAATCCAAAAGGAATTACTAAATATTCAAAACTAACAAATCTAGTGCGCATTGCAGTTAGTGGTTCATGACCTTCCGCAATGCAAATAAGATTATGAGCGCCTCTAAGATCAATTTTAGAAAATTAATTAGCACCATTAAAAAGGTTAAGAAGCAATGACATAGGAGGAACTGGATATGCATTCTTCTTTGTGACTGTGTTGAGCTTTCTATAGTCAACACACAACCTAAGGCTACCGTCTTTTTTCTTTACAAAAAGAACAGGGGAGCCAGTTGGAGATTTACTGGCTCTGATGAAACCTTTGGCTACATTCTCTGCAATGTAGTCTCGAAGAAATTGAGATTCGTTATGGTAAGGTAAACTCTTACAGTCGCCTTGCTGTAAGCAGAATCCGGAGGAGATATGTGGATTTAGCTGAAAACCCCGTCCTTCCAATAAAAATAACAAAATGGGAATTCTAAATCACTAAGCTAACCAGTCTACTTGGATCTGATTGATAAAAATAATGAAACTCTAAAATATTTAACGCTTATTGAGATTAAATGATCGTGGCTGTTGAGAAAAGAAATACTGATAACAACAATTAAGGTGTACCAGTGAAAGATCTGTAAAGATTGACTTTTATGTTTTTATTATAATTTGAGTTTTTATGAGACAGAAATAATCAAGTCCCGGTGATGAAGACCTTTCTAAAGATACCCTGTATGAAGTGTGATTTAAATTGTTGAGTAGTATTTCTAAAATGTTATATATAAAATATAAAGTTATAAGGGTATTACAATTTATTTAATTTGTTGAGTAATAAAAAATGAGACTGTGGTGGTTAAAGATTAAGTATATGATGTATCCCCCCTCTCAATTTCGAGTTTGAGAGGCGCTTAAGTATTCCTAGTCACGTGCCTAAGTTTTCCCTCCAGAGCTCTCCCAGAGTCCGTACGGAGTCGAAGCGGAGTCTGTACGGAGTCCATCCGGACTTCCGGACTCAATTAAAACCTTAAAAACTATAATAAAAAATCTAGAAAAATTACACATGATAGAGCTACTTCCCCTTTATATTCCAAACTAATTTTCGTAGTCTGCGCAGCTCTAATTACCCCGTGAAAATTTATCAAAGTTAAGTAATTTTCTGAAAACGTAAATATTTCTATAAAACTTTAAAATTCATTTAAAAATATAAGAAAAATAGTAAAAATTCTGGAAAAATTTCCCAAGGTTCTTGAGTGACTCGACTTGATACTAATAAACTTTTCAGACGGTAAAAATAAGTTTTCTCTGTAAAATAAATTGTTTTTGTGTAGGCATTCGCTCGTGACCAATTTCTTCATATTTAAAACTCAAATAAATTAAATAAAACCCTTTTATATATAAATAATAACACCAATCTTGCACGCCGTAATAACTCCATTTAGGTACTTAGGTGCCATACTAAACTTTAGGCTACCACATCCTCCCTCCAATTGAGAATGTCCTCATTCTTAAAACTTTGCATAAGTGGTCGAACACAATATTCATCTTTAACCTTCAACAACCATCTTCTTTAATCAACTATAAAATTCATCTTCATCAATATGTCTTCCAAAGAACTTATCGCTCCATGTGAACTCTGCGCTTGATACCAGGTACCTTGTTTAATGTCCAACCCTAATCTTCCTGGCAGGACAACTTGCGACTTATGCCGTGTGAAAAAAGTCAAATGTAACCGGCCATTAGTTCCTTCTAAAACAAACGTATATTTAGGACCAGCAGCTCTCCCTGATCCCTCAACTTCTAAAAAGCGATCAAAAATTCCTGTCTTCTTAAAACGAATAAGATCAAAAACAGCTTCAAAAGTTCAATCTTCATCAGCGGATCCCGGCCTAATTTTGCCTTCACAAGATTCTAATCCTATAACGCCAGTGCCCCCAACCAACTTTGCTGAGACTATGTTTCCTGGCTCTAAATGTAAGACCCTATTATCTTTCTAAAAAACATTTAATCAAAATTGACTAAACCTATGACTTAATAACATATTTGAACTTCTAGCTGTCGAAATAACCAACACTGATGATGTTGGTAGAGTGAAGACGGACTATATCAATCATTATCCAAATTTTCATCGCTATCTTTTTCTTGACTTTAGTAATGAGTTGAAACAAAAAATGCTGGCCTATTTTCAAGAAACTCCAGCTAATAACCATGAAGACCTCATGAAAAGAAGAATTTTAATGCAAAGCTTTGATAATGATGTTGAAAAATTTCAAAGAAATTATCTTTTCTAACAGTATAACTTGATAAAATTTTGTTTTTGCTTGGTCTTCTTTAACTTTCAACATAAATGTTGTTTTCTTTCTTCTCTGGCTTGATATAACATAAAATAAAATAATATAAATCTTGTGATGATTCCACTACTGAGAGCAAGGTTTGAATCCCTTCAGACTCCCATATACCAGTCTTCCTTCTTGTCACAGCATTGAGAGAGTGGATCTTCCTATGAGCCGAATACTCCTGATTCCAACCTCATAAGGCCCCCCACTGAGCTGAATTCTATGATTCCAATCTCGCCATAAGGTCCTCCAAGCTTCACACCAAAAATGGCCTAACACTGAGGCACTAAAAAAAATCATTCCCTAAAATCCAACTACCATCCTAACTTCTGATTCCTTCATCACAATTTTCAAACTTTGCTATACAGCAAACCCATAAAATACTTTTGCCAGGCTTCCAATAATAATTTTAACTTTAGACCATGTTAAAGCGCCACAAATTTCACCTAATTAACCATTATGCTTTCCTTAGCATCATCACCACCTAAAATTTTAACCTCCTAAAGCTTATCAGCACCCAATTCCAGAAATAATTGAATAACTAGTTTAGAGTCTTAGTGGACAGTGATAAATTAAAAGATTGAATTGAGTTATCCAAACAAGATTGACATTCCAGTTTAAAGTCTTGGTGGACCAAAAATATAATTGATTGCCAGTTTATGGTCTTGGTGGACCAAAGATCGTTTAGGTGCATAAATAACTTGAAATATTCCTAAGTAAGGCCTAGGCTTGACCAAAGATTGAATAAACTTGATAATCCAGTTTAATGTCATAGTGGACCAATGAATGTTGAATTATCCTGCAGAAATTAATTTTCCAGTTTAAAGTCATAATGGACTAAACAATGAATGAAATACCAGTTTAAAGTCATGGTGGACCAAACATTTGATCGATAAGAAATCCAGTTTAAGGTCATGGTGGACCCAACACTTGATAATTGACCAGTAAAGGTCTTGGTGGACCTAACATTTGATAACACTCCAGTTTAAGGTCTTGGTGGACCTAACATTTGATTTATATAAAAAAAATATGTCTCCGAAAATATCCATAAAATCTTAATCATCCTTGAAATTCAGTTTAAAGTCTTGAAGGACTAACAGCTCCAATATAAAATTTTTAATGAAAGTCTTGAAAATTAGCCAGTTTAAAGTCTTGGAGGACTAACAGCTCCAAAATTTGTATAAAAACCTTAAGGAAAGTCTTGAACAGTAGCCAGTTTAAAGTCTTGGAGGACTAACAGATATCTTGAAGTAAAATCACATAGGTTTTGAGCTCCCCTGGACCCTGTTTCCTGTCTAAACTAAATGAATAAAACTAAAAAGAATGAAAACTAAAAAAAATAAAACTAAGAAATATAATAATAATTTTGATTTAATTAATTATTATAATTTTTTTTTTTAATATTTTATTATTATTATTTTATTTTTTTTAATTTTAATTTGTTTTTAATTTAAAATAAAAGATTTTAGAAAAGATAGTTTTGAAATAAAAGTTAAAATTTAATAATTTTTTTTTTAAAGAAGATAAACGAATGTGAAAAGAAAGATAAAAAAAGTAATAAAAAAGTTTCAAAATAAAATTTTAAAAGATGCCCCCCGGCCATTTGATGAGCCGTACCCTTGACATCATACCCACATCCAAGTGCAACTTGATGTGGTTACACAATTTTGAGAAATTGAAAAGAAAAGAAAATAAATGAAAGTTTTTAGAAGATAATTTTTATAATGATGATCACTGGGTGGGCTCCCTCCAATTTATAAAAATGATTAGAGACCACCAGTGAGCATCACCTTTACAATAATTCATAATATATATTAAAGAAAAGAAATCACAATCTAACATAAAAAAAATCAAAATCAAAATAAAATAAAATAAATCTTGAATCCGGCGTTGAGAACGGTGTCTCTTGATTCGTTCCAGTTTATAGTCTTAGTGGACTTCCTATAATTAAAAGACAAAGCCAGGATTCAACTAGAAACAGGGAAAATTTTGGAAACGAACATTATGGGGTAATTGTGTATAGAGCAGCCAGCCCATCAATTACCCCCACACTTGCCAATATTAAATTAAGAAGGTTCCTCTGTGAACACTTCTTCCAATAAATTTTTAAAATTTTTCCAACACTATCTTCGCCCATATTTTTTTTTTAAAGAATTTTAAGTTTTTGAATATTACAAGGAAGGTCTTCTTGAATTTCGTTAAGTTTCATCATAGTTTCGTCGACCATATACAGTGTAACGATAGTAAAGTATTTTTTGATAAAAAAAAAGATAGTTTATCCTCATTGCGGAGGTCAATAAAATTTGATAAATGTCATAGTTTATCCTCATTGTGGAGGAATCCATAAAATTTTGTAGATATCATAGTTTATCCTCATTGCGGAGGAATCCATAAAATTCATCGATATCATAGTTTATCCTCATTGCGGAGGTAGACTTTGGCACTCCTGGTGCCTCTAGGATAGAACCGTTTCACTTGATCGGCTGCTACCCTCTTCTTCAATACTACTCCATCCAACTCTTCTAGCACATATGAACCGCCAGAAACTTGCTCCTTAACTTTATACGGTCCTTTCCACCTATCTGCAAACATTTTTCCCCACTGACTTTCCAAACTCCTATTATACACCAAGACCATATCACCTGGGTTCAAAGGTTTCCTTAATCGATGTGCAAACCGCTCATCCCAATATCTAACTGATTGGTTTCTGATCTTCATCATCCGCGAATATGCCTTTTCTAAATATTCTTCTTTCTTTTCTAGCTGCATCATTCTTGCACACAATAATTCTTCAGTAGTTTTGACCATGTCCCAGTCAGCTCCAAGATATGATTCAGCTTCTAAATCAACCGGTAAAACTGCTTTCTGTCCAAAAACAAGTTCATAAGGTGAAAATCCAGTCGTCCTTTTGGCAGTGATTCGATCAGCAAATAAAACTAAAGGTAAATAGTGCCTCCATTTTTCGGCACTTGTCCCACACATTTTAACTAAAGCATCCTTAATAACTTGATGCCCTCTTTCAACCATGCCTTCAGCTTCAGGATAATATGGGGTTGCTACCCTAACCTTTGATCCAACTTTCAATACGGCCTCTTTAAACTCTGTCCCAAATTCAGGACCTCCATCTACCGTTACCAACTTCATCACCCCATACCTATATACCCAATTATTCAAAAAAAATTCTGCCACATTTTTGGCAGTTAAATTAATAAGAGGCGCTGCCTCTACCCAACCAGATAAATCATCTCTGGCCACAATTAAATATTTATACCGTCCCTCTTTTATATGAACGGCATCTAAACTAACTCTCCCAAAGAGCGTATATTCACTGGTCGCGCGTCCAGGTTCTTTTGGCCTTAAATAACTTTGTCTTTGACATTCTTCGCATGACTGAACCCACTGTTTAGCAGCCATCTTCATGCCAGGCCACCAAAATCAATCAGAAATTCTTCTAAACGTTTCTCCAACGCCTCTATGCCCAAGATCTTCATGCAGTGATTTCAAAACTAATTCTTGCCCCTTCTGTTGAGTTATAACTACTTGAGGATTTGGATACCTTCTCCTCATTAAACGTCGACCAGATAGGTAAAACGTAGATGACTTCCTCTTGATAGCCACCCATTCATCGTCTTCACAATCTTCTGGCCTCTCTAAAGTCAACAAATATTTGACTATCAAAAAATAAAAACCAGTCTGACCCCAGACTTCATCTTGAAAATTGATTAATATAACATCAATAGGGACTTCTCTATCACCAATATCACCTGCACAAGAATGAGCCAATAATCGTTGACCCCTAAATAAATCTTTAATCGAGCTATGTCGACTTTTTTTTTCTGAACCTTTGGATCCTTCGTAAACCGTATTCAAAAATACCTCTTTCTCTTTATCCATCTTTTTATTTAAATTCTCTAATTCTCCAACATATACACCATTCCTTAATTTACTACTATCCCACACTACCAATCCATCTTCCTCTACATACACCACATCTTCTTCTACCTCCTTTCTACCAAATTTATCTACACCTTTTCCAACACCTTTATTAACATAAAAACTATTTTCCAGTTTATCCTCTTGGTGGAGGTCATCATCACCATATTCTAAGCACAATAGTCCTGCCAGTTTAACCTCATGGGGGAGGTATGGAAAGTCTTCAGCTCCTTT
Source organism: Hemileia vastatrix (assembly GCA_030280995.1). Classification (NCBI taxonomy): domain Eukaryota; kingdom Fungi; phylum Basidiomycota; class Pucciniomycetes; order Pucciniales; family Zaghouaniaceae; genus Hemileia; species Hemileia vastatrix. The sequence continues at coordinate 20,609,144 of JASXTE010000018.1, read as the reverse complement.
AGTGCTGGCTTTGATAATAGGTATATCTTCATCGAACTCTTCTGAGTCTGAATCTTCTTCAGTGGGTGGTCTCCTCGATAAACCATCTGGCATAGTAAAAGTCTTGCCAGGCTTATGAACTAAATCAAACTAAAAATGTTGAATAAAAGCTACCCATCTTGTCATGGGTGCGTTTGGTAAACTTGGGGAATTAATCATCTGGATTAACGATTTTGCATCCACTTGCAACTCAAAATGTTGCCCCCACAAAATATGCTGAAGTTTCTTCAGTATTTTTGCCACACCACATAATTCCAATTTTGGTTGAGAATATCTTGATTCGACCTCAGTAAATACTACAGATTCATACCTAACTGGCCTGATGTAACCAGCTTTATCCATCTGAGACAAAACCGCCCCAGCTGCAACCTGACTTGAATCAACTGCTAAATAAATTCTACAAGCATCTTTTCCATAATCCAACTTGTGCAGGACTAAATCCTTCCCCACAACCTCCTTCAACTTCACAAACGCCTTCTCACACTCTTCATCCCACTCCCAGTCTGCATCCTTTCTCGTTAACCGTCTCAATGGAGCTTCCAATGAAGAAAAGTCCTTGATAAAAATTCTAACATATACGCAAACGCCTAAAAACCCTCTAACTTCGGTCGTATTCTTGGGTCTTGGCCAGGACTGAATTTTGTTAACTTTCTTCTTTGACATAATCCTACCCTCTCTACATACCACATGGCCTAATATTTCTAAGGCTGGCACACAACATGAAAATTTTGAACCTGAAATAGTTAAACCAGCCTCTTCAATTCGAAACAAGATTCTTTCTAATGTAATTGCAAACTCCTAAATGAATTTGCGTATCCCGGGATTCTCTTCCAACACCTGGTTATCATAGTCGGTTGTTGGTCCCTTAATTCCTCCATCATCTATAAAGATTCCAGCATATTGTGGAATTTCATCTTGAAGGATCCAAGCCATCTGAGCTTGATAAACTGCAACCAAATTTGTTGCTCCTTGAGGTAATCTTGTTAACTGTAAACATCCAAGTGGTGTATCAAATGTAGTGAGAGGCCTTGAGTCCGGATGTAACTCTCTCTCATCATATCCACCCATAATATCTCCCAAACCATAACACACTCTCCCTGCAAACGCTTCAACAAACTCCTCAGCACTAGGCGGTATCCCTGCATCCTTTATTGTAACCCTATTTAATTCCCTAAGATCAAGAACAACTCTAAGCTTGCCATTTGGTTTCTTGATACAAAATACCAGACTAGAATAACTTGACATTGATTGCTCATACATTCCAGTGCGTATCCGTTCTCTGACAACTTCAATATAGGCTTCTTTTAATGCAGATGGAATAGGAATCGGTTTCTGCTGCCACGGTTCATGACATACCACAGGAATCATGTAAGGCTCCCCATAGGAATGCTTCAACACACCCCTCTCCTCTTCTACAAAAGCAATGCCCTTCTCTCACTTGACCATCACATCCAACAACAACTTCTTCTCTTCTCCAGACAACCAACCATCAGGTCCAAAATTAACAACACCCAGTCTCTCAAAAGTGATTCTTGATGTCTCAGAAAATTCAGGCGGATTCTTTACCAAGGGACTTTCATAAGGATCTCTTGATAACCTTGGTCTTCTCAAAGGTGGATTTAATTCAGCAGGTAGCGGTTCACTAATAGGTCAAACTTTATTTGCTACCTTCTTATATTTGGCTGCGTCCACATCTAAATAAGCTTGAGGTAAAACATTTTCTTTTGTATCGCCATTAAAAATTTCATCAAATAAATCTTCTTCATTGTCAGAATCCAAATAAGAAAAATTAGAAAAATATTTTATTTCAATTTTAAATTTTACCCTTTTCTCCTTTCCCTCGTCTAATTTATAAACAGATTTTCCAACACCTTTGCTTCCCTTATCCAACAGTAAATCGCCCGTAAAGAAAGTTGGCAGTTTATGCTCTTGCTGGAGGACCAGAATTGAATTTTCACAAAAATTATTTTTTTGTGTTTTAATTATACTGAGATTTTTAATTGGATTTTGATGTGATATTTGCAGTTTAACCTCTTGCTGGAGGTCCATAATAAAAGGAGATACTTGCAGTTTAACCTCTTTCTGGAGGTCCGGAATAACATTTTCACATAAATTATTTTTTTGTGTTTTTATTATACTGAGATTTTTTATTGTATTTTGATGAGATTTTCTCAGTTTACCCTCTTTCTGGAGGTCCAAAAACATACCCTTCCAATTTTTATCCAACCTAATTTGGCCCATTTTGCCTTTTTCACCGTTTTTAAATTTAATAGAAAAACAGGGTAAATCCAATAAACATATAGAAAAGTCCAAAACGTATTTGCACTCCAAAGTAATATTAACAGAAAATAATTGAGAATCCACTTGAATTATCTCCAAGTGAGCTGACCTATTGCAATCCGGGATCTCATCCTGAGGAGAGATTACAACATAAGAGTGATCAGCCCCTGCTACCCCAAAAAATGAGGGCATCCATCCCTTTCCAACAAACATAATTCACCAGAAGCCGTCCGTTTAATATGCCGCTTCTTGGTGCAAACACAACACTGGCACAGAGTAGTAATCCCTGGCCGTGTTTCCCAACCTTCATCTCCAGGAGGCGCTAACCGCATATGTAACCTCCGCATATCTTCACCAGTGATTTCCAAACTAATCCCCATGCCAGCTTGATACCCTATCCTGGCCTCAAAATCCATCAAAAAAGGACCACCAAGAACAGTTTTTACTGCTCCTCTGGCCACATAAAAGTGAACCTTACCAACAGATCCACCAATGCCTAACCTGACATGCTCAGCTGTGCCCATCAGCTCTGTTGCATGCCCTCCAATGCCTCTGAGGTTTCCCCCAGTTCCACTTTTAATTGGCAAGCCTATACTCGTCGCTTGCTCCAATGAAATTAAATTAATTTGAGACCCTGAATCGACCAAGGCCTTTACTTCTTTACCGTTAAGAGTTACCACCAGGTAACCCAGGGGAGCGGAAAAATGTGTATCTACAACTTCCCCAAACTTTTCAGCATTTTCACAAATATATTCCACCTCTCCAGTGGAAACCCGAAGCCTCGTCAAATGCTTCTTTTGCTTTTCAGCAAGCGCCGGACTAATCGTAAATAACTCCCCCAAAGATAAGGGAATCTGCAGTTGATTCACCCTATTCAAAACTGCGTCCATTGCATTAGCTTGACCAGAAACTACTGGCCGCTCATACTGGACCTTTGATTTTACAACCTTGGCCCTGGGTACCTCTTGAGGTCCAACCGAGCCATCTTCACCCCCCATTATAACATCTTCACTTTCTATAACCCTAACTCCGTCACCGGCTTCTTGCACTAATCCTGATCCATCGCTAGTCCTTCTTACACCCTCCATTGGGATGGGACCGCTAAAACTTGGTCTGGGTAGAGATGCCAACGGTACGTCCTCCTCAGAATCCGAATCATCCTCTGGCATAGGCTCACCATTTAAATCAAACTTGCCATAACTAGGGGGCCCCATATCAGCAATCCCCTTCTGCATTTTATATAATTTGTCCTTAGAGTAAGGGTTCAATTTGTTGGTGGCAGTTTGAGCACTAGAATTCTTGTCCTTAGAGTAAGGGTTCACTTTGTTATTGGCCTTGCCAGGATTAGCCCTCAATTGGCTCTGAATGCTACTCTTCGCCTTAGTAGCAGCTGCTCTTCTAGCAGCATTAACATCGTATTTGCCAGCCATACAGCTACCCTCCACCTGGGCAACCGTCACCAGCTCTAAACCTCCAAAAGAAGTAGAAAATGTGGCTTTACTGACCTCTTTCTCTTTACCTTTGTCAGCTTTTCCACCATTACCATTACCATTTTTGCCACCCTTGGCATTAACATCTTCATCCGTCACCTCTTCAAATCTGGCTCTCCTTTCAGCCGTTAAACTTCTTCTGACCAAATCAGAAGGAGACTGTCCATCACTGGGCTTGATGAACGAACCATCAGGAAATTTATAAACTTTACCATCAAATAAAACTCACCCAGCATCCATATCCTTATCAAGAGCAAAACAAACTGTTGCTCTGTGCCCCCTCCTATTACAATAGGAGCACACCTTTGGCTCATCATAGCCACCTCTATAACTACTGCCACCATTCCCACCATTTCTCCCATTGCCTGGGAAGCGGTTTCCATTATTATTGCCATTATAATTTCGATGTTCATACCCTCTAGACTGATAAGAAGTTGACGTCGACGAAGAAGCAATTGGGGCCTTGTTAGCCTTCTGAGTTTCTTGAACAAATATTTTTAATTGTTTAGTTAAATCGGCCAAATGATCAACCATCTTATTATCTACATTGCCCTCAACTTTAGCAGCAGGTAATCCCATTTGAGCCTTCTTGGCCTCCTGGGCTTTGACCATAATATCGTTGTTTTCGGCCAAAACTTCGCTAACCTTGCTAACATATTGAGTGCATGACTCTTGATATTTGTCCAACGCTAATAACTTTAGATGGGCCTGAATGTTCTCTTTGATAACCTCCAGAGCCGGCAGTTTCTACTCACCATTAGGCAGTTCCTTCATCAAATCTTTTCTTGAAAGATCCTTCAAGACATCCATACGAATATCCCTGCTGCATGCTGTCCAAAACAAATCTTTTGCTTGATTCTCATGCACTAACTCATCCACCAATATGAGATATTCCACCACTTCATCAAACTGAACACAGAGCTTTTTGAAGTCAGCCATAGAAGAAACTCCACCTTTTGCTTGCCAATCTCCAACAATTTTATTGAGGTCCATCATAGTAAACCTAACACCCCATCTATCAACCATAGCTTTAGAAAGCTTAACCCAATCCTTGTCCTTGAATGCCTGCATAGCAATAACCTCTTTTTCCACCTCCCTATCAGCAATAAAAAACCTAACTTGCTTCACCATATCCACATGAGAAGCACCATCAACAGCAGCAGCAGCTTCATACCTGCTAATGAACCATTTAACCTCCTCCCCATCAAACTTTGGGCCATCCCAAGAAACAATTCTAACTGAGGGAGTAAGAGGGTTAGAAGATCCAGAAGCAACAGCAGAAGAAGACATCCCAATAAGTAATGAAAAGCGTTAACAATCGATAAAATAAAAAGCCTCTTGCAGGCCAATAACAAAAAAATCCAATTAGAGTTCCAGAAAATAAGCCTCTTGCAGGCTAAGAACGTTCTTGATCCAAGTAAGTCTTTAAAGAAAGCTAGAGAAATCGAACCCCACGTTGGGCGCCAACTATGGTAAGGTAAACTCTTACAGTCGCCTTGCTGTAAGCAGAATCCGGAGGAGATATGTGGATTTAGCTGAAAACCCCGTCCTTCCAATAAAAATAACAAAATGGGAATTCTAAATCACTAAGCTAACCAGTCTACTTGGATCTGATTGATAAAAATAATGAAACTCTAAAATATTTAACACTTATTGAGATTAAATGATCGTGGCTGTTGAGAAAAGAAATACTAATAACAACAATTAAGGTGTACCAGTGAAAGATCTGTAAAGATTGACTTTTATGTTTTTATTATAATTTGAGTTTTTATGAGACAGCAATAATCAAGTCCCAGTGATGAAGACCTTTCTAAAGATACCCTGTATGAAGTGTGATTTAAATTGTTGAGTAGTATTTCTAAAATGTTATATATAAAATATAAAGTTATAAGGGTATTACAATTTATTTAATTTGTTGAGTAATAAAAAATGAGACTGTGGTGGTTAAAGATTAAGTATATGATGTATCCCCCCTCTCAATTTCGAGTTTGAGAGGCGCTTAAGTATTCCTAGTCATGTGCCTAATTTTTCCCTCCAGAGCTCTCCCAGAGTCAATCCGGAGCCCGTACGGAGTCCGTACGGAGTCCATCCAGACTTCCGGACTCAATTAGAACCTTAAAAACTATAATAAAAAATCTAGAAAAATTACACATGATAGAGCTACTTCCCCTTTATATTCCAAACTAATTTTTGTAGTCTGCGCAGCTCTAATTACCCCGTGAAAATTCATCAAAGTTAAGTAATTTTCTGAAAACGTAAATATTTCTATAAAACTTTAAAATTCATTTAAAAATATAAGAAAAATAGTAAAAATTCTGGAAAAATTTCGCAAGGTTCTTGAGTGACTCGACTTGATACTAATAAACTTTTCAGACCGTAAAAATAAGTTTTCTCTGTAAAATAAATTGTTTTTGTGTAGGCATTCGCTCGTGACCAATTTCTTCATATTTAAAACTCAAATAAATTAAATAAAACCCTTTTATATATAAATAATAACACCAATCTTGCACGCCGTAATAACTCCATTTAGGTACTTAGGTGCCATACTAAACTTTAGGCTACCACATCGTCCTTCGACAAAGAATAGACAGGACCTATTAACTCTACTTGATGGTCGTAGGGTCAATGAGGTGGTAACTTATCGGCCTTGCAGATTGAGAAAACATCGAGGAAATCATGATAGATTTCTGGTAGAGTTGATTTAATGGCTTCAACGTTGATTTGGTCGTCCTCTTCATCTTCGAGAGAATCTGTCGAGGGGATACCTGTATTGAGAGAGCAGAATTCGATTACTTCGAGGCAATTTAAATCCTCTTTGAGTGAAGTCATCGAGCTAGAAGGGTTAGCCAATTTCTCATTTAAAGAAAGATCAGATGCTTGCAAGTCATCTGGCAGAGATTTGTCCTCTAGCAGGACGTTTTCAGGCGGGTTGTTTAACTCCCTATTGACCTGCATTGAAGAATTAGAAATATACTTAGTGCATGGGGTGATCAATCCCCGTGTCCAATCAATTTCAGGATTCCAATGTGTTAAAAAGTCATGGCCAAGAATGGTATTGTCCATCCTTGGGGCGTCCAAGACTGATAATTCCCACTCAAAGGGGGGGGAAATTTGGAAAGTTGAAAACCCATAAAACTTTCTTGCTTACCCAATATTTGGGTTCCTCTGATTTGACCAAGTAAATTGGAGTTCGATTGATATCTGTAAATTTCAGTTGTAACTTCTCGGCAAAAGATAAATTGACAAAATAAATTGAAGCTCCAGAGTCTATAAGACAACTGAAGGGGATATCCTCCTTAAAAAGAATGAATCTCAAGCAATTTAAGGCAACTCCAGTCCTTAAGACATGGAGTTTTTGTGCACTGGGAGAGATAAGATAGTTTGCTTTGCACACAAGTAAACTATCTACTAGTTTTTTGACCTTGAACTAGTACCTTCTCTTTCCTTCAATTTTGCACAATCTTCCAGCTTGTGCGTACCCCCACAATACATACATAACCCATTATGCGCTCTTCTCTTCCTCTCAGCTTCTTTAAGTTCCCCTTTAGGATCCAGTACTTTGCTGATATTGCCTGGGGTTAAGCTTTTAGGTCGAGGTTTGTCGTTTCCCTTATTGGGTTTGGATTGAGTTGAGGAGGATTGAGTTGTCCGTGGGTGTGAAGAAGGTCCTGATTTAAAATTTAGGCTTTGAGATTTGTTGGCGTATCGACGATGTTAAAGTCGTCCTTGGTAAACTCCATCTAGTTCGAGGGTTCGATCCATTAAATCCATTAAAGTAGTCATCTTCTGACCGTGAAGATTTAACTGGTCCAGAATCCTCGAAGGAAGTCCTTTTTTGAAATGATACTTGAGGGCAGAATCATTCCAACCTACTTGAGTTTGAAGTGCTCTGAAGTTCGAGATATATTCAGAGGCTTTAACATTGTCACTCAAGCGAAGGAAGTCAAGTTCAATTTCTGCGTTGTTAGTTTTGTTAGGGTCACCAAACAACGTGAAGAGTTGGTCTTCAAAGTTTTCCCAGTTATTAATAAGTAAGTGGGTTTCGGTTGAAGAGAGCATGAGAAGATAATGTTCGAACCATCTTGCTGATTTTCCGGCTATGAATGAAGAAGCATACACAACCTTCAATCAGTTGTTATTGAAGGTTTGAGGGTCATTATGGAACAGGAGCTTGCAGGTTTTCAAGAAGGGCTGCAATATGTCTGGATGTTCTCTGTTGAATTTATCAGGATATTTCATAGAAGGAGTTTTGAATTTAGATCCCTCTGAAGACGTTGTATTTGAAAAGGTCTTCATGAAAAGTCTCATGAAATCTTCCAGAGAGTTAGATGGTCCAGGTTCTGAAGGTTGACCAGAAGGGGGATTAGCAGGAGCGGATGGTGCCTTGTGCATTATATCCTCTCCTTCTTCATCATCACTAGAGTCATCAAAATCTTGTGGGATGTCTTCTACAGATTGGACTGAATGTTGCCCTTCCATTAGGTTGAGTGGCTCCAAGGAGTGAGTGCGGGAAACAGGCCTGGTGGCTGTTGGCCTGCCTCTGGGGTGAGCTCTAGTAGTAGTGCCCGTAGGAGGAGTGCGTTGAACAGGTGCCATTTTAAGAGTTTAGAGAAAAACACCTGAAAAAGGGATGTAGTAGTGCAAAGAATTAGAACTACGGAGAATTAAATTATACTGTCACGGGACGACCTACGCACATAGGTTGAGGGTGTTCCTGGAAGTGAGATGGAGGGAGGAGTTTAGAAACTTCTTCAATGCACAGAGGAAATGTTCAAGGAAGTGATTCGAAGATGACTCGAAGGAAGAGCTACTGCTTTGAGATATGTTCGAGAAGGATTCTAATATAATTTAAAGGTAATATTAAAATTCTTAAAATCTCACAAAGGGTTGGAAACTCAATAATCAAAAGATTTAGGATTTAGAAATGATTATTTGAGGAAATAAGGAAAGATAGAATAATAATGATTTAACCTAAAGATTTACCACTATTAACTATATATACGTTATATAATTTAATTCTAAAGAATGTTGAACCTAAAACCCAACCCCTTTTATATCCTTTACTCCTCCTTGCATTGACCTCATACCCATCCACTATTCTGCACATCACAGACCATTAAAATACACCCGTTACACCTGGACCCTCCTCACTAACATCCAATAACCCCTTAGTCCTCCACTAACCATTCCGTCCATGCTCACTACCCCTTTTAATAATCCACAGACATTTCATAAACCTTTTAGTGTACTATTACATTGACTATTGCGTGGTGCGTTGCTTATTGAGAAAAAGACTAAGACACACTATTGAGAGATTGACTAATTTAGATTTAGAGTTTAGACTAGCGCAGTTGAATAGCAAGTACACAAAGGAAAGTCGCAGTTGCTATGGAGAATTGCTTTCTGCGCTTCGAGTATGGATTTAAACCTCTTATTATTGATTTAATGGGCTGCTTTCGCCTTGAGTGTCATGTGGCGCGTGACAACAATATTATAATTTAAATCTAAGGAATGTTGAAACAAATCTACTCAATTATATAGATAACTCCAACTTGCATTTAACCCTTTAATAAACTTCCCTTACTTTATCACTGAACCTCCAATATAACCCACAAATCCTTTAAAATTACTCCTTTTCCTACTCACAGATCTTTAATTACCCTCAGACACACAATAACCCAAAATTGTAAATATATCATTAGTCCTAGCACTAGTACATCACACATTTACTTAAGGTTGAAAAGCATAAGCATATTATTGACTAATTTAGATTTAAGGTTTAGATAGCACTGTTGAATTGAGACACACAAATGGAAAAGGCAGTTGCTATGTAGGTTTTGCTTTCTGCACTTTAAGTATGGATTTGTGTACTGATTTATGAATTAAAAGATTGAATTTTGCTTTGAGTGTCATGTGGTGCATGACAGTAATGCTTGAATCAGAAGAAGCAGATATTTTTTTTCTGAAAAATTTTCTGAATATTGAAATGAGGTGGATTTTTAAGATGATAAAGAAGATAAAGAAGAAAATAGAGGTGTAAGGCTTGAATCAGAAAAACCAGAATTTTTTTCTGAAAAATAGTTTTACTGGTCAAAAAAACATCAAAAGATTATTTAAAAATTTAAAAAAAACTCATGTAATTTAATAAAAATAATCAAAAATATTTCCACAAAAAATTAATAAGAATAATTATTACTTTAATTGACTTTGATGAATGTTTTTGTATAACTCTGCATGAAAAAAAAGAAAAAATGCTGAAAGATGTTCTAAAAAATTTCCGTCAAATTTTCAATGGCTTCCTCATTGGCCAACTTTCATCCCTTGTAAACCATTGCCAAAAACCCCAAAAACCTTCTTCAAAACCCCCCAAAAAACTCCTCCAAACTTGCTCTTAACCCCCAAAAAACTTCTTCAAAACCCCTCCAAACCATTTCCAAAGCTTCTGCATAATATTCCTATCCAAACTGGCTCCAAAACCCCCTTTAACCTCAACAGACCCCCCCTCTCCTCAATTGTTAACAATTATTTTTACTTAATGATGAGAGGGGGGTGGGCCAGGTTAAAAATAGGTAGGAGAGGGATTTGAGGAGGTTCTGAGGAGGATTGAGGGTACCAAAGAGGGAGGAAAGGGGGGTTATAGGCTTCCAAGTAGGGGTGAATGAGTCAGCTAAAAAGAGGCAGCTAAGGAACGGTGAATGAGCCAGCCAAAGAGAAGGGAAAGGGGGGAAGGGGGATATGTCCATTCCAAGGAGGGGTGAAAGTGGGGAAAATGACCAGGCCAATGAGCATAAAGGGCAGGATGCAGATAAAAAAATAGATAAAAGAGGGAGAGAAAAAAAAAGTTAATTTTCCCTTCAAAATGAAAAACAAAACCACTTATTATAAAAATGAGATGAAAAAAATAAAAATAAAAAAAATAAAAAAAATAAAAATTAGCAAATATAAAAATGAAAATGAAAATGAAAAAATTGCTTACCTGGAGAGATGAGTTGAGAAAACAATAGACTTCAAATTATTTGACGGATGTTTGAGGAGAACAGGAAAAGGATATGAGGGATGAAAGAAAAAAAGAATGACTGAAAAATTATGCAATAGCTGAAAATATGTAATTTCATGTTGAAGTGGTGAACAAAAACAAATGAGACAGGGAAAAAGTGACTTTCAATGAAAATTCAAAATAAAATTCAACATGCAAAAATAAAATTACAAAACCAAGAGAATAATAAATGCAACTTGATTATTTGAAGAGTATGAAAAAAAAAATTAAAAGAGTTGTGTTGAGAAATGTTGCAGTATTTTTGGCATAATGATGGAGCATATCCCAGTGGGAAGTAAGATTTGCAAATCAAAAGAAAGTAGTAATAATAGATAAAAATGAAATGAATTTTATAATAATTTAAGGATAAATTGATAAATCTCCAAATGTGCTAGTGTGATTGGAGGAATTTTTTTGCATATGCTAGTGGTTTGAGAAATAGAAGTGTTGGATATAGTGGGAGGTGTTTCAACTTCTTCATCTTCATACAACTCTAAACATTGATCTTTGAGGTCAGAAAGTGGGTTATAAATTATAGTGCAACTCAGAATAAAGTTGATAACTGCCTACATTTCAGATTTATTTCTAAGAGGAATTCTTAATTCCCTTAGACTGGAAAAATGAACTTTCAAAATTCCAATAGAATTTTTAATATGGATTCTTGATTTTGCCAAATTATTGTTGAGCTTGGAATTTTCACTGTCTTTAGATGCTTCCCCCCAAAAATCAGGAAGTACATACTTTCAATTCACATAAGTAGAATCTTCCAGAAGATACTGATCTTCATCAAAGAATTTTTTAGGTCCATTTGAAATTTTCATTTTTTCAGGATAGCCAGTAAAGAAAGATATAAAATTTTTGTTGATGTCACATATAAGCTGAATGGAAATTAAATATCTATAGAGAAGATATAGTTGCTTGTATTTGTATGAATGAAAAAGAAAAAATGGAATTAAAAATAAGCTACCTTTTTTTTGGTCAAATTAATTTTTTCAACCTTGAGAAGGTTTCTGATTCAAAGGAATAGTAGTACCATCAAAAAAACCAATACATCCTGAGAAACCATCTGTATACTTAGCCTCATCTGATTCAAGTCTTCTTCTTTGGTTTTCCAGGTGAGAGGTTTAGAATACAAGGAGTTGATAGCAGTGATGCATTGTTTTGTATAAGTGTTAACAGAGCCATACCCTAAATCAAGGACATTTTCCAAATGTTTCAAGGCAGCTCTATTACCGTTGGAACCCAAAAAACATAGTGTTATGGCCACTTGAGTTGAAGTATCACATTGTTGGTTTTTAGAATTATTGTGAAGCACCAGATGGTCCTGAATAGGCTCAAGCAATATAAGGAAACATTCTTGAGAAGTTCTGAAAAACTGTCTAAAACTGGGTACAGATAGGTTAAGAAGTGTTTGGATGGTGTACTTGGGGATATGAAGTACATGAGGCTTTCTAGGAAGAAGGTACTGTTTCCTGGACATTTTTGATAGAAAACAAAATCTTCTTCAAGATCAGAATCAGAATTGCAACCAGAGTCCAAGAGGATATCAAGAGCTATCAAATTCATTGCTTGATGTAGCTTATCACAATTTGAGAGTGAAGAAGGCATGACTCCTATGTGGTATAAAAATGTAAATGATGTAAAATGTTTTGAGTTATAAAGTGTTATGCTGCGGAGTTCTGTGTATGAATGGGATGATGCTGAAAAAACAGTGAAATGAGATGTTATGGTGAAATTGGCACTTTTTGTTGAGAAAGTGCAGAATTGATTGAAATAAGTGAATTATTTCATTTTTAAATCCACCAGTGTTGGAGCTAATTTGTTTCAGAAATTCCCACTTAAATAAGTGCAGATTTTCCAGAACTTACACCCCCTATTATAGCTGATTTCTATGTCATATCAGATGCTGAACTTGACTTGGCTTTCATGTGTGACCCTTAATAAATAAGGTTCTCATTTCAAATTAAAAAAAGTTTTTGATCAAGTTTTGATATTTGAAATATATGTTTGAAAGAAATATTTTAGGTTGGGAAGTAAGAGATGATTTCTTAGTCAAAAAGGAAACAGAATACAAACATTTAATTTTTTTTAAACTCTTACTATTTCTTGTTGGTATGTTGTGTTTGAAAAAAAAAAAAATATCATGTGCATGAAAGGTTTATTTCAAAAATAAATGTCATTAAATTTTTTAAGTCAAACAATTCGCATGCCTAATTTGGAAAATTTGTAAATAATCTTCCCTTTTATTAACTGAGGTAAAGCATTAGAGCCACAAAAAGTAAATATAATTGCATAAATTAATATTTAAACAATTAGTATAAGAAATTTAACCAAGTTAAGTTAAATAAAAATCATAAATTTGAAATCTCCACAAGTATAGCAAAGGTTATCCTCATGAAAAAAATCAATAAACTGGTTATTGCCATTTATAGAAACAAAGGTTCAAGGGCCCATTAGCTTACATTATTTAATTGTCCTATAATAAACTGCAAAAAATCAAGTGGCACCTTGTAGCAGGTGCCTATCCCTATATTAAGTTTTGATTTAAGAGTAAATTTGATTTGCTTTTGCGCAATCTATTTTTCTCATTTTTTAGTGTGGAGTAGTTAAAGAAGAATTACAGGTGATCTGAAATTGAGTTAAGTCAAAGATAGGGCTTGGCACCTGCTATCAGGTGCCCATTTTTTTTTCTGGTGTGAGGTATTTTGTTGGCAGGTTGTCTAGAAGAAAAAGGAAAAGTAAAACAAAAAGAGAAAGAGAAGAAGAAGAAAGAAAAAAAGAACTGAAATTACTTGTCAGCCAGGCTATTCCAGGAGTCCAGTAAATGATATATAAATTATAAAACCTTAAAGAGTGGGTAAGACTTGTATTTAATGAATATAACTTAATATTTTATTGCATAGTGAAATTATATAAGAATTTTATTATATACAAGTGTTACATTAAATTTATTGGTTATATATATTTTTATATATACAATTAAATTAAGCATAATATAATATATTCTACAAATAATGGCGCATTTTCATGTATTTAATAATTATAAATTTATATTTAATTAATTAAAAAACATATATGATAATTATAAGTGTAAAATTGACTTATAATATAATTAAATTAATTATTTAAATTTATATAATAAATAACATCTTTCATATAGTATTAAACAATAATTAATGGCGCTTCTTTTGACCCTTAAACTGTGTCAGGAAGAAAATCAAATAAATTATAATACTTATTTTATAAAATAGTATTATAAATTCTCAAATTAAATTAATTAATTGTTTCAGTTAAACTAGTTATTAAATTACATAGTGAAAACAATTAATAAATATTAATTTACACTGAATTAAAATGATTGCATGCCTTGTTACGTCAAAACATAATATTTGTTTCACTTAGAAATGCTGAAAACAGATTGTAATACTTGTTTTGATTTGTTTTTCCCATAGTTATTAGATCACAGGGTTGTTTAGTTACTCATTATTTTGTATTAACTGATTTGGGAAATTTGGGATGGGAATTTTATATTCTTAATTGGGATTCTTATTATTTTTTGTATAATTTTCTCTTAATTACTATGTTACAAATGTCTTCTTTTATCTTCTTGTTTTACTTCATTACTATTTTGTATATAGTCACTTGTAGCGCTTCAGAGGACCCATTGCCTATAAAAGGGCCTTGGATAATCCCCTGTAGAAGTATCACTTATTACACACTCAACAATTTAAAAATAAATTTATTATGCTTATTATTATTTTTATTAGTATTAAATTCTAATTAAAAATTCTAAATAACAATTTAAAGGTTGCCTTAAGTCTGATAATAATTATAGTGTTTGCCGCGCAGAACTCTTACTTAAATAATATTAATATTAATAAAACCAATTTGTTGTCACCTCTCAAATCACTCGTCGTTGCTTTCTCTCAAATAAATTAAATAATTTCAATTGTTTTTATTTCTTTTATTTCTAAACTACTATCTCCTTCTTGTCCTCCTCTCTTTTCTTCCCTCTTCTCTTATATCTTCTAGACGATTGACCAACAACTGAGGGCCTTTCCAAACGACGACGACGATCGAGCCTGGCGACGAACGACAAAATGCACGGACCACCTAGCAAAACGAAAATTTTGCCGCGACTGTGTTTCGAACTTGGGTTCGACATCTTAGGTTTATATATTATTAAGTTTTATATTATTTGAAGTGATTTTTTGATCACTATAGTAAGTTCACCTTTGCGCCTCTCACTCATATTACTATATTTTTATTGCAATAACAGTGATTGTGGCTTAATTGCTGATTCACTGAGTGTAAGTGTTCAATTTTAAAAATTTTTTTTTCCTAGTTGACCATTATAGAGTGTTAAATCCTCTTAGTCCTAGAAGAATTAACATTATTATTAATACAAATTGAATTATTAATTTAATTTTTTTTTTATTATTAATTATTGTTAATTTTGGTTGACTTAAAAGTACATTGTGCTTAGTCCCAAATATATTGCCATATTTAATATTGGTAATTAATTGGTTGAATTAACTTACTTGTTATTCCCAATTTAACCTTGCAATCCATTTTTTTTTAAAAAAAATTAATTTTTTAATTATTACTTTATATTGAAAATTATTTCTATAATTTAATTAATTAAATATTTTTTTTTATTTGGAGCAATTATTGACTAACTTTGATTATTTTTTTATAAAGTACAAAGTAAAATATAAATCTTCCCACTAGTATGTCCAACAATTTGGCAGAAAAAATGGATAACATGCAAGTGGATGAGATAGAAATTGACTATGATGCTGACACTGTAAGTTCTTCTAAAGTTGGTCATAAAAAATCTTATTCTAACACAAGGAATTCACATACTTCAGGATGTGGAAATGACAGGAAATGCAAACAAACCAAACCCCCTTCCCCCAGTACCACAGAAGGAAGTAAAGCCTCTAGTGCCTCAAGAAGGTCTTCCAAAAGGCTTCAAAATAAAAAAGCTTCCTCTGCCACAACAAATCAGCAACCTATCCAGTCATATAAAAGAGTTGAAGACAGAAAATATGACGTACAAAGCAAAGGTAGACACATTGTGGGATCAGGTCCAAGAACTCAGGAACCAGATTCAGGCCCAGGCCCCTCCTCAATTGCCTCCCAATCAGCTTCAATTTCAGGCTCAACCTTCACAGCCACCCAGCTCAACCATCCAAAATCCAAATACTATGGAAGTAGAGCAATGGAAATGGGATTATCTAATGAGTCACTACCAACAGAATGTGCAACACCTGCCTCATCATCAGCCTGGCCCATCCAGAACACCCAATTTCCATCCACCTCCTCATCCCTACCAACAAGGCAGGAGAAAGAAGGCCCAAGCACATTCCCAAAACCAGTCCCAGGGGAAGTTTCCTCCTCTGCCATGGTAAGTAATTTGGTTGATTGTCACTTGGGTATGTTTTCTAATAAATCTTCTTCTGCAGGTAATATTATTGAACATGGTGAAAGAACAGTTAAACCTGTTAAAAGACAGCTTCCTGTAACTAGTAGCCCTATTGATGTAATTAGCAAATTGTCATTTGATGAACCTTTACATTTAACTTCTACATCTTTAATTAATCCTTCTCTTGCAATTAAAAATGATTCTGTTCCCCCTGAAATCTATACCTTAATTGAAAAAACTTCTGAGGAAATATTGAAAGATACCCTTGATTTTAATATTGTGAAAGACAAACATGTGAGAGATGTGTTAATCCATGAAAATGATAGATTAAATAATTTACACTTGCAATGTAAAGTGAGTTCTTCTGTACAAGATACAGCTTATTTAAAAATCAAAGAAACCTTGAATATTGTTCTTAGTCAACAAAAACAAATAAGAAGTGACCATAGAGCTATCTCAGATAGAAATATCAGTCTACATAAGACCTTGAGTGAATTGAAACCCCTTATTGAGGAAAATTATTCATTCAAAAATGAAATAAAATCTCTACAAAATGAGTTTAAGAAGCTAAAAAATGATTTCCATGCACTAAGTACCAAACACTCAGTTTCTGAGGACAGAAATGTTCTATCTCTTGCAAAAGTAAATGACCAGATGTCTGAAATTCCAAGAATAAGAAACTATGTGTCTGACCTACAGGAAAAGTTCTCAACCTTAACCATCAATAATGAATTGAATGAGATTTCTGCAAATAAGCTGCATAAAAATAAAGGAAAAAAACCTGAACAAAGTTCATCCTTTCTTCCTCATATTTCAACCATTAAACAAACTGACAATGAGTCTGTAAAATCTTTTGCTACTAGCAAAAAATCTTGTGATGGTCATGCACCAGCTGTTTCTGTAAATAATGAAATTTCTGAACACCTGGATAAACTTCAGGAATTATTACTAATGAATAATTCAAACCAAAAAGTGGACCATCCCAGTAGTCAGAAAAATTGGCCTAAGTTAGACCAATATCCTACCTTTGATGGTTATTCTTCCTCTGATTGGCAACACTTTATCCAAAGAATTGATAATTTAAAGAGATCTTATAAACTACCTGATGAGGAAATTGTTTCTAAGCTAATTTCTTTATTTTCCAATGTAGCCTTGATGTGGTATGAATCTGTCCTCTTAGATAACAATCATTATACATGGAATGATTGGAAATCCTTGATTGAGAATCAGTTTGGTGGTTCAAAATTCAGGTTAGCTCAGCAAAGACTGTATGAGAATACTAGATATGTATCCTCCTCTGTTGAAAAGCCCATTGTTTTTCTGATGAAAATAACTAAAATCCTTAGAGCAATTGATCCAAAGATGGATTATGATATTTGGAGAGATAAAATCTTGTATAAATTACCAAATTCTCTTAGGGATTTGATTGTTGCTAGAACTGAGCATGTAAGGGAAAATTCTTCTTTCATTAATATCTGTAATGAAGTACTACTCAACCATAGATATGAACCAAAGAATTACCTTAGTAAATCTTATAATGATCAGAATAAACCTTCTATAAAGCTCCCAGAAAAATCTGGTAAACCCTCTGCCCCAGTTGCACCTAAAAAATATGCAACAAATACTTGTTATAAATGTAACAAACCGTGGCAGAAGGGTCATGTTTGTGACAAGAAAATTCATCTTGTTGAACAAAATGAAGACACTGATGAAGTTGAACTTGATGTCAATAATTCTTCCAGTGACTGTGAAAGTAATATCTCCTATGACAATGAATCTGTTAAAGATGTTTTAATGTTGGAACATGATGTCCATTATTTAAATAATATATCTGAAGATTGTGTATTGAATTTATCTTCAGTAGAAAATGCTGAGATAATTAAAGATATTACTAACAATTCTATTCCTATATCCCCTTTAAAGGCACCTGTTATCATTAATGGTAAAAATGTTGATGTAGTTCTTGATTCTGGTGCTGGAGGAAGTGTAGTATCTGAAAAAGCTTTGGCTTCAGTGGATAAGGAATATTTGAGTAAATTATTGCCTATAACTTCTGAAAAATGGAGAGGGTATGGTTCTACCTTATTTCCTATTGGCAAATACAAAACCTCTGTATTCTTCAAATATAATGGTGGTTTTGTCAGAGCTATTTGTGAGTTTGTTGTCATGAAAAATGATAATTTGAGCAATTGGTTTATTATGGGAAATGATATTTTAACCATGTTTGGTGTGAAACTGGACCCAGCAAATAATTGCTTTACCTTAGGAATGAATGGGAAAAGAAAATTCAAAATTTCTTCTCCTAAACCTTCTGGGCATTTGTTGAAATCTTGTAACTCACTGACCCAATGTAAAGGTAGAACAACAACTGAAATGGATGATTTATTACATGAAATAAATACCGCTTCTTTTGGTGATCATTTGACTAATGAACAAAAGGATTCTATTGTTGCCTCTATTACCTCTTTCCCTATGGCTTTTGCTCATGGTTCTCATGTCTTGGGAATTGTTCAGGAAGAGATGAAAATTACCTTATCCTGTAATTTGAGTGATATTCCTCCTTCCCTTAAGAAAAAACCATATCCTGCTTCTCCATCAAAAAGAAAAGATATTGAAGATAATATTGAAACATTATTGAAAATGAATATCATTGAGAAAGTGGATGTCACCCCCAAATATTGTGTCATCTCCCCAGTCTTGATTTCATATGAAAAAGATAAAGCTAGATTATGTGGAGATTACAGAGCTTTAAATACTTATACTGTTGATGATATTTATCCTTTACCCAGAATTAATTCAATACATGCTACCTTGCAAGGTGCAAAATTTATTAGTTGTCTGGATGGTAATAAAGGTTATCATCAAGTTCCAGTTGAGAAAAATTCTCAAAATTTTTTGCTTATTGCTACTCATATGGGAATATATAAGTATGTTAGGATGCCATTTGGCCCTAAAAATGCTCCTTCAGTTTTCCAGAAAGTCATGGATAACACTTTCCATCAAGAAATTATTGAAGGTTGGCTCATGGTTTATATTGATGATATTATTGTTTTTTCTAAAACTTTTGATGAACATATGATTCACTTGAATACAGTTTTCCAAAAAATGGATGAAATCAATATGACCTTATCTTTAAAAAAGTGTAAATTTGGTTTTCAATCTTTGAAAGTCCTTGGCCATGTTGTGTCAGGCTTACAAATTTGTGTAGACCATAATAAAGTTGCTGCCATTCAAAATGTGAAAGCACCAACTTCTGTAAGAGAAATCCAAAGTTTTTTGGGTATGTGTGGCTATTATAGACAATATATTAAAAATTATCAGGTCATAGCCTTGCCTCTTACAAAACTAACCAGAAAAGATGTTGCTTTTCTCTGGAATAATGACTGTCAGAAAGCTTTTAATACATTGAAAAGTTGCTTAATGACAGCCCCTATATTGGCTCTCCCAGATTTTAACAAGCCATTTTTACTTTATACAGATGCTAGCTTTATTGGTCTGGGTACTGCCCTTCACCAAAAGCAAATTATTAATGATAAATCCTCAGAGGTTGTAATTTGTTATATTTCAAGAACCTTAAGGAATAGTGAATTGAAATATGGTGCCACTCAATTGGAGTGCTTAGCAGTTGTTTGGGCTCTTGAGAAACTTCATTACCACTTGGATGACCAAAAATTTGAGTTGGTAACTGACTGTAGTGCTGTGAAATCTCTCTTAAACCTCAAAACACTTAACAGACATATGTTCAGGTGGCAACTTGCTGTTCAGGAATACAGAGGAAGGATGACTATTATCCACAGAGCTGGAAATGTTCACTCTAATGGTGATATGCTCTCCAGATTGCCTCTGCCAAATAATGACTCCAATCCTGCTTATGTACCTGAGGATGACACTGTTCATATACATGGTATATTTATAGTTGATATGGAAGAAGAGTTATTACAGTTAATACTGGATTCATATGATAAAGATTCTGACTTAAATAAATTAGTTACTATTTTGAATGATCCTAAGAATGCTTCAATTCAATCATTAATAAAAACTCTTCCTGCAAAGTACCAAAATGCTTTAAATAAAGGAAAGTTTTCTATTGAAGATGGTTATATATATTATAGAAGGAAGCTTACCAATGTAATTGTTATTCCTCCTTCAATGAAAGAAACTATCCTTAAACTTTGTCATGATGACATATTAGCTGGTCATTTTGATCTTGAAAAAACATTGATTAGAATCAAAAACACTGCATGGTGGGCTAATATGTCTGAAGACACAAAATTATATGTTGAATCTTGTGATTCCTGACAAAAATCTAAAAGGTTAACAGGTAAAAGGGCAGGGTTATTACAACATATTGAAGCACCTAGTGCTCCCTGGCAAATCATTAATATGGATTTTGTCACTGGTCTTCCTGTTGCAGGTAAAGACAGCTTTAACTCTTGTTGGGTAATAGTGGATAGATTCACGAAAATGTGCAAATTTATTCCAACCCACAAAGATGTATCCACCAAAGAATTAGCTTTCTTATGGTGGTCTTACATGTTTAATATTATTGGTTTTCCAAAAGCCATTATCTCTGATAGGGATCCAAATTCACTTCTGAGTTTTGGACCTCTTTGATGGATATTTGTGGCTGTGAGTTAAAATTGTCTACAGCTCATCATCCTCAGACTGATGGTCTAGCTGAAAGAATGATTCAAACTCTGGAAGATATGATTAGAAGGTATTGTGCCTTTGGTTTAGAATATAAAGACAATGACAGATTTACTCATGATTGGGTCACTCTTTTGCCTGGTCTTGAATTTGCATATAATAGCACTGTTCATTCTGTCACTGAGAAAAAGCCTTTTGAGCTTTGGTTAGGTTATGTCCCAAACACTCCTGCTCAGATTCTCAATAATAAATTACCTAAGTTGGAGCTGCACCCTGGTGTAAAATCTTTTATGCAAATGCAACAGCTCTGCAGAAAACATGCTCAAAGTTGTATTGATAAAGCATTTGAATATGAAAAGAAAAGATGGGATAAATCCCATAAAGAATACACATTTAACAAGGGTGATGAAGTGTTGATCTCTACTGTCCATTTCAATTTACAAGGTAGCCACAAATTAAAAGATCCTTTTGTAGGACCATTTGTTGTTAAAAGAATGGTTGGTGATAATGCAGTAGAAGTTGTATTGTATTCTCCATATGATAGGAAACATCCTGTCTTTCCCATTTCTTTACTTAAACCTTATACTTCCAACAGTGACTTATTTCCAAAAAGAAGAGGAAGACCTAAGAAGAACCCTCAGGAAGTCACAGAAACAGCAGAAATTGATAAAATTCTCAATGATAGAATTATCACTTCTGAAAGAGGTACTGAATATTTATTGAGATATAAGAACAAATCATCTGAACATGATGCATGGATACCTGGAAAAGAAATTTCAAATCTGCCTGCTCTGTTGAAAAAATACAGAAAGAAAAAATCTTAGAATTTTTTTATTGTTTTTTTTTTAGAGTGAGGGAGTGTCAGCCAGGCTATTCCAGGAGTCCAGTAAATGATATATAAATTATAAAACCTTAAAGAGTGGGTAAGACTTGTATTTAATGAATATAACTTAATATTTTATTGCATAGTGAAATTATATAAGAATTTTATTATATACAAGTGTTACATTAAATTTATTGGTTATATATATTTTTATATATACAATTAAATTAAGCATAATATAATATATTCTACAAATAATGGCGCATTTTTATGTATTTAATAATTATAAATTTATATTTAATTAATTAAAAAACATATATGATAATTATAAGTGTAAAATTGACTTATAATATAATTAAATTAATTATTTAAATTTATATAATAAATAACATCTTTCATATAGTATTAAACAATAATTAATGGCGCTTCTTTTGACCCTTAAACTGTGTCAGGAAGAAAATCAAATAAATTATAATACTTATTTTATAAAATAGTATTATAAATTCTCAAATTAAATTAATTAATTGTTTCAGTTAAACTAGTTATTAAATTACATAGTGAAAACAATTAATAAATATTAATTTACACTGAATTAAAATGATTGCATGCCTTGTTACGTCAAAACATGTTATTTGTTTCACTTAGAAATGCTGAAAACAGATTGTAATACTTGTTTTGATTTGTTTTTCCCATAGTTCTTAGATCACAGGGTTGTTTAGTTACTCATTATTTTGTATTAACTGATTTGGGAAATTTGGGATGGGAATTTTATATTCTTAATTGGGATTCTTATTATTTTTCGTATAATTTTCTCTTAATTACTATGTTACAAATGTCTTCTTTTATCTTCTTGTTTTACTTCATTACTATTTTGTATATAGTCACTTGTAGCGCTTCAGAGGACCCATTGCCTATAAAAGGGCCTTGGATAATCCCCTGTAGAAGTAT
Organism: Hemileia vastatrix; assembly: GCA_030280995.1. Classification (NCBI taxonomy): domain Eukaryota; kingdom Fungi; phylum Basidiomycota; class Pucciniomycetes; order Pucciniales; family Zaghouaniaceae; genus Hemileia; species Hemileia vastatrix. Next base: position 20,586,453 of record JASXTE010000018.1, on the reverse strand, counting down.
CACTTATTACACACTCAACAATTTAAAAATAAATTTATTACGCTTATTATTATTTTTATTAGTATTAAATTCTAATTAAAAATTCTAAATAACAATTTAAAGGTTGCCTTAAGTCTGATAATAATTATAGTGTTTGCCGCGCAGAACTCTTACTTAAATAATATTAATATTAATAAAACCAATTTTTTGTCACCTCTCAAATCACTCGTCGTTGCTTTCTCTCAAATAAATTAAATAATTTCAATTGTTTTTATTTCTTTTATTTCTAAACTACTATCTCCTTCTTGTCCTCCTCTCTTTTCTTCCCTCTTCTCTTATATCTTCTAGACGATTGACCGACATTACTAATAACAAGAGCTTATAAGGAAAATAAAGACTTAAAAACAACTATTGGACATGAGGATTTAATTTTAACTAGTAAGTAAATAAGTTTATTTCTCTACAATAAAAAAACAAAGTAAAACAATTGAACCACTTTTAAAATAACCTGTATATAGACTAATTTCTTAACTTTTAGTATGTTAGACACAATAATAAAATTGACATAAATGAAATTTATAAATGCAACAAAAAATGTTAATTGTAAATTGTAAGGTGATGTAAGTAATGTGGACTACAAAGTGAGAAACCAAAGCCTTTATACAGGTATATGAGGCCCTCTGAGACATTACTAAGTGTATATACAGAATAAAAGAAAAGAAACAATTGAAATGAAGTGAACCAAGGAAATAAGGGTTGCTATGTAACTATTTACTAAAACAGAATAAAAGAACCCAATGTATCCATCCCTTTGAATCCTGTAACAATGTAATAGTTTAAATAGGATACTTATTTGGTAAACAACAGAAAAAATGTAAATATATTAATTACAAAACACCTTACATTTTTCTGTATTGTAAAAGTTTAATTTTCAGTGAAACAAGAAAATTATACAAATTTTGATGTACAATTTTCAATACTTAGTTAATATAGTTTAAAACAATATTGAGTAAGTAAATTAACCAATTGTACTAGTATAATACTCATTGAAATTTAAACAAGTAAGTATTTTAATAAAAATACTTTTTTATTAAAATAAGCAATCAAGTGTTTTACTTGGTTTAATTTATTTTTTTATGGATTTATTTATTTATTGATTTATTGACCCCATTGTCAGTACCCAGAGAGCTCAATAAATTTTTAAAGTACTTTTATTTTTATGATCTAATCCATATAATTAAAAAATTAGTTAATTGCATTATAAATTGATGTTATTACTTATAATATTTTGTAATTAGTTGATTATAAATTTATAATTACTAAGTACATAAAATATACTAACCCTTTTATATTATATATTTTTATATTTTATTTAAATTTATATACAGTATATATAATAATAAAATTAATATAACAATTTATGTAAAAAATATTGTTATATAATTTTTTTTAATATAATATTTAATTTGTATATATTTAATCCAATTTTTCTCACATTGTAATTAAACATAAGATTTTACTTGACTTTCAATATAGCCTGGCCGACATATTTAATAAATTATTATAAAATAATAAAAAATATTTAAAAATTCAATCTTTTCTTAACATATTTGTTTTGTGAATTAACTTCTGACTGATATGGAAGGAGTGACCAAAATATGTGAAGTCTTACAGGAAAAAAATCAAAAAAGAGTGTTTTAAAAAAATTCATAATGTTTACAAATGGTGCCTAAAACAATTCCAAATTAATTGAAAATGATCAGAGAGCAATATGATGAGAAAAAACTGGCAAAATGCCACCAAAAACACTTTTTTTTTCAAATCTTTACAAAATTGTTGCTCAACAATTTGAAAATGATTAAAAAGGGATTGAAATGCAATTCAATCCAAAGAAGAGCAAAAAAATGTCCAAAAACTAAAAAAAAAACTATCAAAAAAGTCAAAAAAAAAATTCAATTAGCAAGTAAATTTTTTTAAAAAAAGGAGAGAAAATGTTAAGGGGTCCCTTTGGTCTAGAAGATTTATTCAAGGTTTATACAAGGATTTTAAGTGGTTACTGGCCCTTCAAAGGCAAGGTACTTATTTTCTTAATCTAATTGATTATTTTACTCAATTTAAGAAGAGGTAAATTTTTTTAATATTATTATAAATTATATCTTTAGAACTACGGTGATGTAAATACTAATAGTTATAAATTATAGTAATAAATTTGTATAACTGAAGTGTTATAAAAGTTGTAAAAGTAAGTATGGAATGAATCAAAAAAGACAAAAAGGAAAGGCCTTTTATAGGCAAAATGTGAGAAAATAAAACACGGAATTACCATCCCCTAGTACAAGAGTATGAGAGGAAAACTTAAATAAAGAGAGTATGTGAAATAATAAGAGTAAGACAAAATAGTGCGTAAATAAAAGTATTTATTTTATTTGAAATAAAACTATGAACCCTTTGGTCCATCACAGTTTAGTGTAAGAACATTTGATTTGAAATATTGAATCAATAAAATCTAATTAAAGGAATTTGAAAAAGTATTTTTTTCTTTTTATAATTTTATATATTTTTTTTAATACTAATTTTTATTCCCATCTCATCTGTATTATTGAGCATGGTGTTTGGGAGTAAAAATATATATGGGACAATTACTTATTTTTATTAATTAATTACTTAGTGTACTTAGTTAGTTAATTGTAAGTAATGCATAAGTATTTAATAAATAATTAATTATTAATAAGGATCTAAAAGGTGTGGCTTCACTTCAGTAAGATAATCAATTATTTTACTGGGTAAGTCTAGTAGCCTGGCTGATACTCCCTCACTCTAAAAAAAACAATAAAAAAATGCTGTGATTTTTTCTTTTTATACTTTTTTAATAGAGAAGGAAGATTAGATATCTCCTTCCCAGGTATCCAAGAATCATATTCAGATGATTTATTCTTGAATCTCAATAAGTATTCTGTACCTTTTTCAGCAGTGACTATTCTGTCATTCAGAATTTTTTCAATTTCTGCTGTTTCAGTGATTTCATTTGGGGTTTTCTTTGGTCTTCCCCTCCTTTTTGGAAAAAAATCAATATTGGATGTGTAAGGTTTCAGAAGAGATATTGGAAAAACAGGTTGTTTTCTGTCATATGGAAAATACAAAATAACCTCAACTGCATTATCTCCAATCATTCTTCTGAAAACAAATGGACCAACAAATGGGTCTTTCAATTTGTTATTACCTTGTAAATTGAAGTGGACTGTAGAAATCAACACTTCATCACCCTTTTTAAAAGTGTATTCTTTATGGGATTTGTCCCATCTCTTCTTCTCATATTCAAATGATTTTTCAATACATTTTTGAGCATGATTTCTGCAAAGTTGTTGCATTTGAAGAAAAGATTTTACACCAGGACGTATATCCAATTTAGGTATTTTGTTATTGTGAATTTGGGAAGGAGTATTTGGAACATATCCAAGCCAGAGATCAAAAGGCTTTCTTTGAGTAACAGAATGAACAGTGCTATTATAAGCAAATTCCAACCCAAGAAGTAAGGTAACCCAATCATGAGTGAATCCGTCATTATCTTAATACTCAAGGCCAAAGGAACAATACCTTCTAATTATGTCCTCTAAAGTCTGAATCATTCTTTCAGCTAAACCATCAGTCTGTGGATGGTGGGCAGTAGAAATTTTCAGATCACAACCACAAACATCCATCAGAGACATCCAAAATTCAGAAGTAAATTTAGGGTCTCTGTCAGAGATTATGGCTTTAGGAAAACCAGAAGTATTAAACATATGAGACCACCATATGAAAGCTAACTCTTTAGTGCAAACATCCTTGTGGATAGGGATAAATTTACACATTTTTGTGAATCTGTGCACAATAACACAACAAGTGTTATAACTGTCTTTACCAGCAATAGGTAATCCTGTTACAAAATCCATGTTTATTATTTGCCATGGTGCATCAGGAGGTTCAATATATTGCATTAATCCAGCTCTCTTACCAGTCAATCTTTTTGATTTTTGGCAAGAATCACAGGATTCAACATATAGTTTGGTGTCTTCAGACAAATTAACCCACCAAGCAGTGTTTTTATTTCTGATCATTGTTTTTTCAAGATCAAAATTTCCAGCTAATATGTCATCATGGGAAATTTTCAAGATGATTTCTTTCATAGAAGGAGGAATAACAATAACATTACTCAACTTTCTTCTATAATATAGATATCCTTCATCAATTGAAAATTTACCTTTTTCCAAAGCTTTTTGGTACTTTGGTGGAAGGGTTTTAATTAATGCTTGTATTGAAGCATTCTTTGGATCATTTAATATGGTGCATAACTTTTTTAAGTCAGTGTCCTTATCATATGAATCCAGAATAAGCTGCAATAGCTCTTCCTCCATATCAACCACGTATATTCCATGAATATGAATAATTTCATCCTCAGGATCATAAGCAGGATTAGAGTCATCATTTGGTAAAGGTAACCTTGATAACATGTCCACATTTGAGTGAACAATACCAGCCCTATGAATAATTGACATTCTCCATCTGTACTCTTGAACAGCTAACTGCCATATGAACATATGTCTGTTAGGTGTTTTCAAGTTTAAAAGGGATTTAAATGCACTGCAGTCAGTGACAAGTTCAAATTTCTGGTCATCTAGGTAATAATGTAGCTTTTCTAGAGCCCACACTACAGCTAAACAATCCAATTGAGTAGCACCATATTTCAATTCAATATTTCTCAAGGTTCTTGAAATATAACAAATTACTACTTCTGATACTTTATCATTCATCACTTGTTTATGATGGAGGGCAGCACCCAGACCAATAAAACTGGCATCAGTATATAAAACAAATGGCTGATTAAAGTCGGGTAAAGCAAGAATAGGTGCTGACATCAAGCAGTGTTTCATAGTGTCAAAAGCTCTTTGTCTTTCACTGTTACAGACAAAAGCAACATCATTACTAGTCAATTTGGAAAAGGGAAATGCTATGAGTTGGTAATTTTTAATATACTGTCTATAGTTTCCACACATTCCCAAAAAAACTCTGTAGCTCTCTAACTGTATTAGGAGCCTTCACCTGTTGTATGGCTGCCACTTTGTTTTGGCCAACACATATCTGTAAGCCTGAAACAACATGACCAAGAACTTTTAAAGAATGGAAACCAAATTTACATTTCTTCAAAGCAAGTGTCATATTTATTTCATCCATTTTTTGGAACACTTTACACAGATGGTTAAGATGGTCCTCAAATGTTTTTGAGAATATAATGATATCATCAATATAAACCATCAGCCATCCTTCAATTATCTCCTGATGGAATGTGTTATCCATGACTTTTTGAAAAACTGAAGGGGAATTTTTAGGGCCAAATGGCATCCTAACATACTTTTAAATACCCATATGAGTAGCAATCATCAGAAAATTCTGAGAATTTTTCTCAACAGGTACCTGGTGATATCCTATATTACCATCCAAACAGCTGATATATTTAGCACCCTGTAAGGTAGCATGTATAGAGATAATCCTAAGCAAAGGACAGATATCATCAACAGTATAAGTATTTAGTGCTCTATAATCCCACATAGCCTGGCTTTATCTTTCTCATAAGAAATTAGGACAGGTGAGTTAACACAATATTTAGGTGTTTCAACTACCTTTTCAATAATATTCATTTTTAAAAGGGTAGAGATATTGTCTTCAATATCTTTTCTCTTTGTGGGAGAAGCAGGATAAGGCTTCTTCTTTAAACTAGGTGGAATATCAGTTAATGGACAAGACAATGAAAGTTTCATTTCCTCTTTAACTAATCCCAGTTCATGTGACCCATGAGCAAAGGCCATAGGAAAAGACTTTATCAATTTAATGATGGAATCTTTATCCTCACCAGAAAGTTCTTCTCCAAAAGAGGCATTGTTGATTTCAGACATAAGGGCATGCATTTCTTTTGTAGATCTTCCTTTATATTGAACTACAGAATTACATGTGTTCAATTCTGGTTTTAATAGTTTTTTGGAGGAAGAAATCTTAAATTTCCTCTTCCCATTAGTCCCCATTGTGAAACATTGGTTTTAGGGATCCAATTTTATGCCGTACTTGGTTAAAATATCATTCCCTACAATAAACCAATTGCTTAAGTTATCATTTTTCATGACAACAAAATCACAAATAGCTCTTACAAAACCATGGTTATATTTAAAAAACACTGTGGCTTTGTATTTACCAATGGGGGACAAAAAAGAGCCATAACCTCTCCAATTTTCAGAAATGATAGGCATCGGTTTTGATTTATAGTCTTTATCCACTGTAGCAAGTGCTCTTTCAGAAACTACACTTCCTCCAGCTCCAGAATCCAGAACAACTTCAATGCTGGTTCCATTATTCAAGACTGGTGCCTTGAGAGGGGCAATAACAATTGAGCTATCCTCAATGTTCTTTATGATCTCAGCATCTTCAACTGTAGATAAAGCATTATCATCAATATCAATGGTATTTAAATAATGTATATCCTCTTCCAGCATTAAGATTTCTTGTTGAGATTCATATGAAATATTGCTGGCACAATCACTTGACATATCATCCAGTGCTACTGTGTCATCAGTATGCTCCTCTGTTTGTTCTACAAGATTTATCTTCTTGTCACAAACATGGCCTTTCTGCCAAGGCTTTTTGCACTTGAAGAAAGTGTTTTTTGCATACTTTTTTGGTGCAACAGGGGCAGAAGGTTTACCAACCTTTTCCAGAGGTTTTTGTTGGTAGGTGGAGGATTTCTCCAAAGGGGTCCTAGGAATGAATCTTCTGGCATCATACTTGTTGTTTAGAAGGATCTCATTACAAGTATTAATGAAAGAAGAGGGTTCTCTGGAGAATTCAGTCCTAGCCACTATCAAGTCTCTCAGAGACATTGGTAATTTATAAAGGATCCTGTCCTTCCATAACTCAAACTCCATATTTGGGTCCATTGCCCTTAAGATTTTTACAAGTTTCATTAAGAACTCAATAGGTTTATCAGTAGAAGAGCTATATCTAGTTTCCTCATACTGCCTTTGTTGAGCCATTCTAAACTTGGAGCCACCAAATTGTGCTTTAATTAATTTCTTCCAATCATCCCATGAGTAGTCATTCCCATCCAGGAGAACAGATTAATACCACAATAGGGCAACATTAGTAAACAAAGAAATTAACTTGGACACAATTTCCTCATCTGGGAGTTTGTAAGAATTTTTTAAGTTATCGATTCTGCAAAAAAATTGCTGCCAATCAGAAGAAGAATCACCATCAAATGTTGGGTACTGGTCAAGTTTTGGCCAATTCTTTTGATTTGAAGAAGTCTCCTTAGTACAAGCTTGTTTCTGAGTAAGGAGCAGTTGTAACTTCCCTAGTTTTGCAGTAATCTCATTGATTAATCCCTCTGTTGAAGGTCCTGGTGCATCATCAATTTTTAATGGAAACTCAGGGGTATCAACATGTATTTCTGGAACTAATTTACTTTTAGAAGAACTAGCCACAGGTAACTCTGGAGCATCCTGTACTATTTTTTCCTTCAATGAAATCTCAGAATACTTTTGATCAATAAACAATGAGTTCAATTTCTCCTCAATGGTTGTTAGTCTGGTTTTCAATCTTGGAAGACTAGATAAACTCTCATTGATTGTTGCAAAAGATAACTGATTCTTGATTTGAAAAGATGAAAAATGGTCATTCAATTTTTTCAGATTCATCTTGTCTTTCTCCACCTCCTGGCAAAAGGCAGATACAGTATCTTTCAGTTTAGACAAATCATTTTTGATATTATTTCCATAAAGCAGCTTTCTTTTCATGGGTTGCTTTGTAATGAGACAATTCATCAGAAACCCTCTGTGATTCACTTCTTAATGCTTGATAACCCTGTTCAGTTAACAAACTATTATATTTCTGAGTCAATTGCATGTTGTTCATTATATGGTTTTGTTTGGAAATAATATCTCTCAAATATTCATCATTGATGTTAGCTACATCTGGAGTGTTTCTCAGTAAGGAAACAGAGTAAATTTCCAGGATCTCATAAAATTCAGGTTCAAGTGTCTCATCAATAACAGCCATATCAGGATTTATCATTGAAGTAGCAATTAGAACTAAAGGATTAGATACATTTGAAATTTGAGCGATTTGTCTACTGTTCTTTACAGGTCTCACAGTCTCATCTCCTCTTCCATAATTACCTGAGGGAACTGAATTAGTTACATGAAATGGTACTTGAGAATCAATAGAGGGGCTTACCAAGGTTTGCTGGGCAAGATCATATTGTTTTTTCTTCTTCTTCCTCCTTGATAGGGGTGAGGAGGTGTGGAGTTGACTTGGTTGTGTCTGGATGGACCTGCTTGGGGTGTCTGTTGGTTTTGAGACAGGTAATCCCACTGAGTGTTCAGCCAATCCCACTGCCACTTGGATACTTCAACTTTCTCTGGCTGCTGGGGAGCCAATTGCTGAAGATCCCTGTGGGGAGGGGGTTTCCTCTTCTCTTGAAGAAAAACATATATTTTTCTTACCTTTTCTTCCAGAGCATCTACTCTTGACCTCAATTTCAAGTTTTCTGTCCTTAATTCCTTTATATGTGTTGACAGGCTCTTTACTTGTTGAGGCAATGGCATCTTCTTTATCTTGAAGCCTTTTGGAAGTCCTTCTGGGGGGTTTATAATAGGTTTCTGTTCCTGAGTTGTTTCCACCAGAACTTCCACTTCCTCCATCTCTACATCCTGATTGGGGCAATGATTTATTAATTTGAGATAATTTCCTAGTTAAATGGGAACTCACAGAAGTAGCCTCATCATAATCAATCAAATCCAATTCTTCTTCACGTGCAGCAGAGATACCTTGATCAGTAATTTCTAGTCTTTACTGCAATGAGAGAGGGAGAAAATAAGATGAATTAATTTATATTTTTACTTTATAATTAAAAGAAAAATAATAAAATAAAATTCTCAGGATAAAATCAACTAAAATAATAATCAATTTATTAATTCAAGACAATTTAAAACCAGGATTATAATATAATCAACTAAAGAAATAAATTGAAAAAAAATTTTATTAACAATTTTATGATAATTATTATCAGGATTTTAAATTAACTGAATAATTAACTACCAGGACTTAAAGTCAACTGAAATAATTAAATATGAAATTTATAAAATTTTATTGTCAGGACAATTTGTCAACTGAAACAAATAAAATTAAATTTATCAGGACAAAAGTCAACTGAATATTATAATAATTAATTTTTAAAATATAATTTTTTATTACTTCTAGGACTAAGAACACAATTGCTCTATTATTTTCAACTAGGAAAAATAAAAAAATAAAAAAAAATAATAATAATTCCAATTTACTAGACACCTCCCCCTGTAAAATGAGCAAATTAATGCCACTTACAGAGTGCTGAGTAAAAGGAAATATGTAGAGAATGAAGAGTGCAAAGTGACCCACAAATAGTAATTTCAATAATTACCACGAAATATACAACGTTTAGTCAATATATGAACCTAAATTTCGGAGCACAGTTCGATTCCCATTTGCAGCAAAAAAATTTGTCACGTGATCTATGACGTTTGTCGTTTCGTTGTTCACTCGTCCTTACAGGTACCTCAATGGCGATGGTCCCACGGCCTCCGGTCCTCAAGATATTGATGCACCGTCGACAATTCGGAAAAGCTCCCAATTGTCAAGGGGTCCCTTTGGTCTAAAAGATTTATTTGAGGTTTATACGAGGATTTTAAGTGGTAACTGGCCCCTCAAAGGCAAGGTACGTATTTTCTTAATCTAATTGATTATTTTACTCAATTTAAGAAGAGGTAAAATTTTTTAATATTATTATAAATTATATCTTTAGAACTACAGTGATGTAAATACTAATAGTTATAAATTATAGTAATAAATTTGTTTAACTGAAGTGTTATAAAAGTTGTAAAAGTAAGTATGGAATGAATCAAAAAAGACAAAAAGGAAAGGCCTTTTATAGGCAAAATGTGAGAAAATAAAACACGGAATTACCATCCCCTAGTACAAGAGTATGAGAGGAAAACTTAAATAAAGAGAGTATGTGAAATAATAAGAGTAAGACAAAATAGTGCGTAAATAAAAGTATTTATTTTATTTGAAATAAAACTATGAACCCTTTGGTCCATCACAGTTTAGTGTAAGAACATTTGCTTTGAAATATTGAATCAATAAAATCTAATTAAAGGAATTTGAAAAAGTATTTTTTTCTTTTTATAATTTTATATATATTTTTTTTAATACTAATTTTTATTCCCATCTCATCTGTATTATTGAGCACGGTGTTTGGGAGTAAAAATACATATGGGACAATTACTTATTTTTATTAATTAATTACTTAGTGTACTTAGTTAGTTAATTGTAAGTAATACATAAGTATTTAATAAATAATTAATTATTAATAAGGATCTAAAAGGTGTGGCTTCACTTCAGTAAGATAATCAATTATTTTACTGGGTAAGTCTAGTAGCCTGGCTGACAGAAAAGAACTTACCTGGTGATTTGTTCAGGGAAAAGATTTACAGCCAGTGCTGTTAGGAAGTTGAGTGAAGAAGTGAAAGAAGATATTAGGCATCATTGAAAAGGAGAAGGAATAAAAAGCTATGTAATATCAAAGTAGAGAGAGAAGCAAAATGAATGAAAACAGTTAATTTGAGAATTCATTACAAATTCATAAAACCACCTCTAGAATTCAAGCAGGAAATGTTGATGAAGAAAGGAATGAAAAGTAATATACTTACTGTTGTGAGAAGGAGAAAATTTTGATTTGGAAAAATGGCTGGGAGAGAAGAGAAGTGATGCACAGTAGATTGCAGGGTCTGTGCAGTGGTGTTCTGAGTTGTGGTTGACAAAATGGCACTGGATTAGGAAATATTTGACCTCATGTTTGTGATTCCCTGTGCCAAGTCAGCCTTGTTTCTGTTAAGGTTGGAAAAGGAAAGTGTCCCCTATGGGAGTCAAACCTATGTCCACTTATTATCTAACATTCCGATGATTGAGATTTTAGAGGTTACAAATCATAATGTTGAATCTGGACAAAATTAATGGTGAGTTTAAATACTTTGACGCCCTTTACTATATCTATGTGATTAGGCCTTGAAATGCAGCCAAAGTGCCAAAGGAAATCTAGTGCACATATCTGTAAAGCTGAAGTAAATTTTTTAGTTTTTTGGTAACATTTCTTAAAGTATTATTTGTGTTATGTAGCCATGCGCAGCAGAATTTGAGTTGCAAATTTGAGGCCCTTTGTAGGGCAGGCAGGAGTTTTAATATTAATAGGAGGGAATCGGAAATCAAAAGTATTTCTGCCTTCTTATATGATGATCAGCCTGATATTAATACTGATCACCAGAATATGAGAGGTGATGTTGAATGACTGCCCACCAAGTGCCCTATACCATTCAATATGATAAATGAAATAGAGTAAACCAACTAAATCGAGAGTGCCACGTTGATGATTTGATTGGATGATGCGACTTGCAAGTGGATTACCCTCGCCCTCGCCCTTGGCTTTGCCTTTGCTTCCATCATGTCGACCACCATCACTCGCTCTCTTCCACTTACGGATACCAACCGGGACCATGTTCTAATTGATGTCATGCGAATACTTGAGCGAGCGGAGGATTTCACACGCACCCGCCTTAGTAATGACGATGGCGACGGAGAGATAGGCGCAGAAGGCAATTTGGAGCAAGACAGATATCTCGAGCTCAAGCGAATTGCGCAGGTGAGTGTCAGTCAAGATGAACGGAAAGTATAGACAGAGTGACGGAAAAGCGCGCTCATGTTCCTGCGCAGACAATTGCTCATGCCGATATCCTACTTGACAGCCTTGGCACGGACCATTTCTCCAGCCAGTACGTCAACGTTGTTTTTCTCCGTTCATCCCACTCTCACTCTTTTTTTCTTCAGCTTCGATGGGCAGCAGGTCGCCGCTCTGAGGCCGCGCATGGCTCACGTCAGCCAACGCATCAGCCGCGCTCTTTCCGTACTTTCTCCTTCCTTTCCTTCCCTTCTTTCTTGCATCTTCCACTCACCCCCCTTCATCTCCCCAACAGCAGTCCCACCCCCCTCCTGTGCTCAACATTTCTCCCCATTCTCTCGTCATCGTCCACCCACCACCACCTCCTCCACTTCCCTCCCCACCTTATTCCCCCCGGTCCTCACCTTCTCCTGCCCTCTCTCCATCACACTCCGACCATCCCAGTGATCTCAACCAACTTCAAACGACCCCTCACACAGTATCCTCAAAACCCTCTACTGACCCTCACACTTCATCAATCGATAATCTCCTCCGTCATCATCGATCTACCCAGGATGAGATGACCAACGAGCTTTCTCAGATGGCCGCACAGCTTAAAAATAATGCTCTTCATTTCGGTACCTTACTCGATAAAGACAAAGGGGTTTTACAATCTGCTCAAGATCAGCTTGACCTAAACGCCACTTTGATGTCAAAGGAAGGTGGAAGACTTGGCACATTCTCGGCAAAGTCTAGAAGCACTACATGCATGACAATCACAACAGTTGTTATGGTGGCTATTGCTTGGATGGTGATGTTTATCATTATTCGATTGACTTGAACAATCCTTATTGTTCCCTTCCTGATGGAGGAACCTATTTTGTCGAAATTTTCGATAAGAAAAAAGAATTGACTACCACTGAGAGAATATAAAGTTCACCACTTGTACCATTAAATCGATCACAGCAAGTGACAGATCTCTCACTGGTGGAGTATTAAAGGGAAGTTGGGAACGAAAAAAAGGATGACACAAAAAATCTTCTCAAGCCATTTCATCTGAAGCATGAAGTGTTCACTTACTGGTATTTTAGCCACAAAAAAATGCAAACTCCTTTTTAGTTTTTTTTATTTCCTTGTGGCACTCAGATCCTTGAGAGATATCTTGATCTCAACTTTTTTTTGTGTATCTTTTTGATGTTTTTCTTCAGAAATTTATATTAGGAGGTATCAAAGTTAGAAGTCTGTAATACTTTAAATGATATTTCACAGCACAAAAAATAAAGGGCAGCAATCTGGCGACAACCTAAACTTCTAATTATAGCATTTACCTGCATATTGTCACCCGGTGTCAACCTAAATTTCTAATTATAGTAAATACCTGCATATTATTGTTAGGTCTCGACTACGCCGCAGTATCACCATGTATATAACTAGCATGATTAGAGTAATTTGAGACTGAGTAATTTAATCTATAACTTCTATGTCCAGCAGCCAATAGGTTATGGGCCTCTAATCCCAACGCTCCCTTTTCTCTCTTTAAATTTTTTTTTCTTCCTTCTTATTCTCCTTGCCTCGTCAGCAAGCCTCATCAGCACGACTAAATCTTTCAACTCTTTTCTCACCAATGGTTTCATTACTCTTTCCACTCTTCCTTTCTATTTCATTTCGTTTAGCTTTTGTGCAAGCACCTGTTTCCAATTCTCTTCCCCATTTGTTTCCTCTCTCCTTTTCTTCCTCTGTTCACTCTACTTTCTCTCTTCTGTTTCTTCTATCTTTACGGTGATTAGGTTGGGATCCTCGCAAGATCCTGAATAATAAGTAGTGTGGGTGCACACCACCCAAAAACCTTTTTTTTCTTTCTCTCTTTTCTTTCATTTTATTTTATTTTATTTTTTCTTCTTTCTCCTCCTTTTTCTTTTCCTTTTTTCTCTCTCTCATTGTCTTTTTTTTCATTTGTTTCATCTCTTCTTTTCCTCATCCATCTGTTCTCGATTTGTTTCATCTCTTCTTTTCCTCATCCGTCTGTTCTCCCAATCTTTAGCCTAGTATTAAAAAAAATAAGATAAAATAATAATAAAAAAAAAGAGAAAATAAAATAAATAACAATTACAAAAAAAAATAAAAAAATAAAAAGAACACAACATGAATCCAAGCAACCACCCTCAACAATCGACCTCGACTTCCACACACATTCCCACTCCGCCTCAACCTCCCTCTTCAAACACCACCACGACCCGAAGACAATCTACCTCCCGAGCTCCCTCCGCGCCACCGGAATACCCAGACGACAACGAAGAAGATGAAGAATTTGCCCCCTACTGAGACCCACAAGGACAAGCGCCAGCCATTCCATCTGATGACGAAGAACACAGAGACCCCAGAGCCGACGCAAGAAATGCCGCCCGGAAACATGTCACAGACACAATCCGCGATGTCAGGAAGGAAATGGTCCACCGGCCAAGCAAGCTTAAGGACAACGGTTCTAACTTCCGTACCTGGTACAAAGAACTGCAAATAATCCTCGGAGACTACCTTGGCGAACCAAACTTCCTCACTCGCAGTAACCCAGCAAGAGAGCGAATTGGCAGAGCTATCCTCCTCAACTCAGTAGACATCAATGTCAAATCACAAATTGTATCCATGGTACCAAGCACGGCTGCTTTCTCTCACCTCCGACAACAATACAATGTCCTGTCCAGCTCGGGTCAAATGAATGCCCTCGAATGATTTCTCGACATCCGTTCCAAGGATTTTCCGAACCCGATAGCCATGATAGCTCACATGAAAGACTGTTATGCTGACCTCAAAGCCCAAAATCTCCGCTTCCATGACGACATGGTCGCTATCTTCTTTCAACGAGCCATCAAAGATGACCGTTGATACAGTGCCGAATTGATGCAAGAGATTGAGCTGATTGTCAAAATATCTAAGGAGAATCCCACGACTATTTCCATCCAACAAGCAATCACAGCCGTATGGGACAGACTGCGCAATGATGATGCACTGAACAACAGGGCCAACCAAGCACCTATCATGACTGCTAACAGATTCACGGAGGTGCAAGACTCCCTTCTGGCAAATAGCGCTACACCTGTCTCTGACCCTTTGGACATCAACATTGTGGACACACCCCAGGCAGCGGCAGCCCGACCCACAAGACCACCAATGTGCTGGAACTGCAACTCTCCGGATCACCTTCAGGCATCCTGTCCTCGTTCAGCCATGTTTGGAACCAGAACGTGCCAAAATCCGTCTCTCATTCCCCATGGTATACAACCTGTGTACCCCATGGTTATTCAACCCTCTTTCCTACCACCGACCCAAAACCACCGTCCGTTTCCTCAACCTCCCCCTCCACAGCTACAAAGACGGATGGACTTGTACCGCCATGTCTATCCCCCGCGCCAGCCCAATGCTCCAGCTAGGAATGTTCCTCCAATGCGAGCCAAGGCTGTTGAACTGACAGATGACTCGGCTGAATCCACCGCAGCTGCTTTCCAAAAACTCAATGTGGATCAAGAGAGCATTTATACTCAAGCCCCTCTGTTTGATACCAGAGCCACTCATCACTTCACAGGTGACCTTAATGAGTTAGTGGATTTTACACCTTTCCGATCCCCAATGCTAATGAAAGTGGCCACTAAGGGCACTCATCCTTTTATTACAGGGAAAGGGACAGCGCGCCTTCTTGGGATGACTGGGCAAGTTATCAATATTAGCCCTGTGTTCTATTGTGCTCAAGCCAGTGGTACGCTAATCTCCCCAGCATCCTTAGTTAAAAGTGGGGCAAAATTACTGATCACTGTGTCACAGGACTTCCAAGTCATTTTCAACAACGAACCGCTCTTTACGGCTTTGTTTGATTACAGCAAACACATATGGACTACACCACCCATCCTGAGAAGAAATGTTACTATTGATCATCTTGTACATACTATTCCTAGATGCCTCCCTGCTGTAATGCAAAATGACATTGTTGAACCAAAGATATTCCACTTAGAGCTTCCGATGAGTTTCCCTGAGCCCCGGGTAAGAACAAAATCCGAAGAGATTTTTTTCCAGTGGCATTGCCTTCTTGGTCAAGCTAGCTTACGACAAATCAGGAGAATGATCAGCCAGAAGATGGCTTTTGGCCTTCCTGACTCTCTACCTCCTGGAAAAATTGTCTGTGACGCATGCCAGATGTGCAAAAGCCGAAGGGAATCCTTTCTGAAATTGACTGGGCGCAATCCTCAGAAGTTGGAGATAGTAACAACTGATCTCATCGGCCCTCTAGAAGTGGCATCTGTTGATGGAGGTCTGTATGCGCTGACTTTTAGAGATCTTGCTACCTCATATAGTAAATGTCACATACTGAAAACAAAGAGTGAAGCTACAGGTCGTGTAACAGACGTCATATTGCGCCTGGAAAAACAGACCAATGCAGATGTCAAGATACTGAGAACTGACAATGGCGGTGAGTTCAACAACAAAACCCTCAATGCATTTCTCAACGCAAAAGGCATAATACACGAAAAATCTCAACTGTACTACCATCAACAAAACAGCAACATTGAATGCTACAATAGATCATTAACCGAAACCGGCAGGACCATCCTTTTTTCAAGCCAACTACCCAAAGAATTCTGGAGCTTCGCCTTTAGGTGGGCTTCTTATATCCTAAACCGGCTACCTAATAAAGTCTCACCAAAAATGACTCCCTATGAAGCGTTATTAGGCATAAAACCTCAGCTAGATATCATCCGCCGTTTTGGGGAAGTTGCCTATGTACATGTCCCCATAGAAAAACGATCAAAGCTTGACAGAAGGGCGACAAAATGTTTCCATGTAGGTTTTCCCATGGGAATGAAAGGTTGGTTGTTCTGGGACCCATCAACAAGTAAAATCATCTCCTCTGCATGGGCTAACTTTAACAGTCAACTTCCTGATGCCTCACTACCTCCCACTAATAAAATGGATGTTGACTTCCTAGTCAACAACGTGAACATCGCAACCAGAGGAAAGCCCAAATGACTGGGTGACTTCAAAAATGAAGAGGAAATGCTTGATCAAGAAAGAATGGTAGCCAAGATACAAACTAACTGTGGTTTCTTTGTCTCCACGGCACCCAAATCCTTCAAGGAAGCGATGAAGTCCACCGCTTGTGACCAATGGCGTAAGGCGTGTGAAAATGAGATAAACAACCTGTCGGCAATGGATGTGTGGCATCGTGACACTCCACCTGACCATGCGCGAATCCTGGACGCCAGATGGGTCTTCACTGAAAAGAAAGACAACTTGAGTGGCATCACAAAATTGAAAGCGCGCTACGTGGCGAAGGGCTTCAAACAGATAAAAGGTATAGATTACTCCACAAACTTTGCCCCTACGGCTTCCTTTACGGCTCAGCGCATCATTCTGACCATTGCTGCTACAAACAACTGGCCTGTTCACGCTTTTGACGTCACAGCAGCTTACCTTCACAGCCCTATTGAAGAAGACATCTGGGTCAAGGATCCACCGGGTTTCGAACAACATGATGGCAAGGCATACAAACTGAAGAAAGCGCTATATGGCACATGCCAAGCCGCTAGGTGTTGGTGGCAACACTTCAGCAAACAACTCAAAAATCTGGGCTACAATCTATCAACCTACGACAGCAGTGTGTATTTTCTATCTCTTGACGCAAGCAAAGCTATGATATGGGTTCATGTCGATGACGGAATTGTCACCACCAACAGCACAACCACCCTAAAAAATCTCGAGCGCGATCTCAGCCAATCAGGCCTAGAAGGCATAGTGTGACTTAATGTTGAAAGAAATCAATCAGGGTTCCAACTTAGTCAGCCTGACCTGATCAATAAAATCCTGACACTTCATCACCCTACTAAAATTCCTCATCATAAACCCCTCCCTAGCAGCGTCGATCTAAATATGACGGATGTGTCACAACAACCGGTCAACCCAATAGATTACCTATCAATCATTGGCTCACTAACATACGTTGCCACAGCATCCCGACCTGACTTAAGCTACACTGTAAACCAACTCGCGCGACATGCCAAGCGACCCAACCACAAACATTGGCGCACTCTTTGGCACTTACTAGGATACTTACAGTACACCATCAACAAGAAACTAACCATCTATCCGGCCACCCACAGCAGTCTACCCCTCAATGTGTACTCTGATGCAAACTGGAGCGGGGAGTTTTCACGTTCGACAGGCGGGATGATCATCACACTCAATGACTACCTAATCTTCTGGTCCTCAAAACGTATGCCATCTGTAGCCACATCAACATGCCATGCTGAATACATGGCGTTAGGTGCGGCCACCCAAATGGGCCTCTGGATACAAAACTTACTGAACAAACTCAACGGGCCTACAGGCCCTTTCACAATCAAATGCGACAACCAGGCCTCAATCAAAGTGTCAACCGATGAAGCATCCAACAAACAAACTAGGCACAGCGACCACGAGTTTTACTTCATTAACGAACAACTGCACAAAGGAAAAGCCACCATAGAATGGGTACCAACAAAAGAGCAAAAAGCAGACATCATGACTAAGCCCTTGAATAAACAATGCCATGAGAAGGGCTTCAGGGATCTAGGACTGATCTGAGAACATTGTCTTTCCAGTAGTTTTATATACCCCCCTCTTTCTAATATTGTCTTTCCAGTAATTTTATATCCCTCCTCTTTCTTTTTCCTATTCTTACTCTGTGATATGCCAGCGGCTTGTCGAAGGGGCGGGTGTTAGGTCTCGACTACGCCGCAGTATCACCATGTATATAACTAGCATGATTAGAGTAATTTGAGACTGAGTAATTTAATCTATAACTTCTACCTCCAGCAGCCAATAATTATAGCCCGACAACAACCTATTAGCCCTACGACACATTTTTGTTTTGCCATGAGGCGCAACAGTTGTGCAACAGTTAGAGCATCCGCAGCCGTGCCGGGAAAGTGGTTTGGTATGCATATTTTACAGACCTTTTCCCCAATTGTTGCTCAATTAGACATTATTAACTAATTTACTCTGCAGTCATTTAATCAAATGAGCAAAGTTGCTTGAGTAGCTTCTGTGATTGCCAAAACCTCGCGCCACTTTTTTTCAACTCAATTATTATCTACTGAAGCCAGACGTGCCTCATAAATTACTTATCAGTTTTTTCACCCTCACTTCAAACAACAATAGCCACTACTATTCATTCAATTACTACACATATTTGCATTAAACACTTCAGCTACACCTTCTCATCTGTAATAGCTCAATTATAACTCATTTATGTTGACTGAATCTAGGAAAGAAAGGTCTCCTAATTGACACCCCCAAGAAGAACAACTTGCTTTGTCATGGATAAGCATTAGCGAGCAACTCGAGTGCTTCACATTTGACTTACAGTCCTCTGTGTCCAATATACACATTATGTAGCCATATATTGTTAGAAATTTAAAGAAATAGAGTTTTTACAATGCAAAAATGGGGGTGAAACATGGTTGAGTTGTAGGTACTATTTGTATTACAGTAGTCTTTCATAAGCTGGTGATGTCCATCAATGCAATAGCAATTAATAAACAATTTCTTATGGGCTTTATTACTTGATTTCATTGACTCCAAAAGATCTCTAAATATAATTTCTTCTTCTTCGATAGATTGTAGATCATCTATTATGTACATAAATCTTTGTGCAATGTTATTGAGGATGTGTATGTATGAGTTGAAGTGTCGGGGATTCCTTTTGGTCTAGAAGATTTCAATGGAGGTATAACGGCCTAAGTAGGTGGAATTTGAAGATTTCAAAGGCAAATGTAGATATGGATTATCTTTTATTTCATTTACTCAATTAAAAGAGGTAAAATTTTTTTATAATTATTGTTATAATTTATAATTTAGAATTACAGTGTTGTAAGTACTAAGTAATAAATAATATTAATAAATATTTGATTTAATAAATGATTTAATAAAATAATGAGTGAGAAAAGAATGTCCTTCAACAACCAGAAAGGGGAGGCCTTATATAGGAAAAAGAGAGACAAAGTACGGAGTTAAAGTCCTATCTACAAGTGTATGAGAGAGAGAAAGAAAATTTCAGAAGAAAAATATTTCAAATTTAAAGATTGTTCTATAAAGAATGTTTTTAGAATATTGTATTTTATTGTATATGTCAAAAGAATTAATTTATTTAAAAATTACTGTATGTGTCATTTTTAAATAAGTAATTTGAATTTTTTTTGTATATATTTGTTTTTATTTTAATATTAAATTTTATTTCAATATTAAATTTTATTTTTATATCAATTTTTATTTCTCTTAACCTGTCATTGAGCATGGTGTTAGGAAATAAAAATATAAGGGAAATTTAATATTAATTTTAATTATTTACTAACTTTAATTTTTTGTAACTAGTTAATATATTACAAGTAAATTTAAAGTAAATATATTATAATTAATAATATATAAGAAATAAAGAGGTGTGGCTTCATCCCAGTAAATAATTAATTCTTTTACTAGGTAAGTCTAGCAGCCAGGCTGACACTCCCTCACTCTAAAAAAAACAATAAAAAAAATGCTGAGATTTTTTCTTTTTATATTTCTTTAGCAGAGTAGGAAGATTAGATATCTCCTTCCCAGGTATCCAAGAATAATATTCAGAAGATTTATTCTTGAATCTCAATAAGTATTCTGTACCTTTTTCAGCAGTAACTATTCTGTCACTTAGAATCTTATCAATTTTTTCTGTCTCAGTGATTTCATTAGGGGTCTTCTTTGGTCTTCCCCTCCTTTTGGGAAAAAAATCACTATTGGATGTGTAAGGTTTCAAAAGAGATATTGGAAAAACAGGATGTTTTCTGTCATATGGAGAATACAAGATAACTTCAACTGCATTATAACCAAACATTCTTCTGAATATAAATGGACATAAAAATGGGTCTTTTAATTTGTTATTACCTTGTAAATTGAAGTGCACTGTAGAAATCAGTACTTCATCACCCTTTTTAAAAGTGTATTCTTTATGGGATTTGTCCCATCTCTTCTTCTCATATTCAAAGGATTTTTCAATATATTTTTGAGCATGATTTCTGCAAAGTTTTTGCATTTGAAGAAAAGATTTTACACCAGGATGTATATCCAATTTAGGTATTTTGTTATTGAGAATTTGGGCAGGAGTATTTGGAACATATCCTAGCCAGAGCTCAAAAGGCTTTATTTGAGTAACAGAATGAACAGTTCTATTATAAGCAAATTCCAACCCAGGAAGTAATGTAACCCAATCATGAGTGAATCTGTCATTATCTTTATACTCAAGGCCAAAGGCACAATACCTTCTAATCATGTCCTCTAAAGTCTGAATCATTCTTTCAGCTAAACCATCAGTCTGTGGATGGTGGGCAGTAGAAAGTTTCAGATCACAACCACAAACATCCATCAGAGACATCCAAAATTCAGAAGTAAATTTAGGGTCTCTATCAGAGATTATGGATTTAGGAAAACCAGCAGTATTAAACATATGAGACCATCATAAGAAAGCTAATTCTTTAGTGGAAGCATCCTTGTGGGTAGGGATAAATTTACACATTTTTGTGATTCTGTCCACAATAACACAACAAGAGTTATAACTGTCTTTACCAGCTATAGGTAATCCTGTTACAAAATCCATGTTAATTATTTGCCATGGTGCATCAGGAGGTTCAATATGTTGCATTAATCCAGCTCTCTTACCAGTTAATCTTTTTGACTTTTGGCAAGAATCACAAGATTCAACATATAATTTGGTGTCCTCAGACATATTAACCCACCAAGCAGTGTTTTTAATTCTGATCATTGTTTTTTCAAGATCAAAATGTCCAGCTAATATTTCATCATGAGAAATTTTCAAGATGATTTCTTTCATAGAAGGAAGAATAACAATAACATTACTCAACTTTCTTCTATAATATAGATATCCTTCATCAATTGAAAATTTACCTTTTTCCAAAGCTTTTTGGTACTCTGGTGGAAGGGTTTTAATTAATGCTTGTATTGAAGCATTCTTTGGATCATTTAATATGGTGCATAACTTTTTTAAGTCAGTGTCCTTATCATATGAATCCAGAATAAGCTGCAATAGCTCTTCCTCCATATCAAACACATATATTCCATTAATATGAATAATTTCATCCTCAGGCTCATAAGCAGGATTAGAGTCATCATTTGGTAAAGGTAACCTTGATAACATGTCCACATTTGAGTAAACAATACCAGCCCTATGAATAATTGTCATTCTCCCTCTGCACTCTTGAAAAGCTAACTGCCATCTGAAAATATGTCTGTTAAGTGTTTTCAAGTTTAAGAGGGATTTAAATGCACTGCAGTCAGTGACTAGTTAAAATTTCTGGTCATCTAGGTAATAATGTAGCTTTTCTAGAGCCCACACTACAGCTAAACATTCCAATTGAGTAGCACCATATTTCAATTCACTATTTCTCAAGGTTCTTGAAATATAACAAATTACTACTTCTGATACTTTATCATTCATCACTTGTTTTTGATGGAGGGAAGTACCAAGACAAATAAAGCTGGCATCATTGTATAAAACAAATGTTTGATTAAAGTCAGGTAAAGATAGAACTGGTGCTGACATCAAGCAATGTTTCATAGTGTCAAAAGCTCTTTGTCTTTCACTGTTACAGACAAAAGAAACATCATTACTATTCAATTGAGAAAGGGGCAATGCTATGACTTGGTTATTTTTAATATACTGTCTATAGTATCCACACATTCCCAAAAAACTCTGGAGCTCTCTAACTGTGGTAGGAGCCTTCACCTGTTGTATGGCTGCCACTTTGTTTTGGTCAACACGTATATGTAAACCTGATACAACATGACCAAGCACTTTTAAGGAATGAAAACCAAATTTACATTTTTTCAAAGCAAGTGTCATTTTTATCTCATTCATCTTATGGAAAAATTTACACAGGTGGTTAAGATGGTCATCAAATGTTTTAGAGAATATGATGATATCATAAATATAAACCATCAGCCATCCTTCAATTATTTCCTGATTGAATGTGTTATTCATAAATTTTTGAAAATCTGAAGGGGAATGATTGGGGCCAAATAACATCCTAACATACTTATAAATACCCATATGAGTAGCAATCATCAGAAAATTCTGAGAATTTTTCTCCACAGGTACCTGGTGATATCCTATATTACCATCCAAAAATCTGATATATTTAGCACCCTGTAAGGTAGCATGTATAGAGCTAATCCTAGGCAAAGGATAGATATCATCAACAGTATAAGTATTTA
This sequence comes from Hemileia vastatrix, assembly GCA_030280995.1. Taxonomy (NCBI): domain Eukaryota; kingdom Fungi; phylum Basidiomycota; class Pucciniomycetes; order Pucciniales; family Zaghouaniaceae; genus Hemileia; species Hemileia vastatrix. The sequence continues at coordinate 20,563,424 of JASXTE010000018.1, read as the reverse complement.
GTGCTCTATAATCACCACATAACCTGGATTTATCTTTCTCATAAGAAATTAGGACAGGTAAGATAACACAATATTTAGGTGTTTCAACTACCTTTTCAATAATATTCATTTTCAAAAGGGTAGAGATATTGTCTTCAATATCTTTTCTCTTTGTGGGAGAAGCAGGATAAGGCTTCTTCTTTAAACTAGGTGGAATATCAGTTAATGGACAAGACAATGAAAGTTTCATTTCCTCTTTAACTAATCTCAGTTCATGTGACCCATGAGCAAAGGCCATAGGAAAAGACTTTATCAAGTTAATGATGGAATCTTTATCCTCACCAGAAATTTGTTCTCCAAAAGAGGCATTGTCAATCTCAGACATAAGGGCATGCATTTATTTTGTAGATCTTCCTTTATATTGAACTACAGAATTACATGTGTTTAATTCTGGTTTTAATAATTTTTTGGAGGAAGAAATCTTAAATTTCCTCTTCCCATTCATCCCCATTGTGAAACATTGGTTTGAGGGATCCAATTTTATGCCATATTTGGTTAAAATATCATTCCCTACAATAAACCAATTACTTAAGTTATCATTTTTCATGACAACAAAATCACAAATAGCTCTTACAAAACTATAGTTATATTTAAAAAACACTGTGGCTTTGTATTTACCAATGGGGGACAAAACAGAGCCATAACCTCTCCAATTTTCAGAAATGATAGGCATCAGTTTTGACTTATAGTCTTGATCCACTGAAGCAAGTGCTCTTTCAGATAGTACACTTCCTCCAGCTCCAGAATTCAGAACAACTTCAATGCTGGTTCCATTAATCAAGACTGGTGCCTTGAGAGGGGCAATAACAATTGAGCTATCCTCAATGTTCTTTATTATCTCAGCATCTTCAACTGTAGATAAAGCATTATTATCAATATCAATGGTATTTAAATAATGAATATCCTCTTCCAGCATCAATATTTCTTGTTGAGATTCATATGAAATATTGCTGGCACAATCACTTGACATATCAACTGTGTCATCAGCATGCTCCTCTGTTTGTTCTACAAGATTTATCTTCTTGTCACAAACATGGCCTTTCTGCCAAGGCTTGTTGCACTTGAAGCAAGTGTTTGTTGCATACTTTTTTGGTGCAACAGGGGCAGAAGGTTTACCAACCTTTTCCAGAGGTTTTTGTTGGTAGGTGGAGTATTTCTCCAAAGGGGTACTAGGAATGAATCTTCTGACATCCTAATTGTTGTTAAGAAGGATCTCATTACAAGTATTAATGAAAGAAGAGGGTTCTATGGAGAACTCAGTCCTAGCCACTATCAAGTCTCTCAGAGACATTGGTAATTTATAAAGGATCCTGTCCTTCCATAACTCAAACTCCATATTTGGGTCCATTTCCCTTAAGATTTTTATAAGTTTCATTAAGAACTCAATAAGTTTATCAGTAGAAGAGCTATATCTAGTTTCCTCATACTGCCTTTGTTGAGTCATTCTAAACTTGGAGCCACCAAATTGTGCTTTAATTAATTTCTTCCAATCATCCCATGAGTAGTCATTCCCATCCAGGAGAGCAGATTCATACCACATTAGGGCAACATTAGTAAATAAAGAAATTAACTTAGACACAATTTCCTCATATGGGAGTTTGTAAGAATTTTTTAAGTTATCAATTCTGCAAATAAATTGCTGCCAATCAGAAGAAGAATCACCATCAAATGTTGGGTACTGGTCAAGTTTTGGCCAATTCTTTTGATTTGAAGAAGTATCCTTAGTACAAGCTTGTTACTGAGTAAGGAGCAGCTGTAACTTCTCTAGTTGTGCAGTAATATCATTGGTTAATCCCTCTGTTGAAGGTCCTGGTGCATCATCAATTTTTAATGGAAACTCAGGGGTATCAAGATGTATTTCTGGAACTAATTTAATTTTAGATGAACTAGCCACAGGTAACTCTGGAGCATCCTGTACTATTTGTTTCTTCAAAGAAATCTCAGAATATTTTTGATCAATAAACAATGAATTCAATTTCTCCTCAATGGTTGTTAGTCTGGTTTTCACTCTTTGAAGACTAGATAAACTCTCATTGATTGTTGCAAAAGATAACTGATTCTTATTTTGAAAAGATGAAAAATGGTCATTCAATCTTTTCAGATTCATCTTGTCTATCTCCACCTCCTGGAAGCAGGCAGATACAGTATCCTTCAGTTTAGACAAATCATTTTTTATATTTTGCCATAAAGCAACTTTCTTTTCATGGGTTGCTTTATAATGAGACAATTCATCAGAAACTCTCTGTGATTCACTTCTTAATGCTTGGTAACCCTGTTCAGTTAACAAACTATTATATTTCTGAGTCAATTGCATGTTGTTCATTATATGATTTTGTTTGGCAATAATATCTCTCAAATATTCATCATTGATGTTAGCTACATCTGGAGTGTTTCTCAGTAAGGAAACAGAGTAACTTTCCAGAATCTCATAAAACTCAGGTTCAAGTGTCTCATCAATAAAAGCCATATCAGGATTTATCATTGAAGTAGCAATTAGAACTAAAGGATTAGATAAATTTGAAATTTGAGCAATTTGTCTACTGTTCTCTACAGGTCTCACAGTCTCATCTCCTCTTCCATAATTACCTGAGGGAACTGAATTAGTTACAATAAATGGTACTTGAGAATCAATAGAGGGGCTTACCAAGGTTTGCTGGGCAAGATCATATTGTTTTTTCTTCTTCTTCCTCCTTGATAGGGGTGAGGAGGTGTGGAGTTGACTTGGTTGTGTTTGGATGGACCTGCTTGGGGTGTCTGTTGGTTTTGAGACAGATAATCCCACTAAGTGTTCAACCAATCCCACTGCCACTTGGATACTTCCACTTTCTCTGGCTGCTGGGGAGCCAATTGCTGAAGATCCCTGTGGGGAGGGGGTTTCCTCTTCTCTTGAAGAAAAACATCTATTTTTCTTACCTTTTCTTCCAGAGCATCTACTCTTGACCTCAATTTCAAGTTTTCTGTCCTTAATTCCTTTATATTTGTTGACAGGTTTTTTACTTGTTGAGGCAATGGCATCTTTATTATCTTGAAGCCTTTTGGAAGACCTTCTGGGGGGTTTATAATAGGTTTCAGTTCCTGAGTTGTTTCCACCAGAACTTCCACTTCCTCCATTGCTAAATCCTGATTGGGGCAATGATTTATTAATTTGAGATAATTTTCTAGTTAAATGGGAACTCACAGAAGTAGCCTCATCATAATCAATCAAATCCAATTCTTCTTCACATGCAGCAGAGATACCTTGATCAGTCATTTCTAGTTTCTACTGCAATGAGAGAGTGAGAAAATAAGATGAATTAATTTGTATTTTTACTTTATAATTAAAAGAAAAATAATAAAATAAAATTCTCAGGATAAAATCAACTAAAATAATAATCAATTTATTAATTCAAAACAATTTAAAACCAGGATTATAATATAATCAGCTGAAGAAATAAATTTGAATTTTTTATTAACAATTTTATGATAATTATTATCAGGATTTTTAAATAAATTGAATAATTGACTAGCAGGACTTAATGTCAACTGAAATAATTAAATAAGAAATTTATAAAATTTTATTGTCAGGACAATTTGTCAACTGAAACAAATAAAATCAAATTTATCAGGACAAAAGTCAACTGAATATTATAATAATTAATTTTTAAAATATAATTTTTTTTATCACTTCTAGGACTAAGAAAACAATTTCTCTATTATTGTCAACTAGGAAAAATAAAAAAAAAAGAAAAAAAAGAATTCCAATTTACTAGACACCTCCTCCTGTAAAATGAGCAAATTAATGCCACTTACAGAGTGCTGAGTATTAGGAAATATGTAGAGAATGAAGAGTGCAAAGTGACCCACTAATAGTAATTTCAATAATTACCACAAAATATACGGCGTTTACTCACTATATGAACCTAAATTTTGGAGCGCGGTTTGATTCCCGTTTGCAGCAAAAAATTTTGTCATGTGATCTATGAAGTTCGTTGTTTTGTTGTTCACTCGTCCTTACAGGTACCTTGATGGCGATGGTCTCACGGCCTCTGGTCCTCAAGATATCAATGCACCGTTGACGATTCAAAAAGGCTCCTGATTGTCAAGGGGTACTTTTGGTCTAGAAGATTTATTCGAGGTTTATACGAGGATTTTAAGTGGTTACTGGATTTTCAAAGGCAAGGTACGTATTTTCTTAATCTAATTGATTATCTTTTTCAATTTAATAAGAGGTAAAGTTTTAATATTATTATAACTTATATCTTTTAGAACTACGGGGATGTAAATACTAATGGTTATAAATTATAGTAATAAATTTGTTTAACTGAAGTGTTATAAAAGTTGTAAAAGTAAGTATGGAATGAATCAAAAAAGACAAAAAGGAAAGGCCTTTTATAGGCAAAATGTGAGAAAATAAAACATGGAATTACCATCCCCTAGTACAAGAGTATGAGAGGAAAACTTAAATAAAGAGAGTATGTGAAATAATAAGAGTAAGACAAAATAGTGCGTAAATAAAAGTATTTATTTTATTTCAAATAAAACTATGAACCCTTTGGTCCGTCACATTTTAGTGTAGGAACATTTGATTTGAAATATTGAATCAATAAAATCTAATTAAAGGAATTTGAAAAAGTATTTTATTTTTCTTTTTATAATTTTATATATTTTTTAATACTAATTTTTATTCCCATCTCATCTGTATTATTGAGCACGGTGCTTGGGAGTAAAAATATATATGGGACAATTACTTATTTTTATTAATTATCTTCATTACTTAGTGTACTCAGCTAGTTAATTGTAAGTAATAAATAAGTATTTAATAAATAATTAATAATTAATAAGGATCTAAAAGGTGTGGCTTCACCTCAGTAAGATAATCAATTATTTTACTGGGTAAGTCTAGTAGCCTGGCTGAAATAACCTGTCATTGAGCACAGTGTTAGGAAATAAAAATATAAGGGACATTTAATATTAATTTTAATTATTTACCAACATTAATTTTTTATAACTTGTTAATTTATTACAAGTAAATTTAAAGTAAATTTATTATAATTAATAATATATAAGAAATAAAGAGGTGTGGCTTCATCCCAGTAAATAATTAATTCTTTTACTGGGTAAGTCTAGCAGCCAGGCTGACACTCCCTCACTATAAAGAAAACAATAAAAAAAATGCTGAGATTTTTTCTTTTTATATTTCTTTAGCAGAGTAGGAAGATTAGATATCTCCTTCCCAGGTATCCAAGAATAATATTCAGAAGATTTATTCTTGGATCTCAACAAGTATTTTGTACCTTTTTCAGCAGTAACTATTCTTTCACTTAGAATCATATCAATTTTTTCTGTCTCAATGATTTAATTAGGGGAGTTCTTTGGTCTTCCCCTCCTTTTGGGAAATAAATCACTATTGGATGTGTAAGGTTTCAAAAGAGATATTGGAAAAACAGGATGTTTTCTGTCATATGGAGAATACAAGATAACTTCAACTGCATTATAACCAAACATTCTTCTGAATATAAATGGACATACAAATGGGTCTTTTAATTTGTTATTACCTTGTAAATTGAAGTGCACTGTAGAAATCAGTACTTCATCACCCTTTTTAAAAGTGTATTCTTTATGGGATTTGTCCCATCTCTTCTTCTCATATTCAAAAGATTTTTCAATATATTTTTGAGCATGAGTTCTGCAAAGTTTTTTCATTTGAAGAAAAGATTCTACAACAGGATGTAAATCCTATTTAGATATTTTATTATTGAAAATTTGGGCAGGATTATTTGGAACATATCCAAGCCAGAGCTCAAAAGGCTTTTTCTGAGTAACAGAATGAACAGTGCTATTATAAGATAATTCAAAATTAGGAAGTAAGGTAACCTAATCATGAGTAAATCTGTCATTGTCTTAGAACTCAAGGACAAAGGCACAATACCTTCTTATCATGTCCTCTAAAGTCTGAACCATTCTTTCAGCTAATCCATCAGTTTGAGGGTGACAGGAATTAGAAAGTTTCAGATCACAACCACACATGTCCATTAGAGACATCCAAAAGTCAGAAGTAAATTTAGGGTCTCTGTCAGAGATTTGGCCTTAAGAAAACCAGCAGTGTTAAAAATATGAGACCACCACAAGAAAGCTAATTCTTTAGTAGAAACATCCTTGTGAGTAGGGATAAATGTACACATTTTTGTGAATCTATCCACTATAACCCAACAAGAGTTATAACTGTCTTTCCAAGCAATGGGTCATCCTGTTACAAAGTCAATGTTTACTATCTGCCATGGTGCATCAGGAGATTCAATATTTTGCATTAATCCAGCTCTTTTACCAGTCAATCTTTTTGATTTTTGGCAAGAATCACAGGATTCAACATATAGTTTGGTGTCTTCAGACATATTAACCCACCAAGCAGTGTTCATAATTCTGTTCATTAATTTCTCAAGATCAAAATGTCCAGCCAATATGTCATCATGAAAAATTTTCTAGATGATCTCTTTCCTAGAAGGAGGAATAACAATAACATTACTCAACTTTCTTCAATAATATAGATATCCTTCATCAATTGAAAATTCACCTTTTTCCAAAGCCTTCTGGTACTTTGGTGGAAGTGTTTTAATTAATGCTTGTAATGAAGCATTCTTTTGATCATTTAATATGGTACATAAATTTTTTAAGTCAGTTTCTATATCATATGAATCCAGAATAAGCTGTAATAGATCTTCCTCCATATCAACCACATATATCCCATGAATATGAACAATTTCATCCCCAGGATCATTTTCAGGATATAAGTCATTATTTGGCAAAGGTAACCTTTAAAAAATATCCACATTTGAGTGAACAATACCAGCCCTATGAATTATTGTCATTCCCTCTCCATATTCTTAAAAAGCTATCTTCCATCTGAACATATGTCTGTTATGTGTTTTCAATTTTAAGAGGGATTTAACTGCACTTCAGTCAGTGACAAGTTCAAATTTCTGGTCATCTAGGTAATAATGTAGCTTTTCGAGAGACCACACTACAGCTAAACATTCCAATTGAGTAGCACCATATTTCAATTCACTATTTCTCAAGGTTCTTGACATATAACAAATTACTACTTCTGATACTTTATCATTCATTACTTGTTTTTGATGGAGGGCAGCACCCAGACCAATAAAACTGGAATCAGTATATAAAACAAATGGCTGATTAAATTCAGGTAAAGCAAGACTAGGTGCTGACAACAAACAGTGTTTAATAGTGTCAAAAGCTCTTTGTCTTTCAGTATTCCAGATAAAAGCAACATCCTTTCTAGTTAATTGGGTAAGGGGTAAAGCTATGACTTGGTAATTTTTAATATACTGTCTATAGTATCCACACATCCCCAAAAAACTCTGTAGCTCTCTAACTGTATTAGGAGCCTTCACCTGTTGTATGGCTGCCACTTTTTTTTGGTCAACACATATCTGTAAGCCTGAAACAACATGACCAAGAGCTTTTAAAGAATGAAAACCAAATTTACATTTCTTCAAAGCAAGTGTCATATATATTTCATCCATTTTTTGGAACACTTTACACAGGTGGTTGAGATGGTCCTCAAATGTTTTTGAGAATATAATGATATCATCAATATAAACCATCAGCCATCCTTCAATTATCTCCTGATGGAATGTGTTATCCATGACTTTTTGATAAACTGAAGGGGCATTTTTAGGGCCAAATGGCATCCTAACATACTTATAAATACCCATATGAGTAGAAATCATCAGAAAGTTCTGAGAATTTTTCTCCACAGGAACCTGGTGATATCCTTTATTGCCATCCAAACAGCTGATATATTTAGCACCCTGTAAGGTAGCATGTATAGAGCTTATCCTAGGCAAAGGATAGATATCATCAACAGTATAAGTATTTAGTGCTTTATAATCAGCACATAACCTGTCTTTATCTTTCTCATAAGAAATTAGGACAGGTGAGATAACACAATATTTAGGTGTTTGAACTACCTTTTCAATAATATTTATTTTTAAAAGGGTGGAGATATTGTCTTCAATATCTTTTCTCTTTGTGGGAGAACCAGGATAAGGGTTCTTCTTTAAACTAATGGGAATATCAGTTAATGAACAAGACAATGAAAGTTTCATTTCCTCTTTAACTAATCTCAGCTCATGTGACTCATGAGCAAAGGCCATAGGAAAAGACCTTATCTAGTTAATAATGGAATCTTTATCCTCACCAGAAAGTTGTTCTCCAAAAGAGGCATTGTCAATTTCAGACATAAGGGCATGCATTTATTTTGTAGATCTTCCTTTATATTGAACTACAGAATTACATGTGTTTAATTCTGGTTTTAATAATTTTTTGGAGGAAGAAATCTTCAATTTCCTCTTCCCATTCATCCCCATTGTGAAACATTGGTTTGAGAGATCTAATTTTATGCCATATTTGGTTAAAATCTCATTTCCCACAATGAAAAAACTGCTTAAGTTATCATTTTTCATGACAAATAAATGATATATAGCTCTTAAAAAACCATGGTTATATCTGAAAAATACTGTGGCTCTGTATTTAACAATGGGGGACAAAACAGAGCCATAACCTCTCCATTTCTCAGAAATGATAGGCATGAGTCTGATTTATAATTTTGATCCACTGAAGAAAGTGCTTTTTCAGATACTAAACTTCCTTTAGCTCCAGAATCTAAGACAATCTCAATGATATTTCCATTGATTAAGACTGGTGCCATGTGAGGGGCAATAATAATTGAGCTGTCCACAAGATTTCATATGATCTCAGAATCTTCTACTGTAGATAAATCATTACTCTTGTCAGCCTAGGTATCTCCAGGAGTGAGTAATTCTTATGTTTAAAATAAGATAACATTATATGCATTAAGCTTATATCTTAAAAATAAGGTTAAAACACTTATATATATGTTTATAATATATATATATATAATTATTATACTATTATATAAATTATAGTAGTTTAAATAGCTTATCCATAGCCTAAAAATACTTATTAAGGTATTAATGTAGTCATAATATATTTATCTTAAGTGATATTAAGTAATTATTGACATACATAAGCTTATATGTATACATAAATATCATATTCAGTGAAATATGCAGTACATTATGTATATTTAGGTCTATAAGTGGGTTTTTAGCCTCTTAATAGCCTATAAACTTTATTTTTTCTGCTTATTTAAGGTCATATGGACATATCCAGTGGAGTTACAACGCCTACACAAGCATATACACCTATTTCAGGCACATATATTCAGTTTGGACACCTTTATCTACTTCCTTGGATGGATTTTCACGCATTTATGGGTTGAGATATGATTACTGGGTTAATATGGATGCTTGGGGATGTTATTGGGAGCTTTGAAAGCTAATTTGATTCCTTTATATGCTTTGGGTTTCATTTTATACTCTTTGGATGAGTTATTTTACCTGTTTCTTTATGGTATCTGCTTTTATCTGGATTTTCTATTTATGGTATGGGTCTGTGTTATCATTAATTTTGATGGAGGGTCCTTACTGGAGGTCTTGGTGTTGAATATTCTTGAAGTGGACTCCATGGGAAGGTGATGGGCCTTCACAGTGCTGTAATTTCCAGGGATAGCAGTGATATCATCTGGATTGAAGGTCTGTGCACTCCAGTGGACTTTGATATAAGTAAGGAGGGATTTGACTGGTTATTGATCATCACTTACTTACTACAATTTAATTAAACATTAAAAAACAATTATTATCATTTAGAAATATATTATAAAGCCTTTATAAATTGATATTATCATTATATAAGCTATAACTATATTCTATTTATCTATTTTCCACCACTAGCACGCATTTAAATCCAATTATTGTGAGTTTTATTTGAGTATAACTATTTTATTAGTCTTCCCGTAAGGTTTAATCACCAGATCATTTATAAATAAGTAGTAGGACCATTAATAAATACTATTAAATCATACTTATATACTAGATACACTGACAATTGGGGGTCTTTCCTTGATTATTATAGATTATTATGTATAAGCCTTGGGACATGATTTTTAATTTAGTATAGCTCAAACAAACCAAATATTTGGGTCTGCTAAGCATTAGTGGGCAATAATAGCTCAGTGATTGCGGGAAAGAACCCTAATAATAATTGTACTAATTTTTTATAATAAAAATTAAGTATTTACAGTAGTAACTAAACCCAATATAAGCCCAATTTCACATGGTATTTGGTCACCAATATAACACCCAATTAAGTTGGTATTTGGTTAAAGCTTGGTAAGATATTTATTCACCCTTATAAAAGTCTAGTTAAACTTATTATTTTATTTTTAACAGTTTTTTTTGAATTTTTCTTATATTTTATTTAAATAAATAAAGATATAAATTCAGGGTAAGCTCCAGAGCTTTTATTTGTAATTGTATTGCTAATAATTCTTGTCTACTAATTACCATATTGGGTTTTTCTTTGGTAGATGTAAAATTTTGTTATTCTTATCAATATGAGTGCTCCCCAGGACAATGTAAGGGAAAAGCCTGCTTATAATACCAGGTCTAAAGCTAATAAAAACATTACTCCAGGACATAACCATGGAGGGTCAATCATACCCCCAGCCAGAGCAAATGAGTATAGAGGAAAAAGATGCCCTCTTATGAAAAATTTCAATAAAAAGATGTTTCCTCCTCTGAAGGATCAATTGTCAAATCTTGCAGAACAGGTCCTGAAGTTGGAGGAATCAAAGTCTCTCATGCTGAAGGAGGTAGAGCGATTGCAGAACAATTGAGAGGTAGGATTCCAACAGATGAATCAAACCTTGGCAGAGCTAAAGGGAGGCCAGCCAAGTCAGCAACCCCCTACCCCAGGAGGGTAACATCACTCCCAGGAAAAAATCCTGGTAGACATAGGGAAGTGGGATTGGTTCCATCAACAATGGTCCAGTCACAGCTGCAACAGGGATCCTCCTCCTCATCAGACTTCCTCAGCTCACCCCTACAAAGGAAAGAAAAAGCGCCAAAAATCAGGACTGGCACAAATCCTGTGGTAAGTAGATTAACCTCTCAGATTTAACACAATACTGATTATAACAATATAGGTAATATTATTGATGTAAAATCTGTACAGAAAATTGAGGAGGACTTAAGAAAATTAGGTTTTGATGTAGATACACCTGACTTGTCTTTTGTCAATAACAACAGTACTATTTAAAATAAAAATAGAGTTAATACTCAGTTGCAACCACTTACTAGTGAGATGAGAATTTCACAAGATAGTGAGAGAATTGAGAAGGAAGACATGGAGTATTTTAAAAATAATCCAACTTTCCATAGAATTGTTTCAGCATTGTGGAATAGAATGACTGATTGTGAGGAACAGACAGTTAATCTCACAAGTGATACAATTTCATCCTTAACATTGAACATTTCTCAACTGGAAACACAAAATAAAGAGTTAGAGAATGAACATCTGTCTCTATCTTTTAAGTATGATTCATTGAGTAATAAATATAGTGAACTTTCAAACAAATTCTGTGAGTTATAAAAGTTGTATGAAGCACACTTTTTGAAAAATGAATCAATAGCTAAGTTATCTTTTGCCCATACAAATCAAAGTGTCTCTGAGCTGCTACAAAGATTGACTAAAATTTAGATTGAAACTGCCAATCTACTAATGAGCCAGGATAATCATAAGTATACTCAGTATAATAATAATCCTTTCATTGAAAAAAGTGAAGCTCATTCCTTCCCTATAAAACCACAACTAAAACCATCTGGTAGTAGTGTCAAATCAGAAAATGTAAGTCACAAATCCATGCATGAGGAAATACAACACCATTTATCAAGAGTAAATGAGTTATTGAATTTACCTAAGATTGGTGAATTAAAATCCAATCACAAGAACTAGTCTAAGTTAGATAAGGACCCAACTTATGATGGGGAAGCCAGCTATGATTGGAAACATTTTATTCAAAGAATTGACAACTTGAAATTCTCATATAACTTACCAGATGAAGAAATAACATCAAAATTAATTTCTTTATTTAAGGATGTTGCTTTATTATGGTTTGAAGCTGTTTTTAGTGAGGTTAAGATTACTCTTGGGTTGAATGGAAACAACTAATTGAAAAACAATTTGGAAGTTCTAAATTCAGGCTCACTCAGCAGAGACTTTATGAAAAAATTAGGTAAAATCCGTGGAACGGTGACAAACCTATGGTATTTTTAATGAATTTAAATAAAATATTAAAAGCCATTGAGCCTCATATGGATTTTAACATATGGAAAGATAAGATAATATATAAATTACCTATATCTGTCAGAGACATTGTTGTAGCTAGAACAATTAATGTTACTGAATATTCTGACTTTATTAATATTTGTAATGAAATATTGTTAAACCATAAGTATGAAGCAAGGTATTCCAATTATAAACAAAATATTGAACCTGTTAAAAATCAGAACTCAAAAACACTTCAGGAGAAGCAGAAAAAACCTACTGCACCTGTGGTACCTAAAAATTATGAAACTAATATTTGTTATAAGTGTAACAAACCTTGGGCTAAAGGTCACAAATGTGAGAAAAACATAAATTTTGTTTAAAATCAATGTGAATCTAAAACTGAAATTGAAAAAAGTAAAGAATCAAGTGATTGTGACAGAAATATCTCATATAGTGATGGTAATGAAGTCTATATGTTGGAAGATGATTTGTCCATCTTTGACAATCCAATATTAAATATGGATTCAAATAAATCTATAATGAATTTTAAGGATGCTGAAATCATTAAAGATATACAAGCTAATAACTTAAGAATGACACCTATCATGGTTCCAACTATCATTTCTGGTGAAAATGTTAATATAGTATTGGACACTGGAGCTTCTGGCTCTGTTGTTTCTACTAATACATTACAAAAAATTGATATTGAATATAAGTCTAAGCTTGAACCCCTTCAAAGTAGAAATTGGAGAGGTTTTGGATCAGTACTACACCCCATTGGTAGATAAAAAGCTGCTATTTTCTTTAAACATCAACATGATTATGTAAGAGTAACTTGTGACTTTATAGTAATGGATTATACTAACTGTAGTAACTGTTTTATCATTCGAAATGATATTCTGACTAAGTTTGGTGTGAAATTAGACCCTACTAATAACAATTTTACAATTTGCATTAATGGTAAAAGAAACTTTAAAATAAAATCTTTTAACAAAGTCTTACACATTGGGTCAGTAACAAATATTCCGTACAAAGGAAGAGAATCCAATGAGATGGAACTTCTGGAAACAGAGATTTCTAAAGCATCATTTAGCACTCAGATAAGTGAAGCTGAGATAAATAATATCTTGGACTTAATTAAAGCATTTCCAATGGCTTTTGCACATGGTACAAATGTACTTGGCCTTGTAAAAGATCATGAGATGAAAATTAGTTTAACCTGTGATATGGATAATATTCCTGCTAGTCTTAAAAAGAAACCATACCCTGCTTCACCAATGAAGAGAAAAGACATAGAGGATAATATTAAGATGTCATTAAAAATGAAAATTCTTGAGAAGTTTGAAACTACACCAAAATATTGTGTAATATCACCAGTGCTAATTTCTTATGAACAAGATAAAGCAAGACTGTGTGGTGATTATAGAGCATTAAAAACATTTAAAGTAGATGATATTTATCCCTTGACAAGGATTCCCTCTATACATGCTCCCCTTAAAGGTGCTAAATATATAAGTTGCCTAGATGGAAATAAAGGGTACCATCAAATTCATGTTGAAAAGAATTTACAGAACTTTTTTTTGATAAAAACACACATGGGAATTTATAAATATGTCAAGATGCCATTTACACCAAAAAATACTCAATCAGTATTTCAGAAGTTAATGGATATAACATTCCATAATGAAATGATTAAGGGATGGTTAATGGTATACATTGATGACATCATAGTGTTCTCTTAGACATATGATGAACACTTAACCCATTTAAAGAAGGTATTTCAGAAAATGTATGAAATAAAAATGACCCTTGCATTGAAAAAATGTAAATTTGGGTTTGAGTCTTTAAAAGTGCTTGGTCATATTGTATCTGGCTTACAAATATGTGTAGACCAAAATAAGGTGGCTGCAATCAAGAATATTGGCATTCCTTAAAATGTAAAGGATGTAAAATCTTTTCTTGGTATGTGTGGCTATTATAGACAATATATAAAAAACTACCAATTAATTGCTGCAACATTGACCACACTGATAAAGAAATCAGAAGCTTTAATTTGTAATAATGAAAGACAAATGACTTTGATGATTTGAAAGAATGTTTAATGAAAGCTCCTATCTTGATATTACCAGATTTCCAATTGCCTTTTGTATTATATACAGATGCAAGTTTTATTGGTCTGGGTGCTGCTTTGAATCAAAAACAACTTATTGAAGGAAAAATGTCGGAAGTAGTAATTTGCTATCTTTCAGGTACTCTAAGAAGTAGCGAATTGAAATATGGTGCTACTCAACTTGAATGTTTGGAAGTAGTATGGCCTCTTGAGAAGCTACATTATTACCTTGAAGACCAAAAATTTGAGTTAATAACTGACTGCAGTGCAGTTAAGTCACTCTTAAACATGAAAACTCCTAATAAACACATGTTTAGATGGCAATTTACTGTACAATAATACAGAGGATGGATGACTATTACATATAGAGCAGGAACCTTACACTCTAATGTAGATTTTTTATCTAGAGCACCTCTACCTAATAATGATGATAATCCTGCTTATGTTCCTGAGTCAGAGATTATTAACATTTATGGCATTTATATTGTAGATCTTGAGGATGAATTTATGCAATCAATTCTTGACATGTATGCTTCAGATCCTGGCTTGAGTAAACTCACTTCAATATTAAATGATACGTCTAATGCTTCAATGAATGTTGTAATAAAAACATTACCATATAAGTTTAAAGAGGCATTAGAAAAGGAAAAAGTTTCCATTGAGGATTGTTTTATATATTACAGGAAAAAATTAAGTAATGTAATTGTAATTTCCACTTCAATGAAGGAGTTAATGTTAAGTATATGTCATGATGATATCTTAGCAGGTCATTTTGACTACCATAAAAATTAACAAGAGTAGAAAACACAGCTTGGTGGATAAACATGTCCGAGGATGTTCAAAAATATGTTAAGATGTGTGATTCTTGTCAAATTTCTAAAAGATTACCAGGAAAAAGAGCTGGTTTATTACAACACATTGAGCAACCAAAAGCTCCATGGGAAATAATTAACATGGACTTTGTAACAGGTTTACCAATAGCAGGGTATAAGAGTTATAACTCCTGCTAGGTAATTTTAGATAGATTTAAAAAAATGTGTAAATTTATTCCTACCCACAAAGAGGTTTCTGCAAAGGACTTAGCTTTTTTATGGTGGACACAAATGTTAAATATAGCAGGTTTTCCCAAAGCAATAGTCTCAGAAAGAGATGCTTTATTTACTTCTGAGTTCTGGACATCACTTATGGATGTTTCAGGGTGTCAATTAAAACTTTCTACAGCACACCATCCACAAACTGATGGGCTAGCAGACAGAATGATACAAGCTTTAGAAGATATGATAAGAAGATATTGTGCTTTTGGTCTTAGATTTAAAGACAATTACAAATTCACGCATGATTGGGTAACCCTTATCCCAGGTTTAGAACTTGCATACAATAGTACAGTGCATTCTGTCACTGGAAAAAAGCCATTTGAGTTATGGTTGCATTATTTACCTAATACCCCTGCTAAAACTCTCAATAAATTACCTCAATTGGATATCAATCCAGGTACTAAGTCTTTGTTCAGATTCAAGAATTTTGCAGAAAGGATGCTCAAGAATGTATAAATAAGGCATTTGAGTATGAGAAGAAAAGATGGGATAAAGCCCATAAAGAACAAATGTTCAAAGAGGGTGATGAAGTCCTTACTTCTACACTACATTTCAATTTAAATAGTAATTTTAAATTGAAGGATCCATTCATTGGATCATTTGTAGTTAAAAAAATGGTTGGTTACAATGCTGTTGAGGTTATTCTATATGCACCATATGATAGAAAACATCTATTATTTCCTATTTCTCTTATAAAACCATACCATTCTAATGATACTTCTCGATTTCTAAGAAGATCAGGAAGGCATAAACAGCAACCTGAAGAAATAGTTGAAAAGGCAGAAACTGAAAAGATACTTAAAAAGAGACACCTTACTAAAGAAAAGGGAGTTGAGTATCTATTAAGATTTAAAAATAAATCAAATGAATATGACCAGTGGATTTCACAAAATGAAATCTTTGATCTTAAAAATCTCTTGAAAAAATTTAAATCAAAATAATACTTTTTAATTCAGTATATGTAACATAGAAATTAAAAAAAAAATTTCTATTCACTCCTTACTTATTAATGAAAATGTCTTAACATTTTTTTATTTTTTTTTTTGGGTGAGGGAGTTTCAGCCTAGGTATCTCCAGGACTTAGTAATTCTTATTTTTAAAATAAGATAACCTTAAATACATTAAGTTTATATCTTTAAAATAAGTTTAAAACACTTATATATATGTTTATACTACATATATATATAATTATTACACTATTACATAACTTATAGTAGTTTAAATAGCTTATCCATAGCCTAAAATATCTTAATAAGTTTTTAATGGAGTCATAATATATTTATCTTAAGTGATATTAAGTAATTATTGACATACATAAGCTTATATGTATACATAAATATCTTATTCAGTGAAATATGCAGTATATTATGTATATTCAGGTCTATAAGTGGGTTTATAGCCTCTTAATAGCCTATAAACTTTATTTTTCAGCTTATTTAAGGTCATATGGACGTATCCAGTGGAGTTACAACGCCTACACAAGCATATACACCTATTTCAGGCACATATATTCAGTTTGGACACCTTCATCTGCTTCCTTGGATGGATTTTCACACATTTATGGGTTGAGATATGATTACTGGGTTAATATGGATGCTTGGGAATTTTATTAGGAGCTTGGAAAGTTAATTTGATTCCTTTATATGCTTTGGGTTTGATTATATACTCTTTGGATGTGTTATTTTACCTGTTTCTTTATGGTATCTGCTTTTATCTGGATTTTCTATTTATGGTATGGGTCTGTGTTATCATTAATTGTGATAGAGGGTCCATACCGGAGGTCTTGGTGTTGAATATGCTTGAAGTGGACGCCATGGGGAGGTGATGGGCCCTCACAGTGCTGTAATTCCCAGGGATAGCAGTGACATCATCCGGATTGAAGCTCTGTGCACTCCAGTGGACTTTGGTATAAGTAAGGAGGGATTTGAAGGGTTATTAATCATCAATTACTTACTACAATTCAATTAAACAATTAAACACAATTATTATCATTTAGAAATATATTATAAAGCCTTTATAAATTGATATTATCATTATATAAGCTATAAATATATTATATTCATCAATTTTCCACCACTAACACGCATTTAAATCCAAGTATTGAGAGTTTTATTTCAGTATAAATATTTTATTAGTCTTCCCCTAAGATTTAATAACTAAATCATTTCTTAATAAGTAGTAGGACCATTAATAAATACTATTAAATCATACTTATATACTAGATACACTGACTGGTGTCTTCAGACATATTAACCCACCAAGCAGTGTTCTTAATTCTGTTCATTGTTTTCTCAAGATCAAAATGTCCAGCCAATATGTCATCATGAAAATTTTCAATATGATCTCTTTCATAGAAGAAGGTATAACAATAACATTACTCAACTTTCTTCTATAATATAGATATCCTTCATCAATTGAAAATTTACCTTTTTCCAAAGCCTTCTGGTACTTTGGTGGAAGGGTTTTAATTAATGCTTGTAATGAAGCATTTTTTTGATCATTTAATATGGTACATAACTTTTTTAAGTCAGTTTCTTTCTCATATGAATCCTGTATAAGCTGTAATAGCTCTTCCTCCATATCAACCACATATATCCCATGAATATGAAAAATTTAATCCTCAGGATCATATGCAGGATTTGAGTCATCATTTAGCAAAAGTAAACTTGAAAACATATCCACATTTGAGTGAACAATAAAAGACCTATGAATTATTGTCATTTTCCCTCTGTATTATTAAAAAGCTACCTACCATCTGAACATATGTCTGTTTGGTGTTTTCAAGTTTAAGAGGGATTTAACTGCACTGCAGTCAGTGAAAAGTTCAAATTTATTGTCATCCAGATAATAATGTAGCTTCTCTAGAGCCCAAACTACTGCTAAACACTCTAGTTGAGTGGCACCATATTTCAATTCACTATTTCTCAAGGTTCTTGAAATATAACAAATTACTACTTCTGATACTTTATCATACATCACTTATTTTTGATGGAGGGAAGCACCAAGACCAATAAAACTGGAATCAGTGTATTAAAGAAATGGTTTATTAAAGTCAGGTAAAGCAAGAATTGGTGCTGAAATCAAACAATATTTCATAGTGCCAAAAGCTCATTTTCTTTCACTGTTCCAGACAAAAGCAACATCATTACTAGTCAATTGGGTAAGGGGAAATGCTATGACTTGGTAATTTTTAATATACTGTCTATAGTATGCACACATTCCCAAAATATTCTGCAGCTCTCTAACTGTGGTAGGAGCCTTCACCTGTTGTATGGCTGCCACTTTGTTTTGGTCAACACATATCTGTAAACCTGAGAAAACATGACCAAGAACTTTTAAGGAATGAAAACCAAATTTGCATTTTTTGAATGCAAGTTTCATATTTATCTCATTCATCTTATGAAAAACTTTACACAAGTGGTTAAGATGGTCCTCAAATGTCTTAGAAAATATAATGATATCATAAATATAAACCATCAGCCATCCTTCAATTATTTCCTGATGGAATGTGTTATTCATAACTATTTGAAAAACTGAAGGGGATTTTTGGGGCCAAATGGCATCCTAAAATACTTATAAATACCCATATGAGTAGCAATCATCAGAAAATTCTTAGAATTCTTCTCATCAGGTACCTAGCAATATCCTTTATTACCATCTAAACAGCTGATATATTTAGCACCTTGTAGGGTAGCATGTATAGAGCTAGCTCTAGGTTAAGGATAGATATCATCAACATTAGGGGGTGTCAGTTCTGGCAAATCCGCACTTACAAATCCGCACTTAAATTTGACCAAATCCGCACTTAAATAAGTGCGGATTTCCAAAACACACTAGCCCCAATACTGGTGGATTTCAAAATGAAATAAGTCACTTATTTCACTCAAATCCGCACTTTCTCAACCAAAAGTGCTGATTTCACCATCAAGTCCCATTTCACTGATTTGTCAGCATCATCCCATTCATACGCAGCACTCTGCAGAATAACACTTCATAACTCAAAACATCGTACATCACTTACATCTTCATATCATATCATATAAGAGTCATGCCTTCCTCACTTTCAAATCGTGATAAATTACATAAAGCAATGACTTTCATGGCGCTTGAACTGCTCTTGGACTCTGATTCCGATTCTGATCTAGAAGAAGATTTTGTCGTTTTATCAAAAATGGCCAGGAAACGTTACCTTCTTCCCAGAAAGCCTCAAGTACTTCATACCCCCAAGTACACCATCCAAACACTTCTTAACCTATCTACACCCAGTTTTAGACAGCTGTTCAGGACTTCTCAGGAATGTTTCCTTAAATTGCTTGAGCTTATTCAGGATCATCCCATATTTCACAATAATTCTCAAAAAGAACAACGACATCCTTCAATTCAATTGGCCATCACACTATGTCGTTTGGGTTCAAATGGTAATGGAGCCGCTTTGAAACGTTTAGAAAATGTCTTTGATTTAGGGTATGGTTCAGTTAACACTTATACCAAACGATGTATCACTGCCATCAACTCCTTGGAATCTCAACTTCTCACCTGGCCAACAAAAGAAGAGCGACTTGAATCATCTCAGGTTATGCAAGCAGAGGGCTTTCCAGGATGTATTGGTTTTGTTGATGGTACTACTATTCCTTTGAGCCAGAAACCTGCTCAAGGTGGAAACAATTACTTTGACCGTAAAAAGAGGTAGATTATTTTTAACTCCTTTCATCCTCCTTGAAACTAACACAAACAAATATATCTTCTTTATAGATATTCAATTAACGTTCAGCTTATATGTGACGTAAACAAAAAATTTATATCATTCTTTGCTGGCTATCCTGGCTCATGTCATGACTCCTACGTCTTCCAAAGAATGCATATTTCAAATGAACCTGAAAAATTCTTTGATGAAAATCAGTATCTTCTTGCAGATTCTGCTTATGTGAATGGAAAGTATGTACTTCCTGCTTTTCGGGGAGCAGCTTCAGAAGACAGTCAAAATGCCAAATTCAACAATCATTTGGCAAAGTCAAGAGTCCGTATTGAACATTCTATTGGAATCTTGAAAGGCCGTTTTTCTAGTTTAAGGAAATTAAGAAGTCCTCTTAGAAATAAATCTGAAATGGAGGAGGTGATCAACTGGATTCTGTGTTGCACTATACTTCATAACCTACTTGCTGACCTCAAAGATCAATGGTTAGAGCTGTATGAAGATGAACAAGTTGATTCACCTCCGACTATATCCAACACTTCTATTTCTCAATCAACTAGTATAAGGGCGAAAATCCTTCCAATAACACTCCAACATTTTTCAATGCAATTTTAATTTTTTTCTCTTTCTCTTCAAATTATCAATTTGCATGTATTATTCACTGAGAATGGTAAATTTTTTTGCATATTTTTTTGGTTTTTGAATTTGCTGTTAAAGTCTTATTTTTTTTTCTCTCTGTGTTTTCTTTCATCAACTCAACATGAAATCGTATATTTTCAGCAAACACCACGCAATATAGGGGGAGGACTTGCTAGCAAGTCCGCAACTTGAAGTCAGATGGAAATCAGATGGAACTCAGACTGAAGTAATACTGAACTTTCACTTGAAGTATCACACAAATAACAATGGATCTATATTGAAAACATAGTGAAAGTGTGAGGATAACTGAATGGAAGCCAGAAAAAATCATTCCATGAGTCTACTCAATGCAAAGTATTTTTTGAAACAGCTTATTAAAATAATACTTTATTAAATTAATTTGATCAATAAAAATTGATTGACAATATTGCAATTCTTAAATACAATAATTTTATTAAAAAATTTCAGATTACATATAAAAAAAATCAGTGACTTTTTCTATTACTTACAACTGTTTTTACAGAATTGAAAACTATGTTTCAGCTAATATTTTATGGAAGTGAACTCTGTTCTTCGCCCGAAGAACAGAGTTCATCCTCCTATTTTCACACTCTGTTTAAAAAGAATAAAATGACTTACCTGGAGAGATGAGTTGAGAAAAAAGAAATATAAGTGAATGGAAGTGAACTCTGTTCTTCGCCCAAAGAACAGAGTTCATCCTCCTATTTTCACACTCTGTTTAAAAAGAATAAAATGACTTACCTGGAGAGATGAGTTGAGAAAAAAGAAATATAAGTGAATGGAAGTGAACTCTGTTCTTCGCCCAAAGAACAGAGTTCATCCTCCTATTTTCACACTCTGTTTAAAAAGAATAAAATGACTTACCTGGAGAGATGAGTTGAGAAAAAAGAAATATAAGTGAATGGAAGTGAACTCTGTTCTTCGCCCAAAGAACAGAGTTCATCCTCCTATTTTCACACTCTGTTTAAAAAGAATAAAATGACTTACCTGGAGAGATGAGTTGAGAAAAAAGAAATATAAGTGAATGGAAGTGAACTCTGTTCGGTTTGGGACTAAGGCTGGAGAGAGGGGTGAGGAAGGGTGTATGGGGTAGCAAAAAGGTTGGGAAAGAGTTGGAAGGGAAGATTAAGGGTTCCGAGGCATTTTAAATGAAGAAAAGGGTCTGGGAGAGGTTGAGAGGGGTGAAATGGGGATCAAAAGAGGATGGCATACAATGGGGCTGGGAGGATAGCGAAAGGCATGGGGAGGGAAGACAAGCATGTGTTGATAGAATTGAAAGGGATGGAGATTGGTGCAAACAGAATGTGAAAATAGGAGGATGAACTCTGTTCTTCGGGCGAAGAACAGAGTTCACTTCCATAAAATATTAGCTGAAACATAGTTTTCAATTCTGTAAAAACAGTTGTAAGTAATAGAAAAAGTCACTGATTTTTTTTCTATGTAATCCTTGCTTTACGAGGAGACTTTTGTGACGAAGCAGATTTTTGAGTTACCTTTTGAGATTTGGAATGTCTGAAAGGCATTATGAAACTGGCACATAACAAAAAAAAGATTAAAAAGTAGATGAAATAAGTAAAAAAGAATGTAAACATGCCTGGTCAAAATATTGAAAATGTCAGGAAGGGGTGTGTGCCGAGGATTGATGGGTAGGTAGCGAGGAAGGTCAGTGTGTCACATGTGACAGGGATGGGGTAAGAAAGGAAGGGATGTTTTGTGGCCAAAATGTGGTTGTGAAAAAAAACGGGAAAAAAGTGCTGATTTGAGGTCATAACTGACACCCTTTTTTGAAATAAGTGACTTTTTTGCAAAATTTAAGTGCTGATTTTGTTTGAAATCCGCACTTAATTTAAGTGCGGATTTGCCAGAACTGACACCCCCTATTATAAGTGTTCAATTCTCTATAATAACCACATAACCTAGCTTTATCTTTCTCATAAGAAATTAGGACAGGTGAGATATCACAATGTTTAGGTGTTTCAACTACCTTTACAATAATATTTATTTTTAAAAGGGTAGAGATATTGTCTTCAGTATCTTTTCTCTTTGTGGGAGAAGCAGGATAAGGCTTCTTATTTAAACTAGGTTGTATTTAAGCTAATGTGCAAGATTATGAGAGTTTCATTTCTTTTTTTTTACCAATCCTAATTCATGTGACCCATGAGCAAAGGCCATAGGAAAATATTTTATCAATTTAATGATGGAATCTTTATCCTCACCAGAAAGTTGTTCTCCAAAAGAAGCATTGTGAATTTCAGACACAGGGGAAGGCATTTATTTTTTAGATCTTCCTTTATATTGAGGTAAAGAATGACATGTGTTCAATCCTGGTGTTAATAATTTTTTGGGAGAGGAAATTTTAAATTTTCTCTTCCCATTCAGCCCTATTGTGAAGCATTGGTTTGAAGGATCAAATTTTATGCCATATTTGGTTAAAATCTCATTTCCCACAATGAAACAACTGCTTAAGTTATCATTTTTCATGACAACTAAATCACATATGGCTCTTACAAAACCATGGTTATATTTGAAAAATTCTGTGGCTTTGTATTTACCAATGTGGGACAAAGCCGAGCCATAACCTCTCCAATTCTCAGAAATGATAGGCATGAGTTTGATTTTTAATTTTGATCCACTGAAGCAAGTGCTTTTTCAGATAATAAACCTCCTTCAGCTCCAGTATCTAAGACAATCTCAATGTTATTTCTATTGATTAATACTGGTGCCTTGTGAGGGGCAATAATAATTGAGCTGTCCTCAAGATTTCATATGATCCCAGAATCTTCTACTGTAGATAAATCATTATTCTCAATATCAATATTATTTAAATAATGAATATACTCTTCCAGAATTAAAATTTCCTGTTGAAATTCATATTAAATATTGCTGGCACAATCACTTGAAGTATCATCCAGTACTATTGTGTTATCAGCATGTTCCACTTTCTGTTCAACAAGATTTTTCTTCTTGTCACAAACACGGCCTTTCTGCCAAGGCTTTCTGCATTTGAAGCAAGTGTTTATTGCATACTTTTTTTGTGCAACAGGGGCAGAAGGTTTACCAACCTTTTCCAGAGTTTTTTGTTGGTAATTGCAGGTTTTCTCAAATGAAGTTCTAGGAATGAATCTTCTAGTATCATACTTGTTGTTCAAAAGGATCTCATTAAAAGTATTAATGAAAGAAGAAGGTTCTCTTGAGAGCTAAGTTCTAGAAACTATTAAGTATCTCAGTGACATAGGTAATTTATAGAGGATCCTGTCCTTCAATAACTCAAATTCCATATCTGGGTCCATTGCCATCAAGATTTTTACAATTTTCAGCAGGAACTTAATAGGTTTTTCAGTAGAAGAGCTATATCTTGTTTCTTCATACTGCCTTTGTTGAGCTAACCTAAACTTTGAACCAACAAATTGTGCTCTAATTAATTTCTTTCAATCTTACCATGAGTAGTCATTTTTATCCAAGAGAACAGATTCATACCACATTAGGGCTACACTGGTAAATAGAGAAATTGATTTTGACACAATTTCCTCATCTGGGAGTTTGTAAGAATTTTTTAGATTATCAATCCTGCAAATGAACTGCTGCGAATCAGAGGAAGAATCACCATCAAATGTTGGATATTGGTCAAGTTTTGGCCAATTCTTTTGATTTGAAGTAGTCTCCTAATTGAAAGCTTGTTTCTGAGTGAGAAGGAGCTGTAACTTTTCCAATTGGACAGTAATCTCATTGTTTAATCCCTATGTATATGATTCAGGTACATCATCAAGTTTTGATGGAAACTCAGTGATATCTTCAGGAATTTCTGGCACTAATTTTACTTTAGATGAACTAGGAACAGGTACAATTGGGGCATCCTGCACAAGAAGTTCTTTCAAAGAAATGTCAGAATGCTTTTGATGATGTAACAATGAATTAAATTTCTCTTCAATGGTTTTTAACCTAGTTTTCACTCTTGGAATACTAGATAAACTCTCATTGATGGTTGAAAAAGATAACTGGTTCATATTTTGTAAAGATGAATAATGGTCACCTAATCTCTTTAAGCTCAACTTATGTCCCTCTAGCTCCTGGAAAAAAATAGACGCAGTATATTTTAAGTTAGACAAATAATTCTTGATATTTTTCCACAAAGCAACTTTCTTTTCATGCATTACTTTGTAGCTAAACAAATCATCAGAGACTCTTTTTAATTCACTTCTCAATGCTTGATACCCTTGTTCAGTTAACAAACAATTAATTTTCTGAGTCAATTGCATGTTGCTCATTATATGATTTTGTTTAGCAATAATATCCCTCAAATATTCATCATTAATGTTAGCTACATCAGGAGTATTTCTCAATAGGGAAACAGAATAACTTTCCAGATTCTCATAAAACTCAGGATCAAGTGTCTCATCAATAATAGCCATATCTGGATTTATCATTGACATAGCAATCAATACCAAAGGATTAGTTACATTAGAAAATTGAGAAATTTGTCTACTACTATTAGTCTCTACTGGTCTCAAAGTCTCATCTCCTCTTCCAGAATTACATGGAGGAACTGGATAATTAACAAGAAAAGGTACCTGAGATTCAATAGAGGAGCTTACCATGGTTTTGGTAAGAATTGAATGTGATTTTTTTCTCTTTCTTCCTCTTTGATAGGGGTGAGGAGGTGAATGGTTGAACTGATGGGTTCTTGAAGGACCTGCCTGAGGTACTTGTTGTTATTGTATTTTTTGGGCCTGTAGAAAATCCCACTGGGTTTTCAGCCATTCCCATTGCCATTTTGAGACTTCCACATTCTCTTGTTTTTTTTTGGGCCAATTTTGGAAGGGCTTTGGGGTAGGAGGAGGTTTCCTCTTCTCTTGAAGAAAGGACTCTATTTTTCTTACCTTTTCTTCTAGATACTCTTCTTTTAACCTCAGTTTGAGATTTTCTGACCTCAACTCATTGATTTGAGTGGGGAGATTTCTGACTTGCTGATATAAGGGCATCTTTTTTATCTTGAATCCTTTTGGAAGCTCTTCTTGGGGGTTGATTGAAATCTTTTTATCCAGAGCAGTTGTCTCCACTTTTATATCTATTTCTTACATTTCCACATCCTTATTGGTCCAGTAATTGATTAATTTGAGCAAGTTTTGTAGTCAAAGGAGAGCTTACAGAAGAAGCTTCATCATAAACAATCAAATCTAGTTCCTCATCATGTCCAGCAGAACCACTTTGATCAGATATAGTTGTAAATAACCTGAACTGAGAGAAAGAAATATTAAAATTTAATCAGTTATTATTTTAATTTGATTTAAAGAAAAATAAAAGAGAAGAAAAAATATTTCTATTATATAGTCATTCATCAGGATTTTTTAATCAACTGGAATAATGAAAGTATAATTTTTATCTGGACAAAAAATCAACTGAAATAATAATCACAATTTTTATTGATCAAATTAAGATAATTTTATTACCAGGATTTAAAATAACACAACTGAAAAAATAAAATAATATATTAATTAGTAATATATCTGTTGATAATTATCAGGACTAAAAGTCAACTGAAGAATTTAATTACTAGGACTTAATGTCAACTGAAATACTTTTTATTACCAGGACTTAATGTCAACTGAAATAATTTAATTACCAGGACTCATTTTCAACTGAAATAATTTTAATATAATCAATTCAACTATTTTTAAATATAATTATTTTAATGCCAGGACAATTTGTCAACTGAAACAATAATATACTATTTTAATTATCAGAACAGAGGTCAACTGAAATAATTAAAAAAATATAATATAATTAATTTAATTTTTATTTTATTTCTAGGACTAAGAACAATATAGTTCTATCTTGGTCAACTAGGAAAAAAAATATTTCATTTACCAGGCACTCCCCCCCCTGTAAAATGAGCAAGTTAATGCCACTTACAGAGTGCTGAGTAAAAAAGATATACATAGACTATGAAATTTGCAAAGTGACCCACAAATAGTAATCACTATAATTACCACAATTGTATATGACTATTGCCAATATATGAACCTAAAATTGGAGCACGGTTCAAATCCCAGTCGCAGCGGAAAAAAAATATGTCACGTGGTTGATGACATTGGTCGTTTTTGTTATCCACCCGTCCCTACTGGCTCCTTTATGTAAATGTTTCCTCCGTCACTGGCTTCAAGATATCAATGTGCTGTCAAAGATTTGGTAAGGGCCTCAAGTGTCAGGGATTCCTTTTGGTCTAAAAGATTTTGATGGAGATATAACGGCATAGGTAGTTCAAATTTGAAGATTTCAAAGGCAAATGTAAGTATGGATTATCTTTTATTTTATTTACTCTGTCAGCCAGGCTTCTAGACTCACCCAGTAAAATAATTAATTATTTCCTGGGATGAAACCATGCCTTTTTATTTTTCTATTATTATTAACTTTATTTTGTTTACTTTAATTTTACATTTAATAAATTAACTAGTTACAAAGAATTAAATTTAGTAGAGATTTAAAATTAATATTAATTGTCCTATATATTTTTTTTAATTTTATAACACCATGCTCAAGTGACAGTTTAAATGAAAAAAATTAAAATATTTAAATACAATATTAAAATAAGAAAAAAAAATTATTTGCAATATAATTTAAAATAAAAATAAATATGTACAAAAAATCAAATTGCTTATTTAAAAATAACAAGTACCTGAATTTTTAAATAAATAAATTTCTATTGACATATAAAGCAAATAGAATATTCTAAAATATTTTTCATAGAACAATTCTATAATTTGATATTTTATTTCTTCTGTAAATCTCTTTTCCTCTCTCATACACTTGTATTTAGAATTTTTTACTCTGTCACTTGTCTATCCTTTGCCTATATAAGGCCTCCCTTTCTAGTTGTTTTTGGGAATTCATTACTTACTCATTACATTATTAAAACATTACTACAAACAAATATTTATTAATATCATTTATTTTCTTTAGTATTTACTGCCAGGTAATTCTAAATCATTAATTATAATAATATTTATAAATCTTTTTACCTCTTTAACTTGAGTAAATAAAATAGAAAAGAAATTATACCTAATTTGACTTTAAGATCCCAAAAACCCACCTATCACCGCCAATGGACCTCTGTTAAAGTCTTCTAGATGATTAGGACCCCTTGAAACTTGAGGCCCTTTCCAATTTGTTGGTGGCCCATTTATATCTTGAAGCTGGTGACCAAAAGACTATCAACGACAAGGTACCAGTAGGACAAGTGGATGACAAAAACAACAAACGTCATTGACCACATGACTTATTTTTTGCTGCAACCGGGAATCAAACTGCACTCCAAAACTTAGGTTCATATATTGGAAATAGTTGTATATAATTGTGGTAATTATATTAATTACTATTTGTGGATCACTTCGTATGTTTTAATGTCTATGTAAATCTTTTTTACTTAGCACTCTGTAAGTGGCATTAACTTGCTCATTTTACAGGGGGAGGTGCCTGGTAAATAAAATAATTTTTTTTCCTAGTTGACCAAGATAGAACTATATTGTTCTTAGTCCTAAAAATAATATTAAAATTAAATTAATTAATTTATATTATCTTTTTAATTATTTCAGTTGGCCTATGCCCTGATAATTAAGAAATTATATTATTTCTTCAGTTGAAAAATTGTCCTGGAAATAAAATAAAAATATTTAAAAATAGTTGAATTGATTATATTAAAATTATTTCAGTTGAAAATGAGTCCTGGTAATTAAATTATTTCAGTTGAAATTAAGTCCTGGTAATAAAAAGTATTCTCAGTTGAAATTAAGTCCGGGTAATTAAATTCTTCAGTTTACTTTTAGACCTGATAGTTATCAACATATACATTACTAATTAATAAATTATTTTATTATATCAGTTGATTTATTTTAATATTGGTAATAAAATTATTTAATTAATAAAAATTGTGATTATTATTTCAGTTTATTTCTGTCCTGAAAAACATTATATTTTAATTATTTCAGTTGACTACAAAATCCTGATAATTACTTATATACTTAAAAAAATTTTTTTCTTTATTTTTCTTTAAATAAAGTAAAAATAATAACTGACTAAATTTTAACATTTCTTTCTCTCAGTTCAAGTTAATTACAACTATGACTGATCAAGGTGCTTCTGCTGGCTGTGATGAGGAACTGGATATAATTGATTATGATGAGGCTTCTTCTGTAAGTTCTCCTTTACTACAAAACTGGCTCAAATTAATCAATTACTGGACCAATCAGGATGTGGAAATTCAGGAGATGGAGATATAAGTGGGGACAACTGCTCAAGATCAAAAATCTTCATTCAATCCCCCAGAAAACTTCCAAAATGCTTCAAAATAAAATAGATGCCCTTGAATCACCAAGTCAAAAATCTCTCTACCTACATCAAGGAGTTGAGGTCAAAAACAGACTCTTTAGAATACAAGGTTAGAAAAATAGACTCCTTCCTTCAAAAAAAGAGGAAACCTCCTCCTCCCCCAAATGCCCTTCCATAATCGGCCCCCCAGAAACAAGAAAAGGTGGAAGTCTCAAACTGGAAGTGTAATTGGCTGAACACCCAGTGGGAATATCTGTCTCAAAAGCAAGAGCAACAAGTATCTCAGGAGGGCCCTTTAAGAACCAATCAGTTCAACCCCACACCTCCTCATCCCAATCAAGGAAGAAGAAAGAGAAAAAAAAATCACATTCAATTCTTGCCCAATCCATGATAAGCCCCTCTATTGAATCTCAAGTACCATTTATTGTTGCTGATTCAGTTACTTCAGGTAATTCTGGAAGAGAAGATGAGATTCTGAGACCAGTAGAGGCTGAGAGTAGTAGGCAAATTGCTCAATATTCTAATGTATCTAATCCTTTGGCTTTGATTGCTACTTCAATGATAAATCCAGATATTGATATTATTGATGAGACACTTGATCCTGAGTTTTATGAGAATCTGGAAAGTTATTCTATTTCCCTATTGAGAAATACTCCTGATGTAGCTAACATTAATGATGAATATTTGAGGGATATTATTTCTAAACAAAATCATATAATGAACAACATGCAATTGACTCAGAAAATTAATTGTTTGTTAACTTAACAAGGGTATCAAGAATTGAGGAGCGAATTACAAAGAGTTTCTGATGATTTGTTCAGCTACAAAGTAAATCATTAAAAGAAAGTTTCTTTGTGGAAAAATATCAAGAATTATTTGTCTAACTTAAAAGATACTGTGTCTATCTATTTCCAGGAGATAGAGGGACATAAGTTGAGCTTAAAGAGATTAGGTGACCATTATTCATCATTACAAAATAGGAACCAGTTATCTATTTCAACCATCAAAGAGAGTTTATCTAGTATTCCAATAGTGAAAACTAGGTTAAAAACCATTGAAGAGAAATTGAATTCATTTTTACATGAGCAAAAGTATTCTGACATTTCTTTGAAAGAACTTCTTGTGCAGGATACCCCAAGTGTACCTGTCCCTAGTTCATCTATAGAAAAATTAGTGCCAGAAATACCTGAAGATATCACTGAGCTTCCATCAAAACTTGATGATGTAACTGGATCATCTACAGAAGGATTAAACAATGAAATTACTGCCAAATTGGAGAGGTTACAGCTCCTTCTAAATCAGAAAAATGCTTGTAATAAGGAGACTACTTCAAATCAAACAAATTGGCCAAAACTTGACTAATACCCAACATTTGATGGTGATTCTTCCTCTGATTGGCAGCAGTTCATTTTCAGGATTGATAATCAAAAAAATTCTTACAAACTCCCAGATGAGGAAATGGTGTCAAAATTAATTTCTCTTTTTACCAATGTAGCCCTGATGTGGTATGAATCTGTTCTCTTAGATAGAAATGACTACTCATAGGAAGATTGGAAAAAATTAATGAAAGCACCATTTGGTAGATCCAAGTTTATATTAGCACAGAAAAGGCAGTATGAAGAAACCAGATATAGCTCTTCTACTGAAAAACCTTTTGAGTTCCTGATGAAACTTGTGAAAATCTTGAGGGTAATGGACCCAGCTATTCAATTTGAGTTATTGAAGGACAGGATCCTTTATAAATTACCTATGTCTCTGAGATACTTAATAGTTTCTAGAACTGAGTTCTCAAGAGAACTTTCTTCTTTCATTAATACTTGTAATGAGATCCTTATGAACAACAAGTATGATACAAGAAGATTCATTCCTAGAATTTCATTGGAGATAACCTCTGGAAATGATTGGTAAACCTTCTTCCCCTGTTGCACCCAAAAATTATGCAATAAACACTTGCTTCAAATGCCGAAAGCCTTGGCTGAAAGGCCATGTTTGTGACAAGAAGATAAATCTTGTTGAACAGAGAGAGGAACATGCTGATGACACAATAGCACTGGATGATACTTCAAGTAATTGTTCCAGCAATATTTCTTACAAATCTCATCAAGAAATTTTACTTCTGGAAGAGAATATTCATTATTTAAACAATATTAATAATGAGAATAATAATTTATCTAAAGTAGAGGATGCTGAGATAAAAAAACCTTGAGGAAAATTCAATTATTATTGACCCTCTCAATGCACCAGTCTTGATCAATGGAAACAACAATGAGGTTGTCTTAGATTATGGAGCTGTAGGATGTTTAGTATCTGAAAAAGCACTTACTTCAGTGGACCAAGATTATAAATCAAAACTCATTCCTATCATTTCTGAGAATTGGAGAGGTTATGGATCTGTTTTGTCCCCCATTGATAAATACAAAGCCACAGAATTTCTCAAATATAACCATGGTTTTGTAAGAGCTATATGTGATTTAGTTGTCATGAAAAATGATAACTTAAGCAGTTGTTTCATTGTGGGAAATGAGATTTTAACCAAATATGGCATAAAATTTGATCCTTTAAACCAATGCTTCACAAAAGGACTGAATGGGAAGAGAAAATTTAAAATTTCCTTCCCCAAAAAATTATTAACACCAGCATTGAACACATGTCATTCTGTAGCTCAATATAAAGGAAGATCTACAAAAGAAATGCCTGCCCCTGTGTCTGAAATTCAAAATGCTTCTTTTGGAGAACAACTTTCTGGCGAGGATAAAGATTCCATCATTAAATTGATAAAATATTTTCCTATGGCCTTTGCTCATTGGTCACATTAATGAGGATTGGTAAAGGAAGAAATGAAACTTTCATTATCTTTCCTATTAACAGAAATAAAACCTAGTTTAAAGAAGAATACTTATCTTGCTTCTCTCACAAAGTGAAAGGATATTGAAGACAATATCTCTTCCCTTTTAAAATTAAATATTATTGAAAAGGTAGTTGAAACACCTAAAAATTGTGTTATCTCACCTGTCCTAATTTCTTATGAGAAAGATAAAGCTAGGTTATGTGGTTATTATAGAGCATTGAAGAATTATAATGTTGATGATATCTATCCTTTACGTAGAGCTAGCTCCATACATGCTACCCTACAAGGTGCTAAATATATCAGCTGTTTAGATGGTAAAAAAGGATATCATTAGGTACCTGTTGAGAAAAATTCTTATAATTTTCTGATGATTGTCACTCATATGGGTATTTAAAAGTATGTTAGGATGCCATTTGGCCCTAAAAATGCCCCTTCCGTTTTTGAAAAAGTTATGGATAACACATTCCATCAAGAAATAATTGGAGGATTGCTGATGGTTTATATTGATGATATCATCATAATTTCAAAAACATTTGAGGGCCATCTTAAAAACCTGTGTAAAGTTTTCCATAAGATGTATGAGATAAATATGAAACTTGCTTTGAAAATATTCAAAATTTTTTTCATTCCTTAAAAGTGCTTGGTCATGTTGTCTCAGGTTTACAGATATGTGTTGACCAAAACAAAGTGGAATCTATACAACAAGTGAAGGCTCCTACCACTGTTAGAGAGCTGCAGAGTTTTTTGTGAATGTGTGGATACTATAGACAGTATAATAAAAATTACCTAGTCATATCATTAACCCTTACCCGATTGACTAGGAAAGATGTTGTTTTTTTCTGGAACAGTGAAAGACAAGGAGCTTTTGACACTATGAAACATTGTTTTATGTCAGTACCGAATATGGCTTTACCTGACTTTAATCAACCATTTGTTTTACACACTGATTCCAGTTTTATTGGTCTTGGTGCTTCACTCCATCAAAAACAAGTGATGAATGATAAAGTATCAGAAGTAGTAATTTGATATATTTCTAGAACCTTGAGAAATAGTGAATTAAAATATGGTGCCACTCAAATAGAGTGTTTAGCAGTAGTGTGGGCTCTATAGAAGCTACATTATTATCTGGATGATCTGAAACTTGAACTTGTCACTCATTGACTTCAGTGCAGTTAGATCCCTCTTAAATTTGAAAACACCTAACAGACATATGTTCAGATGGCAGCTAGCTGTTCAAGTATACAGAGGGAGGATTACAATAATTCATAGGGCTGGTATTTTTCACAAAAATATAAACATGTTATCAAGGTTACCTTTGCCAAATGATGACTCAAGTCCTGCACATGTTCCTGAAGAGAAGATATTTCATATTCATGGAATTAATGTGCTTGATATGGAGGAAGAGCTATTACAGCTTATTCTGGATTCATATGATAAGGACACTGACTTAAAAATGTTATGTACCATATAAAATGATCAAAAGAATGCTTCATTACAAGCATTAATTAAAACCCTTCCACCAAAGTACCTGAAGGCTATGGAAAAAGGTAAATTTTCAATTGAAGAAGGATATCTATATTATAGAAAAATTTGAGTAATGTTATTGTTTTTCCTCTTTCTATGAAAGAGATCATCTTGAAAATTTGTCATGATGACATAATGGCTGGACATTTTTATCTTAAAAAATGATCAAAATTAAAAACACTGCTTGATGTGTTAATATGTCTGAAGACACCAAACTATATGTTTAATCCTGTGATTCTTGCCAGAAATCAAAAATATTGACTGGTAAAAGAGCTGGATTAATACAACATATTTTACCTCCTGATGCACCATGGCAGATAATAAACATGGACTTTGTAACAGGATTACCGATTTCTGGGAAAGACAGTTATAATTCTTGTTGGGTTATTGTGGACAGATTTACAAAAATGTGTAAACTTATCCCTACTCAAAAGGATGTTTCCACTAAAGAGTAAGCTTTATTGTGGTGGTCTCATATGTTTAATACTTCTGGTTTTCCTAAAGCCATAATCTCTGATAGAGACCCTAAATTTACTTCTGAATTCTGGATGTCTCTGATGGACATGTGTGGTTGTGCTCTGAAACTTTCTACTTCCCATAACCCCCAAACTGATGGATTAGCTGAAAGAATGGTTCAGACTTTAGAGGACATGATAATAAGGTATTTTGCCTTTGTCCTTGAGTTCTAAGTCAATGACAGATTTACTCATGATTAGGTTACCTTACTTCCTAATTTTGAATTTTCTTATAATAGCACTGTTCATTCTGTTACTCAAAAAAGCCTTTTGACCTCTGGCTTGGATATGTTCCAAATACTCCTGCTTAAATTTTCAATAATAAAATACCTAAATTGGAGTTACATCCTCGTGTAAAATTGTTTCTTCAAATGCAACAACTTTGCAGAAGTCATGCTCAAAAAACTATTTAAATATTCTTGGATTATGAGAAGAAGAGATGGGACCAATCCATTAAAGAATACACTTTTAAAAAGGGTGATGAAGTACTGATTTATACAGTCCACTTCAATTTACAAGGCAATAACAAATTGAATGACCCATTAGTAGGTCCATTTGTTGTCAGAAGAATGGTTGGTGATAATGCAGTTGAGGTTATCTTGTATGCTCCAATGATAGAAAATATCCCGGTTTTCCAATATCTCTTTTGAAAACTTACACATCCAATAGTGATTTATTTCCCAAAAGGAGGGTAAGACAAAGATAATCCCTAATAAAATCACCAAGACAGCAGAAATTGATAAGATTCTAAATGACAGAATAGTTACTGCTGAAAAAGGTACAGAATACTTATTGATATTTAAGAATAAATCATCTGAATATGATTCTTGGATACCTGGGAAGGAGATATCTAATCTTCCTACACTGCTAAAGAAATATAAAAAGAAAAAATTATAGCATTTTTTTATTGTTTTTTTAAAGTGATGAAATGTCAGTCAGGCTTCTAAACTCACCAAGTAAAATAATTAATTATTTTCTGGGATGAAACCATGCCTTTTTATTTTTCTATTATTATTAATTTTATTTTATTTACTTTAAGTTTATGTGTAATAAATTAACTAGTTCAAAGAAGTAAATTTAATAGAAATTTAAAATTAATATTAATTGTCCTATATATTTTATTTTTATTACTCTAACACCGTGCTCAAATGACAGCTTAAAGGAAAAAAGATTAAAATATTGAAATACAATATTAAAATATGAAAAGTTTTTTCTATTTGAAATATAATTTAAAATAAAAATAAATATGTACAAAAAATTAAATTGCTTATTTAGAAATAAAAAGTACTGGAATTCTTAAACAAATAAATTTCTTTTGGCATATACAGTAAATAGAATATTCTAAAATTATTTTTATAGAAAAAATCTATAATTTGAATTGTTCTTCTGGAAATTTCTTTTCCTCTCTCATACACTTGTATTTAGAATTTTTTACTCTGTCACTTGTCTCTCCTTTGGCTATATAAGGCCTTCCTTTCTGGTTTTTTTTGGGAATTCATTAATTACTCATTACTTTATTAAAACACTACTAAAAACAAATATTTATTACTATCTTTTATTTTCTTTACTACTTACTTCCAAATAATTCTGAATCATTAATTATAATAGTATATATAAAAAGTTTTACCTCTTTAACTTGAGCAAATAAAATAGAAAATAAATTATAGATACTTTGACTTTGATATCCCAAAAATCCACCTATAACTGCCATTTGACCTCCATTAAAATCTTCTAGACCATTAGGACCCCTGGAAATACTCAATTAAAAGAGGTGAAAATGTTTTACAATTTTTTTTATAGTTTATAATTTAAAATTAAGGTGTTGTAAGTACTAAGTAATAAATAATATTAAAAAATATTTGATTTGATAAATTATTTAAAAAAATAATGAGTGAGTAAAGAATGTCCTTCAACAACCAGAAAGGGGAGGCTTTATATAGGCAAGGGAGAGACAAAGTGTCAGCCAGGCTATTTCAGGAGTCCAGTAAATGATATGTAACTTATAAAACCTGAAAGAGTGGGTAAGAATTGTATTTAATGAATATAAATTAATATTTTATTGCATAATAAAATTATATAAGTATTTTATTATATAAAAGTGTTATATTAATTTTATTGGTTATATAAATTTTTATATACAGTTAAATTGAACATAATATAATATATTCTACAAATAATGGCGCATTTTTATGTATTTAATAATTATAAATTTATATTTAATTAATTGAAAAACATATATTATAATTATAAGTGTAAAATTGACTTATAATATGTTTAAATTAATTATTTAAATTTATATATTAAATAACACCTTTCACATAATACTAAACAATAATTAATGACGCTTCTTTTGACCCTTAATTGTGTCAGGAAAAACCAATTAATTAATTTATACTAAATTGAGATTAATTACATGTTTTGTTGCGTCAAAGTATTTTTTGTTTCACTTAAAATATCCTTAAATCAGACTGTACCATCTGTTTGGAATTATTTTTCTCATAGTTCCTATGTTCCAATCTTGTTTAGTTATTCACTATTTTTACTTACTGATTTGGGAATTAATGGCGGGAAAATTGGATTCTTAATTGGGGTTTTAATTATTTGTTTCATATTTTTCTCTACATTGTAATGTTTCATTTACTCTTTGATATACTTGTTTTATTCTATTCTAATTATTGTATTTACAAACATAGTGGCGCTTCAGAGGACCCATTGCCTATAAAAGGGCCTTGGATAATCCCCTGTAGCATCATCACTTATTATACACTCCACAAATTAAATACTATTTTATTACGTTTATATTTTTTTATTAGTAATACAATTCTAATTAAAATTCTATATAACAATTTAAAGGTTGCTTTAAGTCTGATAGTAATTAAAAGTGTTTGCCGCGCAGAACCCTTACCTTAAATAATATTATTTTTAATAAATCCTAAGTTTTTGTCATCTCTCAAGTTACTCGCCGTTGTTTTCCTTTTAAATAAATTAAATATTCTATTATAGTTTATTTCTTTTATCTTTTCCCTTGTCCTCCTCCTTTTCCCCTCCTTTTCTCCTCTTTTCCTTACCTTCTTCTAGACAACTTACCAACACAAAGTATGGAGTTAAAATCCTATCTACAAGTGTATGGGAGAGAGAAAGAAAATTCCAGATGAAAAATATTTCAAATTTTAAGATTTTTCTATAAAAACGTTTTTAGAATATTTTATTTTACTGTATATATCAAAAGAATTTATTTATTTAAAAATTACTTTAAGTGTCATTTTTAAATAAGTAATCTGAATTTTTTTTTGTATATATATTGATTTTTATTTTAACATTTAATTTTATTTAAATATTAAATTTTATTTTAATATTAATTTTTATTTCTCTTAACCTGTCATTTAGCATGGTGTTATGAAATAAAAATATAAGGGAAATTTAACATGAAATTTAATTTATTTTACAGCTTTACTTTTTTGTAACTAGTTAATTTATTAAAAGTAATTTTAAAGTAAATATATTATAATTAATAATATATAAGAAATAAAAAGGTGTGGCTTCATCCCAGTAAATAATTAATTATTTTACTGGGTAAGTCTAGCAGCCTAGCTGAAAAAATCAAAGAATTTATCAGTAATTCCTTTGAACATCAATTTATTTATGAAAATCATTCTTTCAATGGTTCAAAAGATGAAACATTTAATCAACTATCCAATCTCATAATAAAACTATATCAATTGGCTTTGGTTTGCTTACCAATAAGGAATATGAATTCTTTGGGTGGTATTATTATTGGATTTGGTTGGAGACTAGGATTTGATAAAGGCTATTCTCTTGGTATGTCTGATAATATATGTTTCATTCTTAAAATCATGTCACACATTTTATTTCCATAGGCATCTATTCTTTACTTAAAAAATTATCTAAAACTAAAAAAGTTTATGATTTTCACTTATGCAAAACCTTACCTTCTTTTAATACTTGTCTTTCTCTTTGCCTCAACTAACTTTGCAATAAAGC
Source organism: Hemileia vastatrix (assembly GCA_030280995.1). NCBI lineage: Eukaryota > Fungi > Basidiomycota > Pucciniomycetes > Pucciniales > Zaghouaniaceae > Hemileia > Hemileia vastatrix. The sequence goes on along the minus strand of JASXTE010000018.1, from coordinate 20,525,428 downwards.
TTTTGAAAATAATCATCAACTTGCTACCAAGGTTGGAATATCAAATTGGTGTAACCTGGAATGGGAAGAAATTAGCAAAAAATATCTTTTATTTTCAAATGTTAATTTTACTCATTCAGGATTCCAAAATTAGATTCATATTGATAGGAATGATACAAATTATCTTATTTTTGGGATTTTCCCATATATCAATCCAATAACTGGCCAACCAATACCATCTCCAGCTAAAATCAAAGGAAATGGCTTATATTTTCCAAACAATCAGTGCATTATTGGTTTGGCTTTGGGTAATGATGTGCTCAAAACAATTTGGAACTCTTTTCAGGATCATCACCAAACAACCAAGGCTCCACCTGGCTTGGAATCTTGTTAAGAGTTCACACATTATGGATTTTTATTTTAAATCAGTCAAATATTAATACACCAAAAAAACAAGGTAAAAAAAAGAAGGTAAATTTAACAGATTTAAAAAAACTTTATGTAGATCAAAAAAGTATGGGGATCAGTAGAGTCATCAAATATTTTTTAAATAACTCTTATATTTCAAATTCCTAAAGTAAAGTAATGGGCCAACAACCTTGTGTTGTATAAACGGTAATCATGATAACATCAAATTGTTTGATGGGGTGTATCTTACCTATACCTGTGGAAAGTCTCAAACTTAGTTTCTAGACTTGGTCCACATTTTGGTGGGAGGAATTATCATTAATTTAAAACTAGGGAAATTAATATATTTTACTTGTTTATATATTAATTTATGTAATTGTATTAAATTTTGGTGATTCCCACCCTTTACTTCAATAAAATGCAGGGGGGTGGGTGTATTGCCAAATTTTCAAATCTGACATGTAAAATTTTTGACTTGTAAGAATTTTGATGATACCCACCCCTTACTTCAATAAAATGCAAGGGGTTATTGCCAAATTTTCAAATAATCTGACTTGCAATATTTTTGACTTGAAATTTTGGAGATACCTGTCCCTTATTTCAATAAAATGCAGGGGGGAGTATTTCCAAAATTTCTTATAAGACTTGCAAATTTTTGACTTGAAAGAATTTTGGTGATACCTGTAAAATGCAGGGGAGAGGGTATTGATGCCAAATTTTCATAAAAATTTCAAGAGTCTTGACTTGAAAGAGTTTTGGTGATACCCACCCTAACTTAAAAAAAATTCAGGGTGTGGGATTGGGAAATTTTCAAATGAGACTTGAAAATTTTATTCAAAAAAGAATTTTTAAAATTAAAATACAAAAGTTCAACTACTGATGGATAGAGTAATGAAATAAAGGATATTATTATAAAATTTTATGTACAAATAATTATGAATAGTTGAATTATGAAAGAAATAAAGCAGGCTAGTCATTAAAAATTTCATTAGACATTCAATTTCCTCATAAGATTTATTGGCTTTAACACATTCCATTAAAAAAATTTTCTTCTTTTAATTTTCATTGAGATCATGCTTAGATTTAATCTGTTCCATAAAGTTTTGATGTTCGTATGCTTTCTCCTCTTTCTTTGATTTTTCAATACTAAGAGTTAGCTCTAATTTCTTCTCTTCCAAGTCTTGTGCCCTATCATCCTTCCGTAAAGAGAGATGGTTCTTCCTCTCCTCCAAGTCTTGTGCCCTATCATCCCTCCTTAAAGAGAGCTCATATTTTTGCTTTTCATACTTTAGAGTCTCTTTAGCAACTTCCACTTTTTCTAGAATAATAAGAAATATTAACAAAAAGTAGAAGAAAATCAGAGTAAAGTATTAAGAGGTATGGTATTAATTACCAGCATCACATTTCTCCAAAAATTCTTTGATAGAAGAAAAAGGGGTTGGAGATGAATTATCACTTCTTCTTCTTCTTTGAGAGTGGAAATTTTGACTCCTTGAAGCCCTTCACTTTTTTTTCAAGGTCACATTTTCCTCCTCATCATTGTTGCTGGCTTCTGACTCAGTTGACTGTGGCTCCCATGTTTGTTCTTCAGCCTTTTTAGAAATAATAAAATTTAAATTAAAAAAAAATTGATAAGATAAAAGAAAAAAACATACTTGAGTTATATCAGGTTAGTTTATATTGCCATAAGAATCTATTGAAAAGATATCTGGATTTGTTGAAGTTAAATGAGAGGAGGCTTGAGTAGAAGAATAAGGAAAAAGATTTATTTTGACATCATGTTCAGAGATAGAATCTTCACCATCCAACATGTCTTCAGGATTGACATCAGCTCACTCTCCAAAAATAGCATCCATCACTATGCAATATAGGGGGTGGACTTGCTAGCAAGTCCCCAAACTGAACTCAGATGGAGCTCAGATGGAACTCAGACTGAACTCATATTAAACCCATACTGAACTCTACTTGAACACCCACCTAAAGCTGTTCTGCTGAGTGGTTTTCATCCCTGATTGTATGGTTCATTTTTCAATGGCTCAATGTGTGTTCAATCTGTGGTGAGTTTGGGTCCAAGTTTGCGGACTCGCTAGCAAGCCTGCCCCCCATATTGTGTGGTGCATATCTTGAAAGTAAGGACATAAAGATTCAATTTTATCATCTAAAGATTTTATGCCCTTACTGATATCAATGTTGGTAATACCAAAACAAGTGGAAGATGAAAGATTCTTTGCCTTCTTGTATTTGGCTTGGTAATTCTTGAAACATTCATAAATCTGTTTCCGGTAAAAGATCAATCCTTTCCTTGGTCTTATTCTGTATTTCATTGGCCATTAGGAGATAACCATTAACTTTTGATGTGGGGGGGTTTCCTACTTTAGTTAAATTTTCAGTACCAAAAACAAGAATCATATTTATATTTAATTTTCAGCCAGTTGATAAGAATGAGATAATCATTATTTTTCAATTGAAAGCTCTTTGGTTTCTTGGTTTAGTGGGGGAAAGTTAAGATAATTGAAGATGAAAAGGAGAAAAAACAAGCAGATGAGATAGAAAGGTGTCCTGAATGGAGAGAATAGACAGGATGAGATAATAATGGGAGTGTGAAGCAAGGTATAAGGCATATCCAGAGAGTAGTCAAAGATGTGGTTATGAATGAAAGTAGGCCAAGATGTGGTTATGAAAGAAAGTTTTCCAATATGTGTTTATGAAAAATTGAGTAGAAAAATTTCAGATAAGAGGTCAACTTTTACACCTAAAATTTCTAATAACCCAATTATACGCAAAAATAATTGTGGAAGATAATTGGGGTATAAGGATTTTTATCCGCAATTAATTTAATTGCAGATTGGTCAACTCTGATACCCCCTAATGTATTTTTATGATATTGATTTTTTGGATTTTTTATTTGGATAATTTATTGTTTTAATTAATAAGATCTAATCTGTACTACAAAAAAATCAAAAATTTGACTGAAGATCAAATATAATACATAAAATTAGGGGGTGTCAGTTCTGGAAAATCTGCACTTATTTACGTGGGGATTTATAAAACACACTAACCCCTAAACTGGTGGATTTCAAAATGAAATAAGTGACTTATTTCACTCAAATCCACGCTTTTTCAACCAAAAGTGCATATTTCACTATAATGTCTTATTTCACAGATTTGTCAGAATCATCCTTTTGTAACTCATCTCTCCAGGTGAGTCATTTTTTCATTTTCATTTTTATATTTACTGATTATTTTTTTCCTTCTTTTTTTATTTTGTAAGTGCATTTTTTTGGTTTTCAAAGCTCAACTAATTTTTCTTTCTTTCTTTTTTTCCCTCCATTATCCCCCTTCCCCCCTTTCTTGGCCACCTCCAAACTCTCCACCCCTGCCTGAATGGGGTATTTTATGCCCCCACCTCTCCTTCACCTCGCCTCTAAAACCCCATCCAGGAAGCTTGCCTTCCTAGCTGAGTTACCTTAACCCTCTCCCACTGCACCACCACCTTCCACTAGCTCTCCCCTCCCTCAATGGCCTCCTTCACCCCACCTCCACCTTTCCCCTTTGTCTCGCCTCCTTCACCCCAACCAGGAAGCTTGCTTCCTAGCTGGGGTACATTTACCCTACCCCACTTTTCATTTATCCTTTAATTGCTCTGTTGGGGAGACTATAAAATAAAGCATAATTCCTTTCCACAAAAGTAAATTCCTATTGATTGAATGATAAAATAAAGAAACAGTTTACAAGAAAATCAAACACAATAATGGGTTCAGAAATATTCACCTTCATACTTATTTTTCAATGAACTGTTCAAATCTTTTAATGCCTCCTGAAACCTATTCCTAATTGAGATTGTTAAAATATGTTGCAATTTCTCCCAGACCATTTTTCTTAGGCCTGGATGCACTGTCCCGGTCTCATGAAGAGTTGGGGCTAAATAAATATTATTTTCTGTTTTTTTTTCATCAACATTGATTTTTTTGTGAATCAATCATTATTTCTTTGTGTCATTTTAAAATTGGTGCCAAAACTGATTGATAATTGTTTTAACTTGTTAGTGGCTTTGGCTTGAATTTGAGACAGTAGATATTTTTTTCAACTACATAATAATGATTAGTAAGAAATGCTTTGCAAAATATTAACTACATGCTCCAGACTTACATGGCAGTTTTATTATCTGTTGAATATTCACTAGAAGCTTCCTTTTGGGGAACTTAACATTTTTAAGAAAGCAACCAGACTTTCAAATGCTAAGGCATAATCCAATTTTATTGTAATAGATATGTCACAAAGATCATCTACTTTATCCTTTCCATTCAGAATTATTTTATGCAAAATTTCTTTCACATTGCTTGGTAAGTTTTTTTACAGATATGTATTAAAAAATTTATCAATTTTATTACTGGAAAACATATTCCTTCACCTGCTAAAAACAAAGGACATGATTTATATTTTCAAGATCATAGATGTATAAATGTTTTTGGATTAGGAAATGTAATAATCAAATCTTTTTGGAACTCTTCTCATAATAATCAACAAAAAAAAAAATCTACTCCAGGTTTGGAATCTTGTCCCAACTTTTCTCATTTTTCTTTCTCCTTCCAAATAACTCAAAAGCTAATCCAAAGGATAAACAAGGTAAAAAAAGAAGGTAAAAGTAATAAATTTAATAAAAATTTAGGTAGATCAAAAAAGTATGAAGATTTTTAAAGTCATTGAATATTATTTATCCTTTCATAAATTTTTAATAAATAAATCTGATATTTCAATTTACTAAACTAAAGTAATGAGCCAAGAATTTGTGTTGTATAAACAATAATCATGATAACATTAAATTGTTTCATGGGGTTCATCTTGCCTATACATGTGGAAAGTCCCAAACTTAGTTTCTAGACTTGGTCCACATTTTGCCAGGATGAATTGTCATTACTTTAAAACAAGTGAATTTGACTTATCTTATTTATTCATTTATTAATTTATAGAATTATATTAAGTTTTGGTGATTTTCACCCCATAATTCAATAAAATTTAGGGCAGGGTATTGCCAAATTTTCAAATATGACATGGAAAATTGATGACTTAGAAAAATTTGGTGATACCCACGCCTTGCTTCAATAAAATTTAGGGGAGGGTATTGCCATATTTTAAAAACAGATATAGAGTTTTGATGACTTAGCTCTATTTAGAAATGCGTATTCATGGTGATATGATAAAATTATGTTGGTGATGAGGATTTTTTCTCAAGTTTCAGTATTATTTTACCATCTGTAATTCCAAAAGTGCAATATTTTGGAGTTCATGAATAAAAAATGGTTTTATCATAATCTCATAATATAGCTATTTATGATAAGATTAAAAGTAACTATCAAATTCATTCTCCAACCATTAACCAAAAAACAATTAATCAATTAAAAAATTCAAGTAATTTTTAAATGTCCTCATATGATTTTTTGATGGGTCTCTTGGTCTAGAAGATTTATCTGGAGGTTCTACGGGGACGTTAAGTGGATTATTGGACTTTCAAAGGAAGTGTACGTATTTCCCTTATCTTTTTTGATTATTTACTCAAATTTAAGAGGTGAGAATATAAAATTATTATCATAATTAATGAGTTAGAAGTATGTGAATGTAAGTACTAAAACAATAAACAAATAGTAATAAATATTGAAGTATAGTAAATGTTTGGTAATATAAGTAAGTAATGGAATGAATCAAAAACAACCAGAAAGGAAGGCCTTATATAGGCAAAGAGAGGCAAAGCATGGTGTTAAAATACTAAATACAGTAGTATGAGATAAGAAAGGAATATTCCAGTAAAACATTTCCAATTAATAAGGTTGTTCCAAAAAGAAGGTGTCAGAAAAGTTTATTTACTGTATATGACAGAAATAAATGAATGTATTTAAAATTTACTTTAAATGTCAATTTTAAATAAGTAATTTGAATTTTTTGTAGATATTTAATTTTATTTAAATTTTTATTTTTTTTAATATTAATTTCTATCTCTTTTAACCTGTCATTGAGTACGGTGTTAGAAAATAGAAATATAAGGGACATTTTAATATTTATTTTAATTATTCACTAAATTTACCATTTTGTAATTTGTTAATTTGTTATAGGTAAATTTAACGTAAATATATTATAATTAATAAAATTAAAATAATAAGGTGTGGCTTCATCCAGTTAATAACTAATTAATTTACTAGGTAAGTCAAGCAGCCTGGCTGACATGATTGGTCATTTTTTATGCATTCTGTAATGAATTATTTTTTTAAAAAACTTTCTTCTTTTTCCAATTCACAATTGGCCATTTCTCTTTGAAATTCACAGTCTTTTGTTTTCTCCAAGCAAAGGTGAGTTCTTTCCATCTCCTCTGCCTCAAATTTAGCCTTTTCAAAATTTGATTGAAGCAAAAAAAAATTTCCTCCAAATCTAAGGACTGTTCATCTTTCATTAGCGTCTGATCAAAATTCACCTTCTCAAAGTCAAGGGCATTTTTTGCAATAGAGGATTTTGCTGAGAAAATTGAATAGAAAAAAAATATTTTATTGAAGAAGATATATAGTGACTTAATCTTACTTATATCTTTTTTTTCAAAATAATAATCAAGGGAGGATAAGGAGGTGGTTGAAGTATTACCAAATTTTAAAAGATGGTTCAAGTTCATTGAAGTTGAAGCCCAACGCTTTAGTTTGGAGTTTGAGATAGAGGGTTCAGGAAGTTCATCTAAAGCAGCTTGTAAACCAGGATTGTCATTTATGGAATAGTTATTATTTTTAGGAATTTGAGTTTGAGTAGGAGGAGACTAGAAAAGAAAGAATGAAAAATTTAGCTAAGAATTGAATAAAAAAGAGAAAGTAAAAATACATTTAAATTTTGGGGCTCTGAGGACTCAGATCTACTCCAAAAAAATTGTTCTGCTTGATAGTCAGGATCATCTTCAGGTGAACTATGGCTAAAAGCTGGAGGGGATTGATGTCCTTGAGTTTCAGGTGTGTTGGGAGGATTTTTGGCTTGTTTAGATCCAGAGGGCATATCCTCAGTAGTATTGTGTATAAAACAAGGGTTGAAATCAACTAGGGAACCAAAAAGATTATCCATTTTCTCATAGAAAGGACACGTGACATTGAGCTTTTCAGAAACAGTAGTAATTCCAATCTCCAAATAATCATCATCAATACCAAAGCCAGTGAAAGTGGAAGTGAAGTGAGCCTTTTTCTATTTTAATTGATAACTTTTGAACCTCTCCCTCATTTGCTTAGGATTGATGTTGATTCTCCCTTTTTTTTTTTTTTTTACTAAATTTTTCATTAACAAGAATCCATTGACCTTTGATGAAGGTGAATGTCAAATCTGGGTAGAATTCTCACATCAAAAACACACATCATAATTTCATTTGATGATGAGATATTCTTCCTTTTCTAGCTGTCCAGACTTTGATTTTTCTGGTGAGGGGCTTTCATTACAGGAAGATCTTTTTGATGTAGCATTTTTTTGAGTTGCCTTTTGAGTGCTTAATTTTCTGGGAGGCATTATGAAGCTGGTATGATACTAGAAAAGAGGTTAACAGGTTGAAAATATAAAAAAGGAAGGAAAAAAAACTGGTAAAAATGTTGCAATAAAATGTCTCAAATCTCAGTGAGGATTGTGTGCCAAGGATTGTTAGGGGGATGGAGGTCTGCATGTCTCATGTAACAGGGATGGGGTGGGTAAGGAAGGGGTGAGGTGGCCAACATGTAGTTGTAAAAAAAAATCAAGAAAAAAGTGCTTATTCAAAGTCATAACTGACACCCATTTTTTAAATAAGTGACTTTTTTGCAAAATTTAAGTGCTGATTTGCTTTTAAATCAACCCTTATGTTAAGTGTGGATTTACCAGAACTGACACCCCTTATTAAAGGGGGAGAATTAGGGGATTTATAGGTATAAATAGAGGAGGTTTTTGGGCTTTTATTTTACATTCTTAACACCATCTTACAAATATATAACCAAACCATTACAATAAATATTTATTAGTACTGCTTAAGTCTTTCGAATATTGTTTTAAATTATTAGCTATATTTTTATACCAACTGTAAGCTTTAAACCATTTATAATAAGTGAGATTAAATTACTGAGACTATTATATTGAATTATATTTTAATAATTAATTGTATTTGGACAGCACTATTTATACTGGACAATTAAAATCTTCAAGAAACATGACTAATCAAGTTATTTGCCTCTCTGTACTTGAGCTCAGCCTGACATTAATTGTCAGTATATCTAGTATATATGTATGATTTAATAGTATTTATTAATGGTCCTACTATATATTTAAAAATGATTTAGTTATTAAACCTCAGGGGAAGACTAATAAAATAGTTATACTCAAATAAAACTCACAATACTTGGATTAAATGCATGCTAGTGGTGGAAAATAGATAAATAGAATGTAGTTATAGCTTATATAAAGATAATATCAATTTATAAAGGCTTTATAATATATTTCTGAATGATAATAATTGTGTTTAAATGTTTAATTGAATTTTAGTAAGTAAGTGATGTCTAATAACCGCCAAAATCCTCCCTTACTTATACCAAAATCCACTGGAGTGCACAGACCTTCAATCCAGATGATGTCACTGCTATCCCCAGAAATTACAGCACTGTGAGGGCCCATCACCTCCCCATGGCATCCACTTCAAGAATATTCAACACCCAGACCTCCAGTAAGGACCCTCCATCACAATTAATGATAACACAGACCGATACCATAAATAGAAAATCCAGATAAAAGCGGATACCATAAAGAAAAAGGTAAAATAACTCATCCAAAGAGTATATAATGAAACCCAAAGCATAAAAAGTAACTAAATTAACTGTCCAAACTTTCAATAACATCCCCAAGCATCCATATCAACCCAGTAATCATATCCCAACCCATCAATCCATGAATATCCATCCAAGGAAGCAGATTAAGTTGTCCCAACTGAATATATGCGCCTGAAATAGGTGTATATGCTTGTGTAGGCATTGTTAGTCCACTGAATACATCCATATGACCTAAAAAAGTAGAAAAACAAAGGTTATAGGCTATTAAGAGGCTATAACCCACTTATAGATCTAAATATACATAATATACTGCATATTTCACTGAATATGAGATTTATGTATACATATAAGCTTATGTATGTCAATAATTACTTAATATCACTTAAGATAAATGTATTATGACTCCATCAAGACCTTAATAAGTATTATTAGGCGATGGATAGGCTATTTAAACTACTATAATTTATATAATAGTGTAATAATTATATATATATGTAATATAATCATATATATTATTGTTTTAACCTTATTTTTACGATATAAGCTTAATGTACTTAAGGTTATCTTATTTAAGTATAAGATATACTCAGTACTAGTGATATCTAGGCTGACACTCCCTCACACAAAAAAAACAATAAAAAAATGTTTAGACATTTTAATTAAAAGTAAGGAGTGAATAGAAATTTTTTTAAATTTTCTATAATACATATGCTGAATAAACAGTATTATTTTGATTTAAATTTTTTCAAGAGATTTTTAAGATCAGAGATTTCATTTTCTGGAATCCATTGGTCATATTCACTTGATTTATTTTTAAATCTTAATAGATACTCAACTCCCTTTTCTTTTGTAAGGTGTCTCTTTCTAAGTATCTTTTCAATTTCTGCCTTTTCAACAATTTCTTCAGGTTGCTGTTTATGCCTTCCTGGTCTTCTTGGAAATAGAGAAGTATCATTAGAATGGTATGGTTTTATAAGAGAAATAAGAAATACCGCATGTTTTCTATCATATGGTGCATATAGAATAACCTCAACAGCATTGTTACTAACCATCTTTTTAACTACAAATGATCCAATGAATGGATCCTTCAATTTAACATTACCATTTAAATTGAAATGTAGTGTAGAGAAAAGGACTTGATCACCCTCTTTGAACATTTTTTTTATGGGCTTTATTGCATCTTTTATTCTCATACTCAAATGCCTTATTTATACATTCTTGAGCATGTTTTCTGCATAATTCTTGCATCTAAAGAAAAGATTTATAACCTGGATGGTTATCTAATCTAGGTAATTTATTAAGAGTTTTAGCAGGGGTATTAGGTACATAACCCAACCATAACTCAAATAGCTTTTTGCCCATGACAGAATGTACTGTAATCTTGTATGCAAATTCTAAACCTGGGATGAGGGTTACCTAATCATGCGTGAATTTGTCTTGTCTTTAAAGTTAAGACCAAAAGCTCAATATCTTCATATCGTATCTTCTAAAGTTTGTATCATTCTTTCTGCTAGCCCATCAGTTTGTGGATGGTGTGCTGTAGAAAGTTTTAATTGACACCCTGAAACATCCATAAGTGATGTCCAGAACTCAGAAGTAAATGTAGGATCTCTGTCTGAGACTATTGCTTTGGGAAAACCTGCTATATTTAACATTTGTGTCCATCATAAAAAAGCTAAGTCCTTTTCAGAAACCACTTTGTGGGTAGGAATAAATTTACACTTCTTTGTAAACCTATCAACAATTACCCAGCAGGAGTTATAACTCTTATGCCCTGCTATTGGAAAACCTGTTACAAAGTCCATCTTAATTATTTCCCATGGAGCTTTTGGTTGCTCAATTTTTTGTAATAAACCAGCTCTTTTGCTTGTTAATCTTTTAGATTTTTGACAAGAATCACATGTCTCAACATATTTTTGAACATCCTCAGACATGTTAATCCACCAAGCTGTGTTTTTTACTTTGATTAATGTTTTATGGTAGTCAAAATGACCTGCTAAGATATCATCATGACATATACTTAAAATTAACTCCTTCATTGAAGGGGAAATTACAATTAAATTACTTAATTTTTTCCTGTAATATATAAAACCATCCTCAATGGAAAATTTTCCTTTCTCTAATTCCACTTTATACTTATTTGGTAATATTTTTATTACAACATTCATTGAAGCATTAGACGTATCATTTAATATTGTAGTGAGTTTACTAAAGTCAGGATCTGAAGCATACATATCAAGAATTGATTGCATGAATTCATCCTCAAGATCTACAATATAAATGCCATAAATGTTAATAATCTCTGATATAGGAACATAAACAGGATTATAATCATTATTAGGCAGAGCTACTCTAGAAAAAAATCTACATTAGAGTGTAAGGTTCCTGCTCTATGTGTAATATTCATCTTTCCTCTGCATTCTTGTACAGCTAATTTCCATCTAAACATGTGTCTATTAAGAGTTTTCATGTTTAAGAGTGACTTAACTGCACTACAGTCAGTTATTAACTCAAATTTTTGGTCTTCAAGGTAATAATGTAGCTTCTCAAGAGCCCATACTACTGCCAAACATTCAAGTTGAGTATCACCATATTTCAATTCACTACTTCTTAGAGTACGTGAAATATAGCAAATTACTACTTCTGACATTTTTCCTTCAATAAGTTGTTTTTGATGCAAAGCGGCACCCAGAAAAATAAAACTTGCATCTGTATATAACACAAAAGGCATTTGGAAATATAGTAATCTCAAGATAGGAGCTGTCATCAAACATTTTTTAACTTATCAAAAGCCTGTTGTCTTTCATTATTCCAAATGAAAGCTTCTGATTTATTTATCAGTGTGGTCAATGGTGCAGCAATTAATTGGTAGTTTTTTATATATTGTCTAAAATAACCACACATAACAAGAAAAGATTGTACATCCTTTACATTTTGAGGAATGCCAATATTCTTTATTGCAGCCACCTTATTTTGGTCTACACATATTTTAAGCCAGATACAATATGACCAAGCACTTTTAAAGACTCAAACCCAAATTTACATTTTTCAATGCAAGAGTCATTTTTATTTCATCCATTTTCTGAAATAACTTTTTTAAATGGATTAAGTGTTCATCATATGTCTTAGAGAGCACTATGTTTTCATCAATGTATACCATTAACCATCCTTCAATCATTTCATTATGGAATGTTATATTCATTAACTTCTGAAATACGGATGGAGCATTTTTTGGTCCAAATGGAATCCTGACATGTTTATAAATTCCCATGTGTGTTGTTATCAACAAAAAGTTCTGTGAATTCTTTTCAACAGGAATTTGATGGTACCTTTTATTTCCGTCTAAGCAACTTATATATTTAGCACCTTTAAGGGTAGCATGTATAGAGGCAATCCTTGGAAAGAGATAAATATCATCTACTGTAAATGTATTTAATGCTCTATAATCACCGCACAGTCTTGCTTTATCTTGTTCATAAGAAATTAGCACTGGTGATATTACACAATATTTTGGTGTAGTTTCAACCTTCTCAAGAATTTTCATTTTTAATAAGTTCTAAATATTATCCTCTTTGTCTTTTCTCTTCGTTGGTGAAGCAGGATATGGTTTCTTTTAAAGACTAGCAGGAATATTATCTATATCACAGGTTAAACTAATCTTCATTTCATGATCTTTTAAAAGGCCAAATTCATTTGTACCATATGCAAAAGCCATTGGAAATTCTTTAATTAAGTCCAAAATATTATTTTTCTCAGCTTTACTTATCTGAGTGCCAAATGATGCTTTTGAAATTTCTGTTTCCAGAAGTTCCATCTCATAGGATTCTCTTCCTTTTCACGGAATATTTGTTACTGACTCAATGTGTAAGACTGTGTTAAAAGAATTTATTTTAAATTTCCTTTTACCATTCATGCCAATTGTAAAATTGTTATTAGCAGGGTCTAATTTCACACCAAACTTAGTCAGAATATCATTTCCAATGATAAAACAGTTACAACAGTTAGTATTATCCATTACTACAAAGTCACATGTTACTCTTACATAACCATGTTGATGTTTAAAGAAAACAGCAGCTTTGTATCTACCAATGGGATGTAGTACTGATCCAAAACCTCTCCAATTTTTACTTTGAAGGGGTTCAAGCTTAGAATTATATTCACTATCAATATTCTGTAATGTATTAGTAGAAACAACAGAACCAGCAGCTCCTGTGTCCAATACTATATTAAAATTTTCACCAGAAATGATAGCTGGAACCGTGATAGGTGTCATTCTAAAGTTATCAGCTTGTATATCTTTAATGATTTTAGCATCCTCAAAACTCAATAAATATTCATTTGAGTCCATATTTAATATTGGATTTTCAAAGATGGACAAATCATCTTCCAACATACAGACTTCATTTTCATCACTATATGAGATATTTCTGTCATAATCACTTGATTCTTTACTTTTTTCAGTTTCAGTTTCAGATTCATGTTGATTTTCAACAATGTTTTTATTCTTCTCACATTCGTGACCTTTATCCCAAGGTTTGTTACACTTATAACAAGTATTTGTTTCATAATTTTTTGGTACTACAGGTGCATTAGATTTTTCTGCTTCTCCTGAAGTGTTTTTGAGTTCTGATTTTTAACAGGTTCAATATTTTGTTTATAAGTGGAATACCTTGCTTCATACTTATGGTTTAACAATATTTCATTACAAATATTAATATAGTCAGATTATTCAGTAACATTAATTGTTCTAGCTACAACAATATCTCTGACAGATATAGGTAATTTATATATTATCTTATCTTTCCATAAGTTAAAATCCATGTTAGGCTCAATGTCTTTCAATATTTTATTTAAATTCATTAAGAATACCATAGTTCTGTCACCATTCAACGGATTTTACCTAGTTTTCTCATAAAGTCTTTGCTGAGTGAGCCTGAATTTTGAACCTCCAAATTGTTTTTCAATCAGTTGTTTCCATTCAACCAAAGAGTAATCTTTACCCTCACTAAAAAAAGCTTCAAACCATAATAAAGCAACATCCTTAAATAAAGAAATTAATTTTGATGTTATTTCTTCATCTGGTAACTTATATGAGAATTTCAAGTTGTCAATTCTTTGAATAAAATGTTGCCAATCAGAGCTGGCTTCCCCATCATAAGTTGGGTACTGATCTAACTTAGGCCAGTTCTTCTGATTGAATTTTATTTCACTTATCTTAGTTAAATTCAATAACTAATTTAATCTTGATAAATGGTCTTGTATTTCCTCATGTACGGATTAGTGAGTTACATTTTCAGATTTGACACTACCACAAGATGGTTTTAGTTGTGGTGGTATAGGGAAGGAATGAGCTTCACTTTTGCCAATGAAAGGATTATTATTATACTGAGTAAACTTATGGTTATCCTGGTTCATTAGTAGATTGGCAGTTTGAATCTCAATTTTATTTGATCTTTGTAGAAGCTCAGAGACACTTTGATTTGTCTGGGCAAAATATAACTTAGTTCTTGATTCACTTTTCAATAAGTGTTCTTCATACAACTTTTCTAATTCCCAGAATTTGTTTGAAAGTTCACTATATTTATTACTCAATGAATCATACTTTAGAGTTATAGACAGATGTTCAATATCTAATTCTTTATTTTGTGTTTCCAGTTGAGAAATTTTCAATGTTAAGGATGAAATTGTATCACTTGTGAGCTTAATTGCCTGTTCCTCACAATCAGTCATTCTATTCCACAATGCTGAAACAATTCTATGGACACTTGGATTTTTGTTAAAATACTCCATGTCTTCCTTCTAAATTCTCTCACTATCTTGTGAACTTCTCATCTCACTAGTAAGTGGTGCCAACTGAGGATTAACTGTATTATTATTATAAATAGTACTGTTGTTATTGACAAAAGACAAGTCAGGTGTATCTACATCAAAACCTAATTTTCTTAAGTCCTCCTCTATTTTCTGCACAGATTTGAAATCAATAATATTACCTACATTGTAATTATCAGTATTGTGTACAAACTGAGAGGGTAATCTACTTACCACGGGATGTGTGTGGGCCCTGATTTTTGGTGCTTTTGTTTTCCCTTGTAGGGGTGAACTAAGTCTGAGGAGGAGGAGGATCCCTGTTGAAGTTGTGACTGGACCATTGTTGATGGAACCAATCCCACTTCCATTTGTCTACCAGTATTTTATCATGGGAGTGATGTGACCCTCCTGGGGTAGGGGGTTGCTGACTTGGCTGGCCTCCCTTTAGATCTTCCAATGATTGGTTCATCTGCTGGGATCCTACCTTGCAATTGTTCTGCAATTGCTCTACCTCCTGGAGCATGAGAGACTTTGATTCCTCCAACTTCAAGACCTGTTTTTCAAGATGGGATAGTTGATCCTGCAGAGGAGGAGACATATTTTTTGTGGTAATCTTTTTTAAGAAGGCGTCTTTTTCTTCTATACTCATCTGCTCTGGCTGGGGGTATGATTGACCCTCCATGGTTATGTCCTGGAGCAATGTTTTTGTTAGCTTTAGACCTGGTATTATAAGCAGGCTTTTCACTTACATTGTCCTGGGGAGAACTCATATTGATAAGAATAAGTATATATCACGTCTACAGAAAGGAAAACCTATTGGAATTAGTAGATTAAAAGTATTAGCAATGTTATTACTAATAAAAAAGCACTGGAGCTTACCCTGAATTTAAATCTTTATTTGTTTAAATAATATGTAAGAAAAATTCAAAAAATCTGTTAAAAATAAAACAATAAGTTTTAATAGACCTTTATAAGGGTGAATTAATAGCTTACCAAGCTTTAATCAAATCCCAATTTAATTGGGTCTTATATTGGTGACAAAATACCAAGTGAAATCGGGTTTATATTGGGTACAGTTACCTCTGTAAATACCTATTTTTTATTATAAAAAATTAGTACAATTATTATAAGGGTTATTTTCAACAATCACTGAGTTACAATGACCCACTTATGTGCAGCAGACCCAAATATATGGTTTTTTTGAGCTATACTAAAGTAAAAATCACGTCCCAAGGCTTATACTAAACAATAAGTAAAAAACTAAGGAAAGACCCACAATTGTCAGTATATCTAGTATATATGTATGATTTAATAGTATTTATTAATGGTCCTACTACTTATTTATAAATGATTTAGTTATTAAACCTCAGGAGAAGACTAATAAAATAGTTATACTCAAATAAAACTCACAATACTTGGATTAAATGCATGCTAGTGGTGGAAAATAGATAAATAGAATGTAGTTATAGCTTATATAAAGATAATATCAATTTATAAAGGCTTTATAATATATTTCTGAATGATAATAATTTTTTTTAAATGTTTAATTGAATTGTAGTAAGTAAGTGATGTCTAATAACTGCCAAAATCCTCCCTTACTTATACCAAAATCCACTGGAGTGCACAGACCTTCAATCCAGATGATTTCACTGCTATCCCTGGAAATTACAGCACTTTGAGGGCCCATCACCTCCCCATGGCGTCCACTTCAAGTATATTCAACACCAAGACCTCCAGTAAGGACCCTCCATCACAATTAATGATAACACAGACCCATACCATAAATAGAAAATCCAGATAAAAGCAGATACCATAAAGAAACAGGTAAAATAACTCATCCAAAGAGTATGTAATGAAACCCAAAGCATGTAAAGTAACTAAATTAACTTTCCAAACTTTTAATAACATCCCCAAGCATCCATATTAACCCAGTAGTCATATCCCAACCCATCAATCTGTGAATATCCATCCAAGGAAGCAGATTAAGTTGTCCCAACTGAATATATGCGCCTGAAATAGGTGTATATGCTTGTGTAGGCGTTGTGAGTCCACTGAATACGTCCATACAACCTAAAATAAGTAGAAAAATAAAGGTTATAGGCTATTAAGAGGCTAAAACCCACTTTTAGACCTAAATATACATAATATACTGCATATTTCACTGAATATGAGATTTATGTATACATATAAGCCTATGTATGTCAATAATTACTTAATATCACTTAAGATAAATATATTATGACTTCATTAAGACCTTAATAAGTATTATTAGGCTATGGATAAGCTATTTAAACTACTATAATTTACATAATAGTTTAATAATTATATATATATGTAATATAATCATATATATTATTCTTTTAACTGTATTTTTAAGATATAAGCTTAATGTACTTATATTTATTTTGATTTAAGTATAAGAAATACTCATTCCTAGGGATATCTATGCTGAAATTAATCCTATTGATAGCCTGTGAAAGATTTTTAAGACTTGTTTCAATGAAGTGTTTATGGCTTCCAATCATGATGAAATGGTAAAATGTTTAACAATTGTATGAGATTCTCTCCCAAGCACCTTTTTACTCAAATTAATCAACTAAATGCCAAATAAATGAAAGCTGTGGTGGCTCCTCCATGTAGTGAACCTACACAGAAGTTTTAATTTTTAATTTTACTTTCAATGTTTCTTATTTCCATAAAAAATGACTCTCTTTCCTTTTAAGGTGGTCTCATTCCTGTGGGGTGTCTCATTTTTCATCTTCAAATGCCATTTTTTTTAAATTTAAATATTAAAAAAAACTGTTTGATTAAAGCAAACACAAACTTCAAATCATTTTCTGCAGGCTGTAATTATTCAGAAACTGAGCTGTCACATTCAAAATATACTATTTTTGAGGTTGGTATTTTGCCAAAAAAAAATGCATGGACTTTTTTCAAACCACTGTACATGCAAGCTGTAAGTAAGGAATTTTTGGGAACCTTGAGTTATGTTTTTAGTTATTATAGTTTATCACTTATTACAGCTACATGCAAATTTATCAGTTTCTTTCTGAAGTATTACTGACTGACATTGTGCCAGAATTAATTTATAGTAATGTTTTCTGTACAGTGGCCTCTAACAAGTCTGTGACTGGTCTTTTTTTAACAGTACTCTCCCAAGAAATATTAGAAAACATTTATGTTTTGTATTCTGGTTTAAAAGCATATTTAAAGTGTATCTAACGTATTATAAATACAAAAAAACAATAGTAACATAAAAATAATTGAAATCAAAATTCAAATTTTTCAACTAAAAGAAATAACTTTTTTACCCAGATGAAATGCATACCATTATATAGCTGAGACATTATAGAATGTTTCCCCAAAAGGAGTTAGAAAAAAAATAAAAATATTTCCCCTCCCTCATGTCCACTAATATCTACCAAAAAGTTGATACTTGATGATTATCAATAACTGTTTATATTCATGCAGGTATTGAATCAATGAGTTTTTCTAATTCAGAAGTCCAGTAGTCTTCTCAAGTAAGAAGAAATTCTTCTTCCATCTCTTTGATGTTTTTAGGTTGTTACTTTTCTTGCACATTACACTGTTGAGTTTATGTGGATGTCCATAATGGGGAGCATCTTCAAATTTTCCAGTTTACTTGAAATTTTAATGTAAGGTAGAGAAAGTTGAGTGAGATAGATATATCTTCTGATTTGGAACCTCTCCTTTAAAAAGGCCAAGAATTTTACATTGTACTCCCTATTAAAGTTGGGTATTTCTTTCCCATCTCTTGAAATAAAAAAAGAGATTGGACAATAAAGCAACTAATAATAATAGAGATATATAAAAATGAGTTAAAAGGATTAAAAAATAAATAACCATAAAAAATAGATTGTTGATGAAGGGAGGTGGCAGTAGTGGTGTGAATTGAAGCCCAGGTGGTGTTGGTGATATGCAAATTTCAAGAATGAAATTTGGTTGCAGACTAATTAGAGGCCACTGCACAGCTATTACACTCACATACAAAAATTTTTAAACAAAAAAAGTAATTCAAAGCTATTAGATAAGGATTAAAGTGTGAGCAGACTGTTTTTGAGAGTGGTAGTTTATTATGCTGCACTAAAATATTTTTTCTCCTCATCATGCCCCATTCCTGTAAGCCTAGATAATCCCAGGACTTATTAAAAGTTGCTCATACATTATGTTAAAAACATTTAGTACACATGGGAACAATAAATATAGGTATACAAGATGTATACATAAATAAAATTAATGATCAAATACAATATATGCCCTTATAATAACTTATATACAAGCGTATATCCACCTTTTATAAGTCTTATGTACTTACTATTCAGTTGGAATATGTTAGAATAATCCTAAAAACCTTAAAAATAAATCTAAATAATTTTTAAGTAGAACTAAAGCTGTTTTTTCCATTGTTTTATGGAAAAAATAAGAAATGCACTTTAAATCACTTTAAAGTTCAATATATGCGCTATAAATTTAATAATATTGAAAATGTGCCTTGACAGATCAATCTTTCTAAATTAGAATGATTGATTTGAAGATTCAAATGCATAACAGTGACACTTTTTAAATTTGATGTTTTTATGCCAGAAATGGCTTCTGTGTGATGGACACATACTGCCGGCATTTGTCCCATATGACACCACCAACAAATCGCTGGTGTTCCCAATGCAATTTTCACCCTGGGGTATGCATTTAGTTTAGATAAAATTTGTGAATACCACTGCAAATGCTAATTCAAACACAACACACATTTGCAAACGCCACCAATTCTCTAATGCATCAGTGTGATCATCTTGTACTTCTCACCCATCAATCAGTCTATTATTCCTCCCTCAATGGTAAGTATTATTCTATTATTAATTTTCTTTTATTTTCACTTTCTTCTTTACTGCATATAATCTCACCTATCTGGGGGCAT
Organism: Hemileia vastatrix; assembly: GCA_030280995.1. Lineage (NCBI taxonomy): Eukaryota > Fungi > Basidiomycota > Pucciniomycetes > Pucciniales > Zaghouaniaceae > Hemileia > Hemileia vastatrix. Next base: position 20,505,496 of record JASXTE010000018.1, on the reverse strand, counting down.
GGAGGAAGGAACAAATAAAATAAAACTAGGGGATTTAAGTTTAGCTTTAAACATTTCATGACACTTACTGTTCCAGTTGATTTTCTTTCAATATTTTGTGATATAATGAACCTTTCTCAGCCACCACAGTGAGCACTGAATCAACCCAAACCAATTCTTTAATACTGGATGATTTTTAAATTATTTTTGATGGAAAGAACAACATTTTATCAGTCAAAGTGCATCAAATAGGTGAAACAAAGAAATAAAAAATTCAACTGGCCCCATTACCTTTCACTTGAGATGGCACATCCTTCTCAATTTCACACTCCTCAGAAGGACATCAGTAGCTTCAATTTTTCCCCATCTCTTTGGTAATGCTTAAGCTTGTCGCAAGCAGAAATATATTTGTCATTGCAAGTGATTCAAATATTTTCAGTTTAAAAATATCTGAAACATTTTAAACAAAGACATAAGGGTGTTTTGAATTTGGCTTAACTTTTTATGAGTATAATTAATTAGAAAAAGAGTTAAATGATAAGATAGGCAAGCAGAAAAGATGATAAAGAACAGAGAGGTAGATGGGAAGCTAGATAATTTAGATTTGATTCACTGAGGTATCTAATCCAAACTAACATCCAGTGAATCAAGGTGAGAGGCATGCAAGGTATTCGCATGAACACTCCTGAGAGTCGGTGGTATTTGCAAATGTGTGTTGTGATTGCATTGGTGTTTGCAGTGGTGTTCACACATTTTATGTAAACCCAATGCAAACTCCCAGGTGACAATTGCATTGGGAATGCCAGTGATTTGTTGGTGGTGTGAATAGCTTCATTTTTAGAAAAATTAGAAATTTCACACTATAATTACCTCACATTGTTTGCTCAGCATGGGGAAATATGCTAAAATAAGCGACATGCACTTATTAGGGGGTGTCAATGTTCAGGGATCTGCAATTAGGGATCAGTAATTTTTTCTCCTGGGATCAGAAATTATTAATTGCAGAAGATTCTTATCCACTAGTCCCGGGGCTAGTGGATAAGGAATCCATCATAATTCATTATCCTGCCTCTTATACCCCAATTTCCGTTCCTACTTCCTGATCCCAAACTCATCACATCCATGATGGATTTTTAAGAAAGTCACATGACTTATAATTGCTGATGCCATTCTTAAGTCTCTCCTCACTCTATGCTACTTAATTTTGGTTGAAAATACTTAAGTTTTTTTTCTATCTACACACCCCAACTGCAAATTTGGTGGTGAATTCCCACTTCCCACTCATCACCTAAACCTTCTACCAACAACCTATACTACTGACAAAAATGAAGCACCTCTCTACTAGACAGCTACTTTACTCCACTATGAATGCTATCACTTTACTTTTAGCTCTCTACTATAAATCTTACTCTGATTTGGAAGATGCTTTAGCCTATTTGTGTTTTCTTTTGAATAAGTGTTACCTCATTGCCAGGGGGCCAAATCTTTATCATGGTCCCCAATATAATCTCCGCTCCATTCTCAAAATTCCTCAACTAAGCTTCACTCAACTATTTATAAATTCTCCCAATTCTTTCTTCAAAATTTATCAACTCATCTCTGGACATCCTATCTTTCATAACAATTCCCATAATAAACAGCGTAATCCTGCCATTCAACTTGCTGTCACACTATGTTGCTTTGGCTCAAATGGAAATGGTTCTGCTATAAGACGTTTGGATAATCTATTAAAAATAGGATGTGGTACAATGACATTATACACCAGGCTCTCTATGAGTTCTATCCTCTCCCTCAAGTCTCAAACACTTGCTTGGCCAACTCCAGAACAGTGACTTGAATCCTCTCAAGTAATGCAAGCCAAAGGTTTCCCTGGCTGTGTAGGTTTTTTTATTGGCACAAATATACCTTTGAGTCAAAAGCCTGCTCATGATGGGAACCATTATTTTGATTGCAAAAGAAGTTTATTCAAAATCTTCTTCAATTTCTCATCATTCATGAACTAACTTTTTATCTTCCTTCTAGATACTCTATTGCCATTCAACTTATATGTGATGTCAATAAAAAATTAATTGTTTTTCACAGTGGCTGCCCTGGATTATGTCATGAGTCTTCAGTCTTCTAAAGAATGAGGATTTTCAAACCCCAGACTCATACTTTGACAAATCTTACTACCTCCTTGCAGACTCACCATATGCAAGTGGTAATTACATTATACCTGCTTTACATGGTGAAACCTTAGAAAATGACCCCAAAACTAAATTTAATTATCACCTTTCCCAATCAAGAGTACATATTGAACATGCTATAGGTATTTTAAAGGGACAATTTTCTAGTCTTCAGGAGCTCAGAATCCAATTTCAAAAAAAATTGGAGATCAAAACTGAAAATCATTGGATCATGACTTGTGTTATTCTCCACAATATCCTAGCTGATTTAAAGGATGAGTGGAATGATCTTTATGAAGAAGAAGATCCTGAACCAGCACTGGCTCTCTCCTCCCTTGAATCACAAAACATTCAATCAACTGGCATACAGTCCATTATAATGCCAATTACTCTCCAACATTTCACTTCACAACACTTTTAAATTTTTATTTTGTTGCTCTCCACATCTCCACTTTGTGTACTTTATTCACTTTTTTTGGTATTTTTTTGATGCAATTCCTTTTTTTTTGAATTTATGGTTTGGTCTTCCAACATTGGCAGACACCTTTTTTGCTCTGTTTGGCATTGTTTTGTTATGTCTTAATTGGCTTTGGTTGAATAAATTAGTGTTTTTCTGGTTTTATTCAGTGGATATTGGAACTAAAGGTATGTGGGTACTACCATTGGACAGCTCCGGTTTTTCTCTATATTTGATGTCTTGTTGATATTTTTCATATTCTAAGTTTTAAGGGGTCATTTACTCATTTTTCATTTCTAAAAGATAGCTTTTAATTTTGTTTTTCTTGTTTTAAGGGCTAACCTTAAGTCTTAGTTTTAAGTGCTTAGAACCATTAAGTAGAGCTAATTTGGATCTATATTTTATGTCACAATGTTTTCACAGCTTAATTTTGTGATTTAAGGGTTTTAGTAGTTGTGGTGTATTTTTCTATGTATTTTGGGCTTTATTGGAGGTTTTTGGTGGTTTTCTGGCTTCAAGGTGGTCCGGCCACCTCTAGGAGGGCCTCCTGATGTTGGGCAGACCCCCCCCTTGGTGTTAGAAGGTTAGGAAGCGCTTCTCTTTTTTTTGGATGGCTCATTGGTTTTCTTTCACCAGCTCAGCATGAAATTGCATATTTTGTCAGTGTTTTTTTTCATTCATCACTCATATCCTTTTCAACCTCTCCTCAAAAATCCATCAAATATTTTCAATTCCTCTATTTCATTCCCCTATTTCTCATCTCATCTCTCAAGGTAAGTCATCTTTTTCTTATTTTTGATTTTTTTTACTTGCTAATAATTTATTTTTTCTCTTTTTTTTTGTCCTTTTTTTTTCTTTTTTTTTGTCCTTTAAGTGCTTTTTTTTGGTTTTCAAGGTAAGACTAATTTTGTTTTTTTTGTTTTCTCTTTTTTCTCTTTTTTTCACCCTCCATCATCCCCCTTTCCCTCCTCCTTGTCTGCCTCCATACCCTCCTTTCTCCCCTTCTTGGCCACCTCAAGTCCCCCCCTTTCCCCCCTCCTTGTCTTCCTCCATACCCCCCTTTCTCCCCTTCTTGGCCACCTCAACTCCCCCCTTTAATCCCTCCTTGCCCACCTCAACCCCCTCTTTACCCCCTCCTTGCCCGCCTCAAACCCCCCCTTCACCCCCATTTACCCCCTGTTTGGCCTCTTCAAGCCCCCCCTTTACCCCCTCCTTGGCCCCCTCATTCCCCCCTCAAATCCCCCCTCAAACCCTTCCACACCCCCCCCCACCACCTACTTATCAAATTGGTAATGATTCAATAAGTTAGGTGTAGGGGGGGGGGGATTGAGGCAGGTAAGGATGGGTCAAAGGGGGGTTAAAGAAGGGGTAAAGGGGGACTATGTCGGCCGGTCGTCTAGAAGAAGGAGAAAATAGAAGAAGGAAAGAGAGGAGGAGAAGGAGGGAAAGGTAGGAGGAATAAAAAAAATAAAATATTAATAAAATTATTTAATTTATTGAGAGGAAAACAACGATAAGTGAGCTGGGAGGTGACAACAATTTGTTTTTACTAATATTAATATTATTTAAGTAAGAGTTCTGCGCGGCAATCAAAATAATTACTATCAGACTTAAAGCAACCTTTAAATTGTTATATAAAATTTTAATTAGATTTTTATTACTAATAAAAAGAATATAAACGTAATATAAAAATTGTATTTAAATTGTTGAGTGTATAATAAGTGATAAGGCTACAGGGGATTATCCAAGGCCCTTTTATAGGCAATGGGTCCTCTGAAGCGCTACTATATCAGTAAATACAATGATTAGAAAGGAATAAAACAAATATATCAAAAAGAGTAAATGAAACATAACAATATAGAGAAAAACATGAAACAATTAATTAAAATCCCAATTAAGAATCCAATTTCCCCGCCATTAATCCCCAAATCAGTAAGTGACAATAGTAAATAACTAAACAAGAGTGGAAACATAGGAACTATGAGAAATATAAATTCCAACAGATGGTCCATCCTGATTTGAGGACATTTTAAGTGAAACAAAAAATAATTTGACGCAACAAAACAATCAATTAATCTCAATTTAGTTCAAATTAATCTATTTGTTTTTTTTCTAACACAATTAAGGGTCAAAAGAAGCGTCCTTAATAATTGTTTAGTGTCATATGAGAGGTATTAGTTAATATATAAATTTAAGTAATTAATTTAAATATATTATAAATCAAATTTACACTTGTAATTATAATATATGTTTTTTAATTAATCAAATATAAATTTATAATTATTAAATATATAAAAATGCGCCATTATTTGTAGAATATATTATATTATGCTCAATTTAATTGTATATAAAAATATATATAACCAATAAATTTAATGTAACATTTGTATATAATAAAATTCTTATATAATTTCATTATGTAATAAAATATTAAGTTATATTCATTAAATACAAGTTTTACCCACTCTTTAAGGTTTTATAATTTATATATCATTTACTGGACTCCTGGAATAGCCTGGCTGACACTCCCTCACTCTAAAAAAACAATAAAAAAAATGCTAAGATTTTTTCTTTTTGTATTTTTTCAACAGAGCAGGCAGATTTGAAATTTCTTTGCCAGGTATCCATGCATCATGTTCAGATGATTTGTTCTTATATCTCAATAAATATTCAGTACCTCTTTCAGAAGTGATAATTCTATCATTGAGAATTTTATCAATTTCTGCTGTTTCTGTGACTTCCTGAGGGTTCTTCTTAGGTTTTCCTCTTCTTTTTGGAAATAAGTCACTGTTGGAAGTATAAGGTTTAAGCAAAGAAATGGGAAAGACAGGATGTTTCCTATCATATGGAGAATACAATACAACTTCTACTGCATTATCACCAACCATTCTTTTAACAACAAATGGTCCTACAAAAGGATCTTTTAATTTGTGGTTACCTTGTAAATTGAAATGGACAGTAGAGATCAACACTTCATCACCCTTGTTAAATGTGTATTCTTTATGGGATTTATCCCATCTTTTCTTTTCATATTCAAATGCTTTATCAATACAACTCTGAGCATGTTTTCTGCATAGCTGTTGCATTTGCATAAAAGATTTTACACCAGGGTGTAGTTCCAACCTAGGTAATTTATTATTGAGAATTTGAGCAGGAGTGTTTGGGACATAACCTAACCAAAGCTCAAAAGGCTTTTTCTCAGTGACAGAATGAACAGTGCTATTATATGCAAATTCAAGACCAGGCAAAAGAGTGACCCAATCATGAGTAAATCTGTCATTGTCTTTATATTCTAAACCAAAGGCACAATACCTTCTAATCATATCTTCCAGAGTTTGAATCATTCTTTCAGCTAGACCATCAGTCTGAGGATGGTGAGCTGTAGACAATTTTAACTCACAGCCACAAATATCCATCAAAGAGGTCCAAAACTCAGAAGTGAATTTTGGATCCCTATCAGAGATAATGGCTTTTGGAAAACCAATAATATTAAACATGTAAGACCACCATAAGAAAGCTAATTCCTTGGTGGATACATCTTTGTGGGTTGGAATAAATTTGCACATTTTTGTGAATCTATCAACTATTACCCAACAAGAGTTAAAGCTGTCTTTACCTGCAACAGGAAGACCAGTGACAAAATCCATATTAATGATTTGCCAGGGAGCACTAGGTGCTTCAATATGTTGTAACAACCCTGCTCTTTTACCTGTTAACCTTTTAGATTTTTGGAAGGAATCACAAGATTCAACATATAATTTTGTGTCTTCAGACATATTAGCCCACCATGCAGTGTTTTTGATTCTAATCAATGTTTTTTCAAGATCAAAATGACCAGCTAATATGTCATCATGACAAAGTTTGAGGATAGTTTCTTTCATTGAAGGAGGAATAACAATTACATTGATAAGCTTCCTTCTATAATAAATATAACCATCTTCAATAGAAAACTTTCCTTTATTTAAAGCATTTTGGTATTTTGCAGGAAGAGTTTTTATTAATGCTTGAATTGAAGCATTCTTAGGATCATTCAAAATAGTAACTAATTTATTTAAGTCAGAATCTTTATCATATGAATCCAGTATTAACTGTAATAACTCTTCTTCCATATCAACTATAAATATACCATGTATATGAACAGTGTCATCCTCAGGTACATAAGCAGGATTGGAGTCATTATTTGGCAGAGGCAATCTGGAGAGCATATCAACATTTGAGTGAACATTTCCAGCTCTGTGGATAATAGTCATCCTTCCTCTGTATTCCTGAACAGCAAGTTGCCACCTGAACATATGTCTGTTAGGTGTTTTGAGGTTTAAGAGAGATTTCACAGCACTACAGTCAGTTACCAACTCAAATTTTTGGACATCCAAGTAGTAATGAAGTTTCTCAAGAGCCCAAACAACTGCTAAGCACTCCAATTGAGTGGCACCATATTTCAATTCACTATTTCTTAAGGTTCTTGAAATATAACAAATTACAACCTCTGAGGATTTATCATTAATAATTTGCTTTTGGTGAAGGGCAGCACCCAGACCAATAAAGCTTGCATCTGTATAAAGTACAAATGGCTTGTTAAAATCTGGGAGAGCCAATATAGGGGCTGACATTAAGCAATTTTTCAATGTATTAAAAGCTTTTTGACAGTCATCATTCCAGAGAAAAGCAACATCTTTTCTGGTTAGTTTTGTAAGAGGCAAGGCTATGACCTGATAATTTTTAATATATTGTCTATAATAGCCACACATACCTAAAAAACTTTGGATTTCTCTTACAGAAGTTGGTTCTTTCACATTTTTAATGGCAGCAACTTTATTATGGTCTACACAAATTTGTAAGCCTGACACAACATGGCCAAGGACTTTCAAAGATTGAAAACCAAATTTACACTTTTTTAAAGATAAGGTCATATTGATTTCATCCATTTTTTGGAAAACTCTATTTAAGTGAATCATATGTTCATCAAAAGTTTTAGAAAAAACAATAATATCATCAATATAAACCATGAGCCAACCTTCAATAATTTCTTGATGGAAAGTGTTATCCATGACTTTTTGGAAAACTGAAGGAGCATTTTTAGGGCCAAATGGCATCCTAACATACTTATATATTCCCATATGAGTAGCAATAAGCAAAAAATTTTGAGAATTTTTCTCAACTGGAACTTGATGATAACCTTTATTACCATCCAGACAACTAATAAATTTTGCACCTTGCAAGGTAGCATGTATTGAATTAATTCTGGGTAAAGGATAAATATCATCAACAGTATAAGTATTTAAAGCTCTGTAATCTCCACATAATCTAGCTTTATCTTTTTCATAAGAAATTAAGACTGGGGAGATGACACAATATTTGGGGGTGACATCCACTTTTTCAATGATATTCATTTTCAATAATGTTTCAATATTATCTTCAATATCTTTTCTTTTTGATGGAGAAGCAGGATATGGTTTTTTCTTAAGGGAAGGAGGAATATCACTCAAATTACAGGATAAGGTAATTTTCATCTCTTCCTGAACAATTCCCAAGACATGAGAACCATGAGCAAAAGCCATAGGGAAAGAGGTAATAGAGGCAACAATAGAATCCTTTTGTTCATTAGTCAAATGATCACCAAAAGAAGCGGTATTTATTTCATGTAATAAATCATCCATTTCAGTTGTTGTTCTACCTTTACATTGGGTCAGTGAGTTACAAGATTTCAACAAATGCCCAGAAGGTTTAGGAGAAGAAATTTTGAATTTTCTTTTCCCATTCATTCCTAAGGTAAAGCAATTATTTGCTGGGTCCAGTTTCACACCAAACATGGTTAAAATATCATTTCCCATAATAAACCAATTGCTCAAATTATCATTTTTCATGACAACAAATTCACAAATAGCCCTGACAAAACCACCATTATATTTGAAGAATACAGAGGTTTTGTATTTGCCAATAGGAAATAAGGTAGAACCATACCCTCTCCATTTTTCAGAAGTTATAGGCAATAATTTACTCAAATATTCCTTATCCACTGAAGCCAAAGCTTTTTCAGATACTACACTTCCTCCAGCACCAGAATCAAGAACTACATCAACATTTTTACCATTAATGATAACAGGTGCCTTTAAAGGGGATATAGGAATAGAATTGTTAGTAATATCTTTAATTATCTCAGCATTTTCTACTGAAGATAAATTCAATACACAATCTTCAGATATATTATTTAAATAATGGACATCATGTTCCAACATTAAAACATCTTTAACAGATTCATTGTCATAGGAGATATTACTTTCACAGTCACTGGAAGAATTATTGACATCAAGTTCAAGTTCATCAGTGTCTTCATTTTGTTCAACAAGATGAATTTTCTTGTCACAAACATGACCCTTCTGCCACGGTTTGTTGCATTTATAACAAGTATTTGTTGCATATTTTTTAGGTGCAACTGGGGCAGAGGGTTTACCAGATTTTTCTGGGAGCTTTATAGAAGGTTTATTCTGATCATTATAAGATTTACTAAGATAATTCTTTGGTTCATATCTATGGTTGAGTAGTACTTCATTACAGATATTAATGAAAGAAGAATTTTCCCTTACATGCTCAGTTCTAGCCACAATCAAATCCCTAAGAGAATTTGGTAATTTATACAAAATTTTATCTCTCCAAATATCATAATCCATCTTTGGATCAATTGCTCTAAGGATTTTAGTTATTTTCATCAGAAAAACAATGGGCTTTTCAACAGAGGAGGATACATATCTAGTATTCTCATACAGTCTTTTCTGAGCTAACCTGAATTTTGAACCACCAAACTGATTTTCAATCAAGGATTTCCAATCATTCCATGTATAATGATTGTTATCTAAGAGGACAGATTCATACCACATCAAGGCTACATTGGAAAATAAAGAAATTAGCTTAGAAACAATTTCCTCATCAGGTAGTTTATAAGATCTCTTTAAATTATCAATTCTTTGGATAAAGTGTTGCCAATCAGAGGAAGAATCACCATCAAAGGTAGGATATTGGTCTAACTTAGGCCAATTTTTCTGACTACTGGGATGGTCCACTTTTTGGTTTGAATTATTCATTAGTAATAATTCCTGAAGTTTAGCCAGGTGTTCAGAAATTTCATTATTTACAGAAACAGCTGGTGCATGATTATCACCAGATTTTTTGCTAGTAGCAAAAGATTTTACAGACTCATTGTCAGTTTGTTTAATGGTTGGAATATGAGGAAGAAAGGATGAACTTTGTTCAGGTTTTTTCCCTTTATTTTTATGCAGCTTACTGGCAGAAATCTCATTTAATTCATTATTGATGGTTAAGGTTGAGAACTTTTCCTGTAGGTCAGACACATAGTTTCTTATTCTTGGAATTTCAGACATCTGGTCATTCACTTTTGCAAGAGATAGAACATTTCTGTCCTCAGAAACTGAGTGTTTGGTACTTAGTGCATGGAAGTCATTTTTTAGTTTCTTCAACTCATTTTGTAGAGATTTTATTTCATTTTTGAAAGAATAATTTTCCTCAATAAGGGGTTTCAATTCACTCAATGTCTTATGCAGACTGATATTTCTATCTGAGATAGCTCTATGGTCACTTCTTATTTGTTTTTGTTGACTAAGAACAATATTCAAGGTTTCTTTGATTTTTAAATAAGCTGTATCTTGTACAGAAGAACTCACTCTACATTGCAAGTGTAAATTATTTAATCTATCATTTTCATGGATTAACACATCTCTCACATGTTTGTCTTTCACAATATTAAAATCAAGGGTATCTTTCAAAATTTCCTCAGAAGTTTTTTCAATTAAGTTATAGATTTCAGGGGGAACAGAATCATTTTTAATTGCAAGAGAAGGATTAATTAAAGATGTAGAAGTTAAATGTAAAGGTTCATCAAATGACAATTTGCTAATTACATCAATAGGGCTACTAGTTACAGGAAGCTGTCTTTTAACAGGTTTAACTGTTCTTTCACCATGTTCAATAATATTACCTGCAGAAGAAGATTTATTAGAAAACATACCCAAGTGACTATCAACCAAATTACTTACCATGGCAGAGGAGGAAACTTCCCCTGGGACTGGGTTTGGGATTGTGCTTGGGCCTTCTTTCTCCTGCTTTGTTGGTAGGGATGAGGAGGTGGATGGAAATTGGGTGTTCTGGATGGGCCAGGCTGATGATGAGGAGGGTGTTGCACATTCTGTTGGTAGTGACTCATTAGATAATCCCATTTCCATTGCTCTACTTCCATAGTATTTGGATTTTGGATGGTTGAGCTGGGTGGCTGTGAAGGTTGAGCCTGAAATTGAAGCTGATTGGGAGGCAATTGAGGAGGGGCCTGGGCCTGAATCTGGTTCCTGAGTTCTTGGACCTGATCCCACAATGTGTCTACCTTTGCTTTGTACGTCATATTCTCTTTCTTCAACTCTTTTATATGACTGGAGAGGTTGCTGATTTGTTGTGGCAGAGGAAGCTTTTTTATTTTGAAGCCTTTTGGAAGACCTTCTTGAGGCACTAGAGGCTTTACTTCCTTCTGTGGTACTGGGGGAAGGGGGTTTGGTTTGTTTGCATTTCCTGTCATTTCCACATCCTGCAGTATGAGAATTCTTTGTGTTAGCATAAGATTTTTTATGACCAACTTTAGAAGAACTTACAGTGTCAGCATCATAGTCAATTTCTATCTCATCCACTTGCATGTTATCCATTTTTTCTGTCAAATTGTTGGACATACTAGTGGGAAGATTAATATTTTACTTTGTACTTTATAAAAAATAATCAAAGTTAGTCAATAATTTGCTCCAAATAATAAAAAAAATTTTTTAATTAATTAAATTATAGAAAATTTAACTTTCAATATAAAGTAATAATTAAAAATAATTTTTAAAAAAAATGGATTGCAAGTTTAAATTGGGAATAACAAGTTAGTTAATTCAACCAATTAATTACCAATATTAAATATGGCAATATATTGGGACTAAGCACAATGTACTTTTAAGTCAACCAAAAATTAACAATAATTAATAATAAAAAAAAAAATTAAATTAATAATTCAATTTGTATTAATAATAATGTTAATTCTTCTAGGACTAAGAGGATTTAACACTCTATAATGGTCAACTAGGAAAAAAAAAATTTTTTTAAAAATTGAACACTTACACTCAGTGAATCAGCAATTAAGCCACAATCACTGTTATTGCAATAAAAATATAGTATTATGAGTGAGAGGCGCAAAGGTGAACTTACTATAGTGATCGAAAAATCACTTCAAAATAATATAAAAATTAATATTATATAAACCTAATATGTCGAACCCAAGTTCGAAACACAGTCGCGGCAAAAGTTTCGTTTTGCTAGGTGGTCCGTGCGTTTTGTCGTTCGTCGCCAGGCTTCGATCGTCGTCGTCGTTTGGAAAGGCCCTCAGTTGTCGGCCGGTCGTCTAGAAGAAGGAGAAAATAGAAGAAGGAAAGAGAGGAGGAGAAGGAGGGAAAGGTAGGAGGAATAAAAAAAATAAAATATTAATAAAATTATTTAATTTATTGAGAGGAAAACAACGATAAGTGAGCTGGGAGGTGACAACAATTTGTTTTTACTAATATTAATATTATTTAAGTAAGAGTTCTGCGCGGCAATCAAAATAATTACTATCAGACTTAAAGCAACCTTTAAATTGTTATATAAAATTTTAATTAGATTTTTATTACTAATAAAAAGAATATAAACGTAATATAAAAATTGTATTTAAATTGTTGAGTGTATAATAAGTGATAAGGCTACAGGGGATTATCCAAGGCCCTTTTATAGGCAATGGGTCCTCTGAAGCGCTACTATATCAGTAAATACAATGATTAGAAAGGAATAAAACAAATATATCAAAAAGAGTAAATGAAACATAACAATATAGAGAAAAACATGAAACAATTAATTAAAAGCCCAATTAAGAATCCAATTTCCCCGCCATTAATCCCCAAATCAGTAAGTGACAATAGTAAATAACTAAACAAGAGTGGAAACATAGGAACTATGAGAAATATAAATTCCAACAGATGGTCCATCCTGATTTGAGGACATTTTAAGTGAAACAAAAAATAATTTGACGCAACAAAACAATCAATTAATCTCAATTTAGTTCAAATTAATCTATTTGTTTTTTTTCTAACACAATTAAGGGTCAAAAGAAGCGTCCTTAATAATTGTTTAGTGTCATATGAGAGGTATTAGTTAATATATAAATTTAAGTAATTAATTTAAATATATTATAAATCAAATTTACACTTGTAATTATAATATATGTTTTTTAATTAATCAAATATAAATTTATAATTATTAAATATATAAAAATGCGCCATTATTTGTAGAATATATTATATTATGCTCAATTTAATTGTATATAAAAATATATATAACCAATAAATTTAATGTAACATTTGTATATAATAAAATTCTTATATAATTTCATTATGTAATAAAATATTAAGTTATATTCATTAAATACAAGTTTTACCCACTCTTTAAGGTTTTATAATTTATATATCATTTACTGGACTCCTGGAATAGCCTGGCTGACAGACTAAGTGGGAGGGTGAGGCAGGTAAGGAGGGGTTAAAGGGGGGTAAAGGGGGGGTTTTGAGGTGGGAAAGGAGGGGTTAAAGGGGGGGATTGAGGGGGTAAAGGGGGGACTTTTTGGAGGGAATTTTGAAGAAAAAAAAGACTAATCTCTGCTTTTTAATTTTTTTTACTGAATTTTTTTTCTTTCCCTTAGTTTCTGGACATTTCCCCCTGTTTAAAAAATTAATCAGGTAATTTATTTATTTTTATTTGTGTTTGTTTTTGCAAATAATTAATTATTCTGAAATTTACTAAAATCAATTTTTTTTAATTATATTTTAATAAATTGATTTGAATGACATAAAGAAGTATTTCCATTAGCAGGTAAGTAATTTTCATTTATTTATTTTTTTTTTGAAATTAAATTTACTGAATTTATTTTAATTTTTTTTATTTACTCTTTTTTTACTTGGGTGAATTTGTTTTACCTTGTATTTCTATCATAATTCAGGTTTTTATTTGAAATTTTATTTTTTTCAAAAAATTTTACTGATTTTTTTGCAACTAATTTTTTTTATTTTTTTTTTTTTACCAAAAAAATTTTTTTTTCTTTCCAATTATTTTACTAATAATTTTTTGTTGTTGGGGGTTTTTTTAATATATTTATCTTTTATTTTTATTCTTTTTGTTTTATAATTTTTTTTTTCCAGGAAGTTACTATGGAAAATTTAACTTGCTCATCTTCATTATCATCAATTTCTTCTGAATCATCTTTATCCTCTCTTTCTTCCTTGTCTTCAAATCATGAAAGCTCCAAGAATAATAATGGAATATATTCAAATTCTTCTTTATCTTAAATTTCTTCTATATCTTCAATGTCCTTCAATTCTATTCCTTCAATATATTCAACTCCTTCTTCTTTATTTTTACTTTCTTCTATCTCTTCAATGTCCTTCAATTCTATTCCTTCTCCCAATCAATCTTAGCTTTACTTACCAGAAAATAAAAAGCAGAGAATCATGGAACCTGTCAGCCAGGCTATACCAGGAGCCCAGTAACGTTTATGTCAATTTACTGGAACTAAAAGAGGCTGTAAAAATATGCTTATTATGTATATAAATTAATATTATATTGCATAATGAAATGATATAATTAATTTATTAAATATATATAATAAGCAATATATTAATTTTATTATTATATAAATTATTTATACATTTAAATTAAGCATGATATATATTCTATAAATTATGGCGCATTTTTATGAATTTCAATAAATATAAATTAATAATTAATTAATTATAAACATATATTATAAATTATAAGTGTAAAATTATCTTATAATGTAATTAAATTAATTAATTAAAATTATATATTAAATAAAGCCATTCATATCTTATTAAACAATAATATTGGGCGCTTTTTTGACCCTTAATTGTGTCAGTAAAATTATTAAATAAATTAAAACACTTATTTAATAAGATGGTATTAAATTTCTCACTTTAAATTAGAAATATCATTAAATTAATTATTTGTTTCATTTAAACTAGTTATTGAATTATTTACATAGTTAAAACAATTAATTAAATTTGCTTTATACTGGATTAAATTGATTACATGGATTTTTGTGTGATAATAATTCTATTTGTTTTAATTAAACGCTTTACATCTCACTGTCATATCTGTTTTGGGTTATTTTTCTCACTGTTCTTACGTTTCAAACTTACTTAGTTACTGATTATTTTAATTAATTGTTTTGGGAACTTATAGTGGGAAAATTAATTACTTACTCATGGGTTTAGTTTATTGTTTCATGTTTTTCTCTCAATCTCTATTTTTTAGTTATATTCTTTTATATTCTTGTTTCACTTTATTACAACTTTGTAATTACTCATTTGTGACACTTCAGAGGATCCTTTGCCTATAAAAGGCTTTGGATAATCCCCTGTAGCTTGATCACTTATTATACACTCACCATTTAAATATATTTTTTAAATATAATACATTTATTATTGTTTTTATTAGTACTAGAATTCTTATCTGAATTCTATATAAATATCTAAAGTTGCAATAAGTCTATTAGTGATAACAATGTTTGATGCTGTGGAATTCCAAATCTGGGTAGGCTACTTAGGTGAAAATTTGATTGGACCTTGGTTGGAAGAAAATAATGGTGTTAGCAGGTGTTAATTTGGTTGAAGGGAGTTAACTGGATTTTTTTTGGGTGGATTTATGGTGATTTTTGGAGGATTTATGGTGATTTTTTTTGGAGGATTTATAGTGTTTTGGAATGGATATATGTTGGTATTCCTATTTTTATTTGATGGTTTCATGGATTGGGTATTGGTTTTACTGGATTTTCTAGGTCTCTCTTGGTATTTTTGGTGGATGCAGTGTGCTCATGGAGTAGCCATTTTTTTTCTGGTGCGCTTTGGTGATTTTCCGGTGCAAAAGAGAAGTCACTGTGGCAAAGTTGGTCATTGTGGCAAAGTTTGGTCATTGCTGCAGAAAAGTCTAGGCACTGTGGCAAAGTTTGGTCACTGCAGAAAAGTCTGGGCACTGTGGCAAAGTTTGGTCACTGTAGAAAAGTCTGATCACCAGTGCAAAGTTTGGTCACTGCAGAAAAGTCTGGGCACTGTGGCAAAGTTTGGTCACTGTAGAAAAGTCTGATCACCAGTGCAAAGTTTGGTCACTGTGCAAAGTTTGGTCACTGTGCCAAAAGTTTGGCTATTGTGGCAAAATTTGGTTAGAAAGTTATTATGCTTACTAGATCAATAGTTTATTGTAGATCATATGCATGTAGGGTATTGTTGGAAAGTTCTGGAGCAGGAGAATCATATGGGGGGGAGAATCTTAGTCTTTTACATGTTTTTTGTCTTTTAGTTTTGATAGTAAGGGTCTTTTTTTATAATTAACAATATTTAACATATAACAACAATTATAATAAAAAATATCAACATATAGGGTACCATTGGATAGCTCTCATCCTTGGGGACTCAAATTTATTTCTTTTCTTATAAAATTTAAAAAATAAAAATATAATAAAGAACACTCTTTAATTTTGGTGGGAAACTGGGTAAATCTGGGGCAGACCTTTAATAAGGCACCTTTGAACAGATCATCCCAAGGGTATTTTCTGGGGTACTTTACTGTACTTTTCAGTCTCTGGGGCAATTGTTGCGGCTTGTTCTAAGTATTTTCTGTGACTTGTATCAGTGTAATCTGGTATTAGGTATTTGTTTTTGGGGTGTAATCATTTATTGCACTTATTTTTCTGTATTATAGGTTTCCAACACTTTAAAAGTCTTTCTCTCAGATTTTCAACTTATCCAACTCTTCAAGCAGATCTTCAAGCTTAGTTAATTGAATCTTACGCTTACTTAGAGGTACAGGGATTTCTTTTTGTTTTTCCAACTCCCTTGGATTCTGCCTGCAGTAAGGTGTCTGTAGGAGTCTACTCTACAACGCACAGAAATAGTAATACTTATTTTCAATAAATATATTATAATTTAATAAGACTTTCCGTTGTGTCAAAACCAAGGAATTTTTGTTGCCTTATTTTATCTAAAAAAATTAAATTAACTTAAATATTCATTTCCCTAAACCTTTTTCCTATTTTTCTCCTCCTCCTCTCTATTTTCTCCACCTTCTTATCCTTCTTCTAGACAACTGGCTTACAGAACCAGCTACAGGATCAAGCAATTCAAAGACAAAATTTTATAAAAATAGAAAGTGGATTAGGATAAAGATATTTTGCAAAACATTCTTTGGACATTTGGATGATCTCAAATTTTATAAGACTTCAATATCAAATGTTAAGAAAAAAAATATTTACAAAAAAATCAAAAACCTTACAGAAGGTGGTATAGATCTCATTGTTGCAGTTTTCAATAATGGATACAAACCTCAATTCATCTTAGAAGTTCATTCGTTTGATGGGAAAAAGTATGAAGTTTTTTGCCAGCTTTCTGATTTAATTTCTTCTCTCTATTAAATGGCTTTAGTTCAACAATCCTTATCAAATAAAAATCTGATTTCTGGTGTGATGAAAGGTTTTGGTTGGCAACCAGGATATGATCAAGGAGTTTTTTTTGGTATGTAAAAAAAAATTTATTATAACTATTTTTTAATCCTGTCATATATTTCAGTAATTTATTCTTTATTGAAACTTTTGAAACCAGAGGAAATGGAATAAGATCTGAAATGATGGAATTCTTTATGATCATTTAATATTTTCTTGGAAAATTTCTTTAAAAAATTATGTTTTCAAGCTTTTCAAAAAAACAATCAACTTGCTTTAGAATCTGGTTTACCAAATTGGTCTGATCCTGAATGGGAAGAAGCAATAAATGATTATGTTTTTTGTTCAAACGTTATCATCACTTATAATGTATTCTACAATCATGTTCATCTAGGTAAACATGATAAGAATTCTCTAACATTTAGAATTTTCTCTTATATTAATCCAGAGACTGGTGTTCCTATTCCATCATCCTCTTCTGATGAGGGACATGGCCTTTTTTTTCCTAACCATAAATTTGTTATTGATGTTGGTAGTGCCAATGGAATAGTTGAGGATGTATGGAGTTCTTCTCAAAATCAGCATCAAACAACTAAAGCACCTCCAACTTTATTTTCTTGTAAAGAATTTACCTATTTTGGCTGTTCATTCCAAATAAATGAAGGTCTTAGTAATTGTATTAAAAATCAAAAAAAAATTAGATAAAAAAATTGTTCTTAGTAGATCTGTCAAGTATTGCAATTAAAATATTATATTTTTTCTATCATTAAATATTTTTTTCCAATTTTTTTTTTCCTTTTTTTTTCTCTTTTATTAATTTTTTTTATTTATTTTAATTTTAATCTTTTTTAATTTTTTTAAATTTCCCTTTTTATTTTCCTCTTTTTCAATTTTATTTATCCTTTTTAATTTTTTTCATTCAATTTTGGATTTGTCTCTTCCAATTATTTTTTAAAGTTACATCAAGATAGATTACTGTTTTTATATAATGGTGCATCTGGCTATCATATAAAATATGAAAATTTGATTGGGACTGGTGAAATTAATTGGTTCTAGAAATTTGAAATTTTAATTTTTTTTCATTTAATTTTTAATTTGTCTCTTCCAATTATTTTTTAATGTTACATAAAGATAGATTACTGTTTTTATATAATAATGCATCTGGCCTTAGTTCATTCTACTTGCTATTATATAAAATAGGAAAACTTGATTGGGACTGGTGAAAATAATTGGTTGTAGAAATTTTCAATTTTATTTTTATTTTTATTTATTTTTATTTTGGATTTGTCTCTTCCAATCATTTTTTAAAGTTACATCAAGATAGATTACTGTTTATATATAATGGTGCATCTGGCTATTATATAAAATAGGAAAACTTGATTGGGACTGGTAAAATTAATTGGTTGTAGAAATTTGCAATTTTAATGTTTTTTTCTTTTAATTTTTGATTTGAATCTTCCAATTATTTTTTAAAGTTACATCAAGATAGATTACTATATTTATATAATAATGCATCTGGCCTTAGTTCATTCTACTTGCTATTATATAAAATAGGAAAACTTGATTGGGACTGGTGAAAATAATTGGTTGTAGAAATTTTCAACTTTATTTTTTTTCTTTTAATTTTGGATTTGTCTCTTCCAATTAATTTTTTAAAGTTACATCAAGATAGATTACTATTTATATATAATGGTGCATCTGGCTATTATATAAAATAGGAAAACTTCATTGGGACTGGTGAAATTAATTGGTTGTGGAAATATTAAATATTAAATTTTTTTTCTATTTGATTTCTTTGATTCAATAAATTTCAGGGGGGTATTGCCAAATTTTCATATCAGACTTATAAAATATTTGACTTGAAAATTTGATGATACCCTTTCCTTAATTCAATAAAATACAGGGAGGGGCATTGCCAAAATTTCATATCAGACTTAAAAAAAATTGACTTGAAATTTTGGTGATACCCATTTATTACTTCAATAAAATGCAGGGGGGAGTAATGCCAAAATTTAATATAAGACTTGCAAAACTCTTTACTTGAAAGAGTGTTGGTGATACCCGCCCCTTAGTTCAATCAAACGCAGGGGTGGGATTGTGAAATTATCAAATGTGACTTGAAAATTTAAACTTAATAAGAATTTTTAACATTAAAAATTCTTAAAAATTTTATTTAAAAGAGAATTTATAACATTAAAATATGAAAATTCAAATAATGATGGATAGAGTAAAAAAATACAGGAAATTAAGATAAAATTTTATGTACAATAAATTATGAACAGTTGAAGTGTGAGATAAATAAAACAAACTAGTCAACAAACAATTTCTTTAAACATTCAATTTCCTCAACAGATTTATTAGCTTTAACACATTCTATCAAGAAATCTTTCTTTTTGGAATTTTCTTCACAATCAAGCTTATATTTCATTTGTTTCATGAGACTTTGATGCTTGAGTGTTCTCTCCTCTTTCTTTGATTTTTTAATACTTAGAGATAACTCAAATTTCTTCTACACCAGCTCTTGTGCTTTCCTCCTCATCATTTTTTCTAGCTTTTGACTCAGTTGATTGTGGCTCCTGTGTTAGTTTTTCAGCCTATTCATAAATAAGAGAATGTAAATAAAAAAAGAATCAGTAAGATATAAGAAAAAAAACATACTTGATTTAGATCAGGTTGGTTTATATTGCCATAAGGATCTATTGAAAAGATATCTTGATTTGTGGAAGTTAAATGAGGGGAGGTTTGAGTAGAAGAAGAAGTAAAAATATTTCTTTCAACATCATGTTTTGAGATAGCATCTTCACCATCCAACATGTTTTCAGGATTAACATCAGCTCGCTCTCCAAAAATATAATCCATCTCTTTAAAGTAAGGACATAAAGAATCAAGTTTATCATCTATGGATTTGATGCCCTTAATGATATCAAGGTCAGTAATACCAAAACCAGTAGAAGATGAAAGAGTCTTTGCCTTCTTGTACTTAGCACAATAATTCTTGAAGGGTTCAGACATCTGTTTCAGTAAAAGATCTATCCTTCCCTTAGTCTTATTCCGCAATTCATTGGCCATTAGAGGATAACCATTAACTTTGAATGCAGGGGGCCATCCTACTTTATTCACATAGACAGTACCAAAACAAACATCATAGTTATATTTAGTTTTTATCCAGTTGATAAGAATGAGATGATCATCTTTTTTTAGTTGAACAATTTTGGATTTCTCAGCAGAGCGGGGGAAAGTGGGAGTTGTGGGATTTGAAGAACAACAGGGTGATGGCTGCCTTTGAGAAGGTCTATGATTACGAGGAATGTTAAGATAATTAAAGATGAAAAGGTGAAGAATCAAGCAGATGAGATAGAGAGATGAAAAGGAGCAGAAACAAGCAGATGAGATAGCAAGATGAAAAGGAGCAGAAACAAGCAGATGAGAGAGTGAGATGAAAAGGAGCAGAATCAAATAGATGAAATGGGGAGATATTCTGAGCGGATAGAATGAACAGGATGGGATGAGAATGGGAGTGCGCAGCAAGGTAGAAGGTATATCCAGAGAGTAGTCAAAGATGTGGTTATGGCAGAAAGTTTTTCAACATGTGGTTATGACAGAAAGTTGTCCAAGATGTGGTTATGAAAAATTGAGTAGAAAAATGTTAGATAAGAGGTGAACATTGACACATAAAGTGTCTAATAACCCAATTATTAGAAAAAATAATTTTGGAAGATAATTGGGGTATAAGGATTTTTATCTGTAATTAATTTAGTTGCCAATCCCTGAACATTGATACCCCCTATTTAGTGTCCTAATCTCATTATTAGTGCATTGGCCTCATTATATGCACCAATTTCATTAATAACCTCAAGATTGGGACCTATAATATACTATCACTGTTGGAAGGTTTGTCTAGAAGGAAAGAAGAAGAGAGTGAAAAGGAAGAAGAAGATGGTTGAAGTGGAATAAAAGAAAAGAAGAGGGGAGTAAAATATGTTGGGACAATGAAATATTATATTTGTAGACAAAAAATTTGACAAGGGGTGAACTGGCTATAAAAATAAGTATCTTATTTTTTCTCTCTGCTCAACTATCAACAAACTGACTATTAAAAGTCTTAAAAAAACCTTTATAATTTTATTTAATATTGAAGGGGACTGAAGCGCCACAGGAAATAATAAAATATAATGTAATATTTAAATTATGATGAGTAAGTAAGTGATGAGGCTACAGGGGATTATCCAAAGCCTTTTTATAGGCAAGGGGTCCTCTGAAGCACCACAACTAAGTAATTACAAAATAGTAATAAGTTAAAACAAGAATATAAAAGAATATAACTAAAACATAGATATTGAGAGAAAAAACATGAAACAACTAATTAAACCCATGAGTAAGAGACTAATTTTCCCACCATAGTTTCCCAAACTAGTTAATTAAAAATAAGGAGTAACTAAATAGGTCTGAAACATAATAACTGTCACCAGACAACCTACGCACAAGGTCGAGGGTGTTCCTTGAAGTGAGATGGAGGGAGGAGTGTAGAAACTTCTTCAAGGCATATAGGAAATGTTCGAGGAAGTGATTCAAAGATGACTCGAAGGAAGAGCTACTGCTTCAAGATATGCTTAAAAAGAATTCTAATATAATTTAAAGGTAATATTAATATTCTTAAGATCTCACAAAGGGTTGGAAACTCAATAATCAAAGATTTAGGATTTAGAAATGATTACTGAGAAAATAAGGAAAGATACAATAATAATGATTTAACCTGAAGCTTTACCACTATTAACTATATATACGTTTTTATAATTTAATTCTAAAGAATTTCGAACCAAAACCCAACCCCTTTTATATCCTTTACTCCTCCTTGCATTGACGTCATACCCATCCAATATCCCACACACCACAGACCACCAAAATTACACCCGTTACACCTGGACCCTCCTCACTAACATCTGTCAACCCTTTAATCCGCCACTATCCATTCCATCCATGCTCACTACCCCTTTTAATAATTCACAGATACTTAATAAACCTTTTAGCGTATTATTACATTGACTATTGCGCTGTGCATTGCTTATTGAGGAAAAGACTAAGACACACTATTGAGAGATTGACTAATTTAGATTTAGAGTTTAGACTAGTGCAGTTGAATAGTGAGTACACAAAGGAAAGTCGCAGTTGCTATGTAGAATTGCTTTCTGCGCTTTGAGTATGGATTTAGACCTCTGTATTATTGATTTAATGAGCTGCTTTTGTCTCAAGTGTCACGTGGCGCGTGAAAGATGCCCAGGTATAAAAATGTGAGCTCCGTTGAGCGTGAGACATATACATCCCACACTATTTTCACTTTATTGAATTTTTGTTTATTATTTTTATTATGTCAGCTTGTCCGACTCCAACTCCCATGCCTCCTCACCCCAAAGCGGATGGTGGGCTCATTTCTCGACAGTACTCCCAAGCATGCACGGCTTGTGAAACGATGGAATACTTCTGTGTTGAAAGAACAGCTACTTGAGGTCCTCTCCAGAAATGCGAGTTTTGCCAATGGAGGCGGGTGACGTGTGATGCTTTATCAAAAAACTCTGACATCAAACAAAGGTTTACCAAGACCAAGTATTGGGTAATACCAAAGACCAAAGAGGTGGTCAAAGATATATGGGACGTGTCAATTGGGGATGATCAGTCAGAAGCAGTTGAGGAGGAAGTCGAGGGAACTGTGGCGACCTGGGTAACCCAAGCCACGGGTAAAAAAAGAAGGGTAGAAGAGGAGGTGGATGAATTGGTGGAAGAAGATGAGGAGGAAGTTCCCATCTTAAGTCAAACGCCGAAGAAGCGGCGGATGGTCATTGAAGATGACGAAGAAGAAAAAGAAGTGACAGTGGAAGTCACATCAAAGTTACTTCAAGAGGCTGATCCGATGTTTGAAGTAACTTTGCTTTTATTTTATTTTATTTTATTTTTGTTTTTTCGAAGAAAAAATTTTACTGATGACTGTATGTCTTAGAATTCAGATGTCATCGCGGAAGCCCCTATGGTGGAAATCTTGAGTGTGGGAGCTCCTATGGTGGAAACCACTGCTGTGGAAGTGGCGCCATCAATCCCAACTGAAGAACATTTACCAGTGATTGCCTCGAGGGAGGATAATGAAGAAACTCTTGACCAGGTATGGTCAAAAAAACCTCTCCAGGGTTGACTAGCTAGGTTTATTAAAGAGATTTGTGGCGATATTGACAAGATTATCAATGCTGCCTCCTTTGACGTGGCTGAAGAATTGCTGGAGATCGGGGAAGTGGTACCAGTAGGAGAGGGAGAGGTTTTTGAGAAATGTAGGAAGGAAATAAGGGTGGTTTTGGAGAAGATGAAGGGATTGGTTCAAGAGAAAATAAAGGAGAAAATTTAAAATGGAAGGAAAAAGGAAAAGAAAAGTAGAAACAATTTGTATATTTATTTATTTTATTTTGTTGTTTTAATTAAAATTTTAATATTTATTTTATAAGATTTTGAGAGAAAAAGAAAAAAAGGAGAAAGAAATAGATTTGAATAAAATTTTGCTTTAAATTTTGAAAGAAGAAATAAAAGAATATTTAATTGAAGGAATTTTAGTTTAAATTTTGAAAAGAAAAAAGAAATGGTTGATTGAAATAATTTTGTTTGAAATGAAAATTTAATGAAAGAAAAAATTGTTATTTGTGAAAGTTTATTTATTGAAGTTTTGAGGAATTTTGGTTATTTGAAAAGAAAGAAGAAAAAGAAGAGAAGAAATAATTTTTTAAAAAGAATTTGAAAGATAGAAGTAATTTGTTCAAGGAATTTTAAAAGAGGGATTTAAAGGTTGAAGTGAAGTTTGAGAAAGATTGTCGTATTGAGTTCGTGAAAAATTTTGATAGTATGAAGAGAAAGAAATAAGGGAAAAGAAGAAAAGTTTTGAAAAGAGAAAAGAAAATTTAAAGGAATTTATTGATTTTTTTTTTAGGTTTTAATTTTATTATTTTATTTTATTTTTATTTTATTTTTATTTTTAATTTAATTTTAATTTTAGTTTATTTTATTTTATTTTAATTTTATTTTTATTTTATTTTATTTATTTTAAAGAAGGTTGAAAAACTTTTGAAAGAAAAAAAAAGAAGAAAGAAGAAAAAAAACAAAGAATAAGAAAATTTTAGAGGTAAAGATGTTTTAGATTTTAAAGAGAAGAAGAAAAAAGCGAAAGAAAGAAAAAAAGAGTTTTAAGGTTTTGGTTTTAAAGGATATTTAAGATGAAAAGATTTTAGGAGTTCAGGGGCATTAGAAACATTGATGGCTGGTTCCCAGGATGTTTTGTCTGAATCATCGAGGAAGCCTTCCCATTCCACGAGGTATTGAAGTTTCCCCTTGCGCATTCTTGAATCAAGGATACGGCTTACTTCCCACTCTAGATGGTCTTCTACTTTGACCGGTTCCGGAGGAGGTTGGTTCCTGCCCAGGTATGTTTCTTGAACAAGTTTCAGGAGAGATAAGTGGAAAACAGGGTGAATAGCCTGCCATTTAGGAGGTAGCTTGGGTCGAAATGCAGTTTTAGAGACTTCGGAGTCAATTTTTAATGTTCCCAAGCATTTTTCAGCCAGTTTTTTTGATGGTCGAGTCGTTCAAATGTTTTGTGCATTGAGCCATAATTTGTCGCCTAGTTTAAAAGAAGGAGTAGATTGTCGATGTTTGTCGGCCTGTTCCTTGTACCTTCAAATTGCTAATTAAAAATTTGATTTAAGTTACTCTTAGAGTCGTGATATGGTTCGAAGATAATGTTCAGCAGGATGACTAGTTCCTACGTGGATTGAGTTGAATTGAGAATGTCTTCCATAAACAGTTTTGAAAGGAGATTGTCATGTCAAAGAATGAGTCAAGTTATTATAAGCAAATTTGGCCAATGGTAACCATGTGGTCCAATCTTCTTGTTGGTAACTGAAATACATTCAAAGGTATTTTTTGAGGATTTGATTGACCCTTTCTGTTTGCCCAACGGTTTCAGGATGATAGGACGTGGAGAGATTCCTGGTGATATTGAGTTGTTGACAAAATTGAGTCCAGAATGTGGATACAAACAATGAGCCTCTATCTGAAATAATATCATAAGGTAAGCCATTTTTGGAAAATACATATTCTAGAAACAATTTTGACAAATCTTCTGCTGTAGCAGTAGTAGTGGTTTTGATAAAAATAGACATTTTTGAAAATCTATCTACTATTACTAATATAGCATCAAAATTATTAGAAAGAGGAAGTTGAGAAATAAAATACATCGATAACGATTTCCAAGGTTTAGAGGAAATAGGAAGTGTTTGAAGCAACCCATGCTTCCAGTGACGGGGAGCCTTATTCCTATTACATTCGTAACAAGCTCTTATATAGGCCTTGGTTTCTCTGGTCATTCCTGGCCAGAAGAAAATTAAACTATCTACTAGTTTTTTGACCTAGTTTTTTGACCTTGAACTAGTACCTTCTCTTTCCTTCAACTTCACACAATCTTCCAGCTTGTGCTTACCCCCACAATACATACATAACCCATTATCTGCTTAGCTCTTCCTCTCAGCTTCTTTAAGTTCCCCTTTTGGATCCAGTACCTTACTGATATCAACTGGGGTCAAGCCTTTTGGTCAAGTTTGTCCTTTCCCTTATTGGGTTTGGATTGAGTCTAAGAGGATTGAGTTGTCCGTGGGTGTGAAGAAGGTCCCAATTTAAAATTTAGGCCTTGAGATTTGTTGGCGTATCAACGATGTTGTAGTCGTCCTTGTTAAATGCCGTCAAGTTTGAGGTTTCGATCCATTAAATCCGTTTAAGTAGTCATCTTCTGAGCTTGAAGATTTAATTGATCCAGAATCCTCGAAGGAAGTCCTTTTTTGAAATGATACTTGAGGGAAGCATCATTCCAACCTACTTGAGTTTGAAGTGCTCTGAAGTTCAAAATATATTCAGAGGCTTTTCCATTATCACTCATGAAAAGAAAATCAAGTTCAATTTCTGTGTTGTCAGTTTCATTAGGGTCACCGAACAACGTGAAGAGTTGGTTTTCAAACTTTTCCTAGTTATTAATAAGTAAGTGGGTTTCTGTCAAAGAGAGCATGAGAAGATAAGGCTTGAACCATCTTGCTGCTTTTCCAGCTAGGAATGAAGAAGCGTAAACAACCTTTGATCGGTCATTATGGAACAGGAGCTTGCAGGTTTGCAAGAAGGGCCGCAATCTGTCTGGATGTTCTCAATAGAATTTATCAGGAGATTTCATGGAAGGAGTTTTGAATTTAGATCCCTGCGAAGACATTGGATTGGAAAGGGTTTTCATGAAAAGTCTCATGAAGTCCTCCAGCGAATTAGATGGTCAAGGTTCCGAAGGTTGACCAGAAGGGTGAGTAGCAGGGGCGGATGGTGCCTTGTGCATTGTATCTTCTCCTTCTTCATCATCACTAGAATCATCAAAATCTTGTGGGATGTCTTCTACAGATTGGACTGAATGTTGCCGTTCCCTAAGGTTGAGAGGTTCCAAGGAGTGAGTGCAGGAAACAGGCCGTGTGGCTGTTGGCCTGCCTCTGGAGAGAGCTCTAGTAGTAGCGCCCGTAGGAGGAGTGCGTTGAACAGGTGCCATTTTATGAATTTAGAAAACACCTGAAAAGGGACGTAGTAGTGCAAAGAATGAGAACTATGGAGAATTAAATTATACTGTCACCGGACGACCTACGCACTAGGTTGAGGGTGTTCCTGGAAGTGAGATGGAGGGAGGATTTTAGAAACTTCTTTGAGGCACAGAGGAAATGTTCGAGGAAGTGATTTGAAGATGACTTGAAGGAAGAGCTACTGCTTTGAGATATGTTTGAAAAAAATTCTAATATAATTTAAAGGTAATATTAATACTATTAAGATCTCATAAAGGGTTGGAAACTCAATAATCAAAGATTTATGATTTAGAAATGATTACTGAGAAAATAAGGAAAGATACAATAATAATGATTTAACCTGAAGCTTCACCACTATTAACTATATATACGTTTTTATAATTTAATTCTAAAGAATGTCGAACCAAAACCCAACCCCTTTTATATCCTTTACTCCTCTTCGCATTAAACCCATACCCATCCAATATCCCGCACACCACAGACCACCAAAATTACACCCGTTACACCTGGACCCTCCTCACTAATATCTGTCAACCCTTTAATCCTCCACTATCAATTCCATCCATGCTCACTACCCCTTTTAATAATTCACAGACACTTAATAAACCTTTTATCATACTATTACATTGACTATTGCGCTGTGCATTGCTTATTGAGGAAAAGACTAAGACACACTATTGAGAGATTGACTAATTTAGATTTAGAGTTTAGACTAGCGTGGTTGAATAGTGAGTACACAAATGAAAGTCGCAGTTGCTATGTAGAATTTCTTTCTGCGATTCATGTATGGATTTAGACCTCTGTATTATTTATTTAATGAGCTGCTTTTGCCTCAAGTGTCACGTGGCACGTGACAATAACTGTGAGTAAAATAATTGAAAACAGGTATTACAATGTTTTTTAAGGGTTTTAATTGAAACAAATAGAATATTTTGATGCAACAGTTTTTGTAATTAATTTAATTCAATTTCAAAGGAAAATTAATCATTTGTTTTAACTATTTTAGTAACTTAATAATTAATTCAGTTTGAAAAAGTAATTAATTTAATCATATTGTTAATTTAAAGTGAGGAGTTTAATATTATTATCTTAAATACATGGTTTAATTTATTTAATAATTTCCTGACACAATTAAGGGTCATAAAAGCACCCAATATTATTTTTAATAAGATATGTAAGGCTTTATTTAATATATAAATTTAATTACATTATAAGTTAATTTAACACTTATAATCATAATATTTGTTTATAATTAATTAATTATTAATTTATTTTTATTAAATACATAAAAATGCCCCATAATGTTTAGAAAATATAATATATCATGCTTAATTTAAATGTATAAATAAATTATATAACAATAAAATTAATATAACCGTTATTTTATTTTTATTTAATAAGATACTAATATAAATTTATTATGCAATAAAATATTAATTTATATACATAAAATGCAAATTTTTACACCCTATTTTGGTTTCAGTAAATTACATAAAATTTACTGGGCTCCTGATATAGCCTGGCTGACAATCACACTTAAAATCATGTATTTAGTCAAGGATTTATGTCGGGTGGTCCTTCAAGTCTAGAAGAATTTTTAAGGAGTTCCAAGGATGGCAACAGTGGATTTCAAAGGATTCAAAATGTGTACGTATTTCTCTTATCTTTTAAAGATTTTTTTACTCAAATAATTTAAAGAGGTAAAGGGATAATCTCTATTTTATTTAAAAGTTTAGAATTACGGCTTAATGTATATACTAAAATAATAATAAATAGTCTTGTATATAGTTATAATAAAATAAGTAAGTAAGGAATGTCTTGAAAAGCACAAAGGTGGGGGCCTTTTATAGGCAAAACATGAGGGAAATAAAGACATGTAAATTACACCATCTACTATAAGGGATGTGAGAAAGGAGATGACTAAAAGTAGTATATATTTGACATATGAAAAATAATTTTATTGGTACGTCAACAAGGGCATCAATTTTATTGGTAATAAAGTATGAGTTCCCTTGGACTGTCACAATTAATTACAACACATAAAAATTAATTATATTGATTTCACGGAATTCCAGATCTCTCAATGAAGTAATATAATAATTGTAAGATTTTTTATTATAATTTTATTATTAATTTTTATTCCCAATCAACTGCACTATTGAGCATGGTGTTAGGGAGTAAAAAATGTATGGGACTCAACTCCCTTTTCTTTAGTAAGGTGTCTCTTTTTAAGTATCTTTTCAATTTCTGCCTTTTCAAATATTTCTTCAGGTTGCTGTTTATGCCTTCCTGATCTTCTTGGAAATAGAGCAGTATCATTAGAATGGTATGGTTTTATAAGAGAAATAGGAAATACTGGATTTTTTCTATCATATGGTGCATATAGAATAACCTCAACAGCATTATTACCAACCATCTTTTTAACTACAAATGGTCCAATGAATGGATCCTTCAATTTAACATTACCATTTAAATTAAAATGTAGTGTTGAAATAAGGACTTCATCACCCTCTTTGAACATTTGTTCCTTATGGGCTTTATCTCATCTTTTCTTTTCATACTCAAACGCCTTATTTATACATTCTTGAGCATGTGTTCTGCATAATTCCTGCATCTGAAGAAAAGATTTAGTACCTGGATGGATATCCAATCTAGGTAGCTTATTAAGAGTCTTAGAAGGGGTATTAGGTACAAAACCCAACCATAACTCAAATGGCTTCTTGCCAATGACAGAATGTACTGTACTATTGTATTCAAATTCTAAACCTGGGATAAGGGTTACCCAGTCATGCGTGAATTTGTCATTGTCTTTAAAATTAAGACCAAAAGCACAATATATTCTTATCATATCTTCTAAAGTTTGTATCATTCTTTCTGCTAGCCCATCAGTCTGTGGATGGTGTGCTGTAGAAAGTTTTAATTGACACCCTGAAACATCCATAAGTGATGTCCAGAACTCAGAAGTAAATTTAGGATCTCTGTCAGAAACTATTGCTTTGGGGAAACCTGCTATATTTAACATTTGTGTCTACCATAAAAAAGCTAAGTCCTTTGCAGAAACCTCTTTGTGGGTAGGAATAAATTTACACATCTTTGTAAATCTATCTACAATTACCCAGCAGGAGTTATAACTCTTACGCCCTGCTATTGGAAAACCTTTTACAAAGTCCATGTTAATGATTTCCCATGGAGCTTTTGGTTGCTCAATTTGTTGTAATAAACCAGCTCTTTTGCCTGTTAATCTTTTAGATTTTTGACAAGAATCACATGTTTCAACATATTTCTGAACATCCTCAGACATTTTAATCCACCAAGCTGTGTTTTTTACTCTGGTTAATGTTTTATGGTAGTCAAAATGACCTGCTAATATATCATCATGACATATACTTAACATTAAGTCTTTCATTGAAGGGGGAATTAGAATTACATTACTTAATTTTTTTCTGTAATATATAAAACCATCCTCAATGGAAAATTTTCCTTTTTCTAATGCCTCTTTATACTTATTTGGTAATGTTTTTATTATAACATTCATTGAAGCATTAGATGGATCATTTAATATTGTAGTTAATTTACTCAAGTCAGGATCTGAATTATAATTATCAAGAATTGATTTCATAAATTCATCCTCAAGATCTGCAATATAAATGCCATAAATGTTAATAATCTCTGACTCAGGAACATAAGCAGGATTATCATCATTATTAGGAAGAGGCACTCTAGATAACAGATCTACATTAGAGTGCAAGGTTCCTGCTCTATGTGTAATAGTCATCCGTCCTCTGAACTCTTGTACAGCTAATTGCCATCTAAACATGTGTCTATTAGGAGTTTTCATGTTTAAGAGTGACTTAACTGCACTACAGTCAGTTATTAACTCAAATTTTTGGTCTTCAAGGTAATAATGTAGCTTCTCAAGAGCCCATACTACTGCCAAACATTCAAGTTGAGTAGCACCATATTTCCATTCACTACTTCTCAGAGTACGTGAAATATAGCAGATTACTACTTCTGACATTTTTCCTTCAATAAGTTGTTTTTGATGCAAAGCAGCACCCAGTCCAATAAAACTTGCATCTGTATATAATACAAAAGGTAATTGAAAATCTGGTAATCCCAAGATAGGAGCTGTCATTAAACATTCTTTCAACTTATCAAAAGCTTGTTGTCTTTCATTATTCCAAATGAAAGCTTCTGATTTCTTTATTAGTGTGGTCAGTGGTGCAGCAATTGATTGGTAGTTTTTTTTATATTGTCTATAATAGCCACACATTCCAAGAAAAGATTGTACATGCTTTACATTTTGAGGAATGCCAATATTCTTTATTGCAGCCACATAATTTTGGTCTACACATATTTGTAAGCCAGATACAATATGACCAAGCACTTTTAAAGATTCAAACCCAAATTTACATTTTTTCAATGCAAGGGTCATTTTTATTTCATCCATTTTTTGAAATACTTTCCTTAAATGGATTTAGTGTTCATCATAAGTTTTTGAGAACACTATGATGTCATCAATGTATACCATCAACCATCCCTCAATCATTTCATTATGGAATGTTATATCCATTAACTTCTGAAATACTGATGGAGAATTTTTTGGTCTAAATGGCATTCTGACATACTTATAAATTCCCATGTGTGTTGTTATCAACAAAAAGTTCTGTGAATTCTTTTCAACAGGAATTTGATGGTACCCTTTATTTCCATCTAGGCAACTTATATATTTAGCACCTTTAAGGGTAGCATGTATAGAGGCAATCCTTGGCAAGGGATAAATATCATCTACTGTAAATGTATTTAATGCTCTATAATCACCGCACAGTCTTGCTTTATCTTGTTCATAAGAAATTAGCACTGGTGATATTACACAATATTTTGGTGTAGTTTCAACCTTCTCAAGAATTTTCATTTTTAATAAGTTCTAAATATTATCCTCTATGTCTTTCCTCTTCATTGGTGAAGCAGGGTATGGTTTCTTTTTAAGACTAGCAGGAATATTATCCATATCACAGGTTAAACTAATCTTCATTTCATGATTTTTTACAAGGCCAAGTTCATTTGTACCATGTGCAAAAGCCATTGGAAATGCTTTAATTAAGTCAAAAATATTATTTTTCTCAGCTTTACTTATCTGAATGCCAAATGATGCTTTTGAAATTTCTGTTTCCAGAAGTTCCATCTCATTGGATTCTCTTCCTTTGCATGGAATATTTGTTACTGACTCAATGTGTAAGACTGTGTTAAAAGAATTTATTTTAAATTTCCTTTTACCATTCATGCCAATTGTAAAATTGTTATTAGCAGGGTCTAATTTCACACCAAACTTAGTCAGAATATCATTTCCAATGATAAAACAGTTACAACAGTTAGTATTATCCATTACTACAAAGTCACATGTTACTCTTACATAACCATGTTGATGTTTAAAGAAAACAGCAGCTCTGTATCTACCAATGGGATGTAGTACTGATCCAAAACCTCTCCAATTTTTACTTTGAAGGGGTTCAAGCTTAGAATTATATTCACTATCAATATTCTGTAATGTATTAGTAGAAACAACAGAACCAGCAGCTCCTGTGTCCAATACTATATTAAAATTTTCACCAGAAATGATAGCTGGAACCGTGATAGGTGTCATTCTAAAGTTATCAGCTTGTATATCCTTAATGATTTCATCATCCTCAAAATTCATTAAAGATTCATCTGAGTCCATATTTAATATTGCATTTTCAAAGATGGACAAATCATCTTCCAACATAAAGACTTCATTTTCATCACTATATGAGATATTTCTGTCATAATCACTTGATTCTTTACTTTTTTCAGTTTCAGTTTCAGATTCACGTTGATTTTCAACAATATTTATGTTTTTCTCACATTTGTGACCTTTGACCCAAGGTTTGTTACACTTATAACAAGTATTTGTTTCATAATTTTTAGGTACTACAGGTGCATTATATTTTTCTGCTTCTCCTGAAGTGTTTTTGAATTCTGAGTTTTTACAGGTTCAATATTTTGTTTATAAGTGGAATACCTTTATTCATACCTATAGTTTAATAATATTGTATTGCAAATATTAATAAAGTCAGAATATTCAGTAACATCTAATGTTCTAGCTACAACAATGTCTCTGACAGATATAGGTAATTTATATATTATCTTATCTTTCCATAAGTTAAAATCCATATGAGGCTCAATGGCTTTTAATATTTTTTTTAAATTCATTAAAAATACCATAGGTTTGTCACCATTCAACGAATTATTCCTAGTCTTCTCATAAAGTCTCTGCTGAGTAAGCCTAAATTTAGAACCTCCAAATTGTTTTTCAATAAGTTGTTTCCATTCAGCCCAAGAGTAATCTTTACCCTCACTCAAGACAGCTTCAAACCCTAATAAAGCAACATCCTTAAATAAAGAAATTAATTTTGATTTTATTTCTTCATCTGGTAACTTATATGAGAATTTCAAGTTGTAAGTTCTTTGAATAAAATATTTCCAATCAGAGCTGGCTTCCCCATCATAAGTTGGGTACTGATCTATCTTAGGCCAGTTTTTCTGATTGGATTTTATCTCACTAATCTTAGGTAAATTCAAAAACACATTCACTTTTGATAAATGGTCTTGGATTTCCTCCTGCACGGATTTGTGACTTACATTTTCAGATTTGACACTACCACCAGATGGTTTTAATTGTGGTGGTATAGGGAAGGAATGAGATTCACTTTTGCCAATGAAAGGATTATTATTATATTGATTATACTTATGATTGTCCTGGTTCATTAGTAGATTGGCAGTTTCAATCTTAACTTTAGTTAATCTTTGTAGAAACTCAGAGACACTTTGATTTGTCTGGGCAAAAGATAACTTTGTCTTGATTCAGTTCTCAATAAATGTGTTTCATATAATTTTCCTAACTCACAGAATTTGTTTGAAAGGTCATTATATTTATTACTTAATGAATCATATTTAAGAGTTAGAGACAAATGTTCTTTCTCTAATTCTTTGTTACGTGTTGCTAATTAAGAAATGTTTAATGTCAAGGATGAAATTGTATCACTAGTGAGCTTAACTGTCTGTTCCTCACAATCAGTCATTCTATTCCACAATGCTGAAACAATTCTATGGACAGTTGGATTATTGTTAAAATATTCCATGTCTTCCTTTTCAATTCTCTCACTTTCCTGTGAACTTCTTATCTCACTAGTAGGTGGTTGCAACTGAGGGCTAACTGTATTATCATTATAAATAGTACTGTTATTGTGGACAAAAGACAAGTCAGGTGTATCTACTCTAAAACCTAAATTTCTTAAATCCTCCTCTATTTTTTGCACAGATTTAACATCAATAGAATTACCTATATTGTAATTATCAGTATTATGTTCAATCTGAGAGGGTAATATACTTACAATGGGATGGTTGCCAGTCCTGATTTTTGGCGCTTTTTTCCTTTGTAAGGGTGATCTGAGGAAGTCAGATGAGGTGGTGGATCCCTGTTGCAACTGTGGCTTGTCCACTGTTGATGAAACCAGTCCCATTTCCATTTGTCTACCAGGATTTTCTCCTGGGAGTGAGTTGACCCACCTTGGATAGGGGGTTGCTGATTTGACTGACTGGGCTGGCCTCCCTTTAATTCTGCCAATGCCTGATTCATCTGCTGAAACCCTACCTTGCAATTGTTTTGCAACTGCTCTACCTCTTTGAACATGAGTGATTTTGATTCCTCCAACTTCAGAACCTGTTTGGCCAGGTGGGACAGTTGATCCTGAAGAGGAGGAGACATCTTTTTTATAGTTATCTTTTTTAAGAGGGCGTCCTTTTCCTCTATACTCATGCTTTCTGCCTGGGGGTATTGTTGACCCTCCATGGTGATGTCCTGGAAAGTTTTTGTTAGCTTTAGACCTGGTATTATAAGCAGGCTTTTAACTTAAACTGTCCTGGGGAGCACTCATATTGTTAAGAATGACAATATTTTACGTCTACAAAAGGAAAAAACTCTATGGAATTAGTAGACAAAAGATATTAGCAATTATATTACTAATAAAAAAGCAATGGAGCTTACCCTGAATTTATATCTTTATTTATTTAAATAAAATGTAAGAAAAATTCAAAAAAATCTTTTAAAAATATAATAATAAGTTTAACTAGACCTCTATAAGGGTGAATAAGTAGCTTACCAAGCTATAACCAAATACCAATTTAATTGGGTGTTATATTGGTGTCCATATACCAAGTGAAATTGGGTTTATATTGGGTACAGTTACTACTTTAAATATCTAATTTTTATGATAAAAAATTAGTACAATTATTTTAAGGGTTCTTTTCCGCAATCAATGAGTTATGATGACCCACTAATATACAGCAGACCCAAAAATTTGTTTATTTTGAGCTGTACTAAGGTAAAAATCACGTCCCAAGGCTTATACTAAATAATAAGTAAAATATAATGAAAGACCCCCAATTGTCAGTATAGTCTAGTATATAAGTATGATATAATAGTGTTTATTTATGGTCCTACTACTTCTTGATAAATGAATTAGTGATTAAACCTCAGGGGAAGACTAATAGAATAGTTATACTCAAATAAAACTCACAATACTTGGATTTAAATTTGTGCTAGTGGTGGAAAATAGATGAATAAAATATAGTTATAGCTTATATAAAGATAAAATCAATTTATAGTGGCTTTATAATATATTTCTAAAGGTTAATAATTGTATAGTAGTGTTTTTTGGAGTTGTAGTAATTGAATGATGATAAATAACCGTCAAAATCCCTCCTTACTTATACCCAAATCCACTGGAGTGCACAGACCTTCAATCCAGATGATGTCACTGCTATCCCCGGCAATTAAAGCACTGTGAGGGCCCATCACCTCCCCATGGCTTCCACTTCAAGCAGTTTCAACACCCAGACTTCCAGTAAGGACCCTCCATCACTATTAATAATAACACTGATCCATACCATAAATAGAAAACCCAGATAAAAGCAGATACCATAAAGAAACAGGTAAAATAAATAATCAAAAAGAGATTTAATGAAACTAAAAGCATATAAAGGAAACAAATAAAATGTCCAAGCCCCCAATAACATCCCCAAGCATCCACATTAACCCAGAAACATCCTTCCAACCCATAAATCTGTGAATAGCCATCCAAGGAAGCAATTTTAGTTGTCCAAACTGGGTGTATGCGCCTGATATAGGTGTCTATGCTTCTGTAGGCGTTGTGAGTCCACTGATTTCTTCCATATGACCTAAAATAAGCAGAAAAACAAAGTTTATAGGCTATTAAGGGGCTAAAACCCACTTATATACCTAAATATACATAATATACTGCATATTTCACTGAATATGAGATTTATGTATACATATAAGCTTATGTATGTCAATAATTACTTCATATCACTTAATATAAGTATATTATGACTCCATTAACACCTTAATAAATATTATTAGTCCATGGATAAGCTATTTAAACTATTATAAGTTATATAATAGAATAATAATTATATATATATATAATAAAATAATATATATTATTATTTTAACCTTATTTTTAAGATATAAGCTTAATCTACTTAAGGTTATCTTATTTTAAGCATAAGAAATACTCAGTCCTAAGGATATTTAGGCTGAAAGATACAGTATCTTTCAGTTTAGACAAATCATTTTTTATATTTTGCCATAAAGCAACTTTCTTTTCATGGGTTGCCTTGTAATAAAACAATTCATCAGAGACTCTCTGTGATTCACTCCTCAATGCTTGATAACCCTGTTCAGTTAACAAACTATTATATTTCTGAGTCAGTTGCATGTTGTTCATTGTATGATTCTGTTTAGCAATAATATCCCTCAAATATTCATCATTAATGTTAGCTACATCTGGAGTGTTTTTTAATAAGGAAACAGAGTAACTTTCCAGATTCTCATAAAACTCAGGTTCAAGTGTTTCATCAATAATAGCCATATCAGGATTTATCATTGAAGTAGCAATTAGAACTAAAGGATTAGATACATTTGAAATTTGAGCAATTTTTCTACTGTTCTCAGCCTCTACAGGTCTCACAGTCTCATCTCCTCTTCCAGAATTACCTGAAGGAACTGAATTAGTTACAAGAAATGGTACTTGAGAATCAATAGAGGGGCTTACAAAGGTTTGCTGGGCAAGATCATATTGTTTTTTCTTCTTCCTCCTCCTTGATAGGGGTGAGGAGGTGTGGGGTTGACTTGGCTGGGTCTTGATGGACCTGCTTGGGGCAATTGAGTCTGTTGATTTTGAGACAGGTAATCCCACTGAGTGTTCAGCCAATCCCACTGCCACTTGGATACTTCCACTTTCTCTGGCTGCTGGGGAGTCAATTGATGAAGATCCCTGGGGGGAGGAGGTCTCCTCTTCTCTGTCACGCGCCACGTGACACTCGAGGCAAAAGCAGCTCATTAAATCAATAATATCGAGTCCTAAATCTATACTCGAAGCACAGAAAGCAATTCTCCATAGCAACTGCAATTCCCCTTTGTGTACTTACTATTTAACTGCGCTAGCCTAAACTCTAAATCTAAATTAGTCAATCTCCCAATAGGGTGCCTTAGTCTCCTTTTCAATAAGCGACGCACAGCGCTAGGATCAATGTAATAGTACAGTAGTAGTTTTCATTAAAGTTTTGTTAATTAATTAAAAGGGGGTAAATTGAGCATGGACGGATATTTAGCGAAGAGGGTCTAAGTGTATGTTAGTAATGGTCAATGGTATGGGAATGGTGTGATGAAAGGGAGGTCAATGCGAAGAGGAATAAAGGATATAAAAGGGTTGGGTATTTGGTTTGATATTCCTTAGAATTAAATTATAAATCGTATTTACATTAATAGTGGTAAATCTTTAAAGTTAAAATCATTGTTATTGTATCTTTCTTTATTTTCTCAATATTCATTTCTAAATCCTAAATCTTTGATTATTGAGTCTCCAACCCTTCGTGAGATCTTAAGAATTCCTATTACCTTTGAAACTATTTTATAATTCTTCTCGAACGAACCTTGAACCTGTAGCTCTAACTTCGAGTGACCTTCAAATCACTTCCTTGAATCATTCCTCTGTGCTTCGAAGAAGTTTCTAAATCTCTCATCTCACTTTTAGGAACATCCTCGACCTTGTGCGTAGGTCGTCCGGTGACATTCACTTGAAGAAAAGCATCTATCTTTCTTACCTTTTCCTCTAGAGAATCTACTCTTGACCTCAATCTCAAGTTTTCTGTCTTTAATTCTTTTATGTGTGTTGAAAGGTTCTTTACTTGTTGAGGTAGTGGCATCTTTTTTATTTTGAAGCCTTTTGGAAGCTCTTCTGGGGGGTTTATTACAGGTTTCTGTTCCTGAGTTGTTTCTACCAGAATTTCCACTTCCTCCATTTCTACATCCTGATTGGGGAAATGATTGATTAATTTGAGATAATTTTCTAGTTAAATGAGAGCTCACAGAAGTAGCCTCATCATAATCTATCAAATCCAATTCCTCTTCACATGCAGCAGAGACACCTTGATCAGTCATTTCTAAATTTTACTGAAATGAGGGAGGGAGACAATAAGATGAATTAGTTTGTATTTTTACTTTTATTTAAAAGAAAAATAATAAAATAAAATTTTTCAGGATAAAATCAACTAAAATAATAATCAATTTATTAATTCAAAACAATTTAAAACCAGGATTATATAATAATCAACTAAAGAATTAAATTTAAATTTCTTATTAACAATTTTATGATAATTATTATCAGGATTTTAAATCAACTGAGAATTTAATAATTAACAGGACTTAATGTCTACTGAAATATTAAATATGAATTTTAAAATATTTTATTTTCAGGACAATTTGTCAACTGGAACAAATAAAATTTAAATATATCAGGGAAAGAGTCAGCTGAAAATTATAATGAATAATTATTTTTTAAAATATAATTTATTACCTCTAGGACTAAGAACACAATTTCTCTATCTTTGTCAACTAGGAAAAATAAAATAAATAATCAAAAAAAATTAATTCCAATTTACTAGACACCTCCCCCTGTTAAATGACCAAATTAATGCCACTTACAGAGTGCTGAGTAAAAAGAAATACGTAGAGAGTGAAGAGTGCAAAGTGACCCACAATTAGTAATTTCAATAATTACCGCAAAATATAAGACATTTAGTCAATATATGAACCTAAGTTTTGGAGAGCGGTTCGATTCCCATTTGCAGCAAAAATTTTAGTCACGTGATATATGACATTTGTCTTTTTCGTCGTTCACTCATCCTTATAGATACCTCAAAATGGCAATGGTCCCCACGTTCTCCGGCCTCAAGTAATCGATGCGCCATTGACGATTCGGAAAGGCCTCCAATTGTTGGGTGGTCCTTCAAGTCTAGAAGAATTTTCAAGGAGTTCCAAGAATGGAAACAGTGGATTTCAAAGGATTCAAAATGTGTACGTATTTCTCTTATCTTTTAAAGATTTTTTTACTCAAATAATTTAAAGAGGTAAAGGGATAATTTCTATTTTATTTAAAAGTTTAGAATTACGGCTTAATGTAAATACTCAAGTAATAATAAATAGTCTTGTATATAGTTATACTAAAATAAGTAAGTAGGGAGTGTCTTGAAAAGCACAAAAGTGAGGGCCTTTTATAGGCAAAACATGAGAGAAATAAAGACACGTAAATTACACCATCTACTATAAGAATGTGAGAAAGAAGATGACTAAAAGTAGTATATATATGACATAAGAAAAACAATTTTATTGGTAATAAAGTATGGGTTCCCTTGGACTGTCACAATTAATTACAACACATTTAAATTAATTATATTGATTTCACGGAATTCCAGATCTCTCAATGAAGTAATATAATAATTGTAAGATTTTTTATTATAATTTTATTATTAATTTTTATTCCCAATCAACTGTACTATTGAGCACGGTGTTAGGGAGTAAAAAATGTATGGGACACTTACTTAAATTTATTATTTACACTACTTAATATAATTAGCTTAGTTGGTTGTAAGTAATATATAAGTAAATTTTAAATAATTAAATATTAATAAGTATTTTTAAAAAAGGCGTGGCTTCACCTTAGTAAAATAATTAATTATTTTACCAGGTAAGTCTAGTAGCCCGGCTGACAATTTCTGTCAGCCAGGCTATTCCAGGAGTCCAGTAAATGATATATAAATTATAAAACCTTAAAGAGTGGGTAAGACTTGTATTTAATGAATATAACTTAATATTTTATTGCATAATGAAATTATATAAGAATTTTATTATATACAAGTGTTACATTAAATTTATTGGTTATATATATTTTTATATACAATTAAATTTAGCATAATATAATATATTCTACAAATAATGGCGCATTTTTATGTATTTAATAATTATAAATTTATATTTAATTAATTGAAAAACATATATTATAATTACAAGTGTAAAATTGATTTATAATATATTTAAATTAATTACTTAAATTTATATATTAAATAATACCTCTCATATGATACTAAACAATAATTAATGACGCTTCTTTTGACCCTTAATTGTGTTAGAAGAAACAAATAAAT
The DNA here is from genome assembly GCA_030280995.1 of Hemileia vastatrix. NCBI lineage: Eukaryota > Fungi > Basidiomycota > Pucciniomycetes > Pucciniales > Zaghouaniaceae > Hemileia > Hemileia vastatrix. The sequence goes on along the minus strand of JASXTE010000018.1, from coordinate 20,465,119 downwards.
TAATTTGGACTAAATTGAGATTAATTGTTTGTTTTGTTGCGTCAAATTATTTTTTGTTTCACTTAAAATGTCCTTTAATCAGAATGTACCATCTGTTTGGAATTATATTTCTCATAGTTCCTATGTTTCCAATCTTGTTTAGTTATTCACTATTGTCACTTACTGATTTGGGAATTAATGGCAGGGAAATTGGATTCTTAATTGGGGTTTTAATTATTTGTTTCATGTTTTTCTCTATATTGTTATGTTTCATTTACTCTTTTGATATATTTGTTTTATTCCATTCTAATCATTGTATTTACAAAGATAGTAGCGCTTCAGAGTACCCATTGCCTATAAAAGGGCCTTGGATAATCCCCTGTAGCATCATCACTTATTACACACTCAACAAATTAAAATAACTAATTTATTACGTTTATATTTTTTATTAGTAATACAAATCTAATTTAAATTCTATACAACAAATCAAAGTTTGCTTTAAGTCTGATAGTAATTAAAATTGTTTGCCGCACAGAACCCTTACATTTAATAATATTATTGTTAATAAAATCTAAGTTTTTGTCACCTCTCAAAGTTGCTCACCGTTGTTTCCCTCTCAAATAAATTAAATATATATTTTTGGTTTATTTCTTTATTTTCCCTTGTCCTACTCCTTCTCTCCTCCTTTTTCTCCTATTATTCTTACCTCTTCTAGACGACTGACCGACAACTGGGGGCCTTTCCAAAACGACAACGACAATCGAGCCTGGCAACAAACGACAAAACTCACGGACCACCTAGCAAAACGAAACTTTTGCCGCGACTGTGTTTCAAACTTAGGTTCGACATCTTAGGTTTATATAATATTAATTTTTATATTATTTTGAAGTGATTTTTCAATCACTATAGTAAGTTCACCTTTGTGCCTCTCACTCATATTACTATATTTTTATTGCAATAACAGTGATTGTGGCTTAATTGCTGATTCACTGAGTGTAAGTGTTCAATTTTTAAAATTTTTTTTCCTAGTTGACCATTATAGAGTGTTAAATTCTCTTAGTCCTAGAAGAATTGACATTATTTTTAATACAAATTGAATTATTAATTTAATTTTTTTTTATTATTAACTTTGTTAATTTTGGTTGACTTAAAAGTACATTGTGCTTAGTCCCAAATATATTGCCATATTTAATATTGGTAATTAATTGGTTGAATTAACTTACTTGTTATTCCCAATTTAACCTTGCAATCCATTTTTTTTAAAAATTAATTTTTTAATTATTACTTTATATTGAAAATTATTTTTTCTATAATTTAATTAATTATATATATTTTTTTTATTATTTGGAGCAATTATTGACTAACTTTTATTATTTTTTTATAAAATAAAAAGTAAATTATAAATCTTCCCACTAGTATGTCCAGCAATTTGGCAGAAAAAATGGATAACATGCAAGTGGATGAGATAGAAATTGACTATGATGCTGACACTGTAAGTTCTTCTAAAGTTGGTCATAAAAAATCTTATGCTAACACAAAGAATTCACATACTGCAGGATGTGGAAATGACAGGAAATGCAAACAAACCAAACCCCCTTCCCCCAGTACCACAGAAGGAAGTAAAGCCTCTAGTGCCTCAAGAAGGTCTTCCAAAAGGCTTCAAAATAAAAAAGCTTCCTCTGCCACAACAAATCAGCAACCTATCCAGTCATATAAAAGAGTTGAAGACAGAAAATATGACGTACAAAGCAAAGGTAGACACATTGTGGGATCAGGTCCAAGAACTCAGGAACCAGATTCAGGCCCAGGCCCCTCCTCAGTTGCCTCCCAATCAGCCTCAGTTTCAGGCTCAACCTTCACAGCCACCCAGCTCAACCATCCAAAATCCAAATACTATGGAAGTAGAGCAATGGAAATGGGATTATCTAATGAGTCACTACCAACAGAATGTGCAACACCCTCCTCATCATCAGCCTGGCCCATCCAGAACACCCAATTTCCATCCACCTCCTCATCCCTACCAACAAGGCAGGAGAAAGAAGGCCCAAGCACAATCCCAAACCCAGTCCCAGGGGAAGTTTCCTCCTCTGCCATGGTAAGTAATTTGGTTGATAGTCACTTGGGTATGTTTTCTAATAAATCTTCTTCTGCAGGTAATATTATTGAACATGGTGAAAGAACAGTTAAACCTGTTAAAAGACAGCTTCCTGTAACTAGTAGCCCTATTGATGTAATTAGCAAATTGTCATTTGATGAACCTTTACATTTAACTTCTACATCTTTAATTAATCCTTCTCTTGCAATTAAAAATGATTCTGTTCCCCCTGAAATCTATACCTTAATTGAAAAAACTTCTGAGGAAATATTGAAAGATACCCTTGATTTTAATATTGTGAAAGACAAACATGTGAGAGATGTGTTAATCCATGAAAATGATAGATTAAATAATTTACACTTGCAATGTAAAGTGAGTTCTTCTGTACAAGATACAGCTTATTTAAAAATCAAAGAAAGCTTGAATATTGTTCTTAGTCAACAAAAACAAATAAGAAGTGACCATAGAGCTATCTCAGATAGAAATATCAGTCTACATAAGACCTTGAGTGAATTGAAACCCCTTATTGAGGAAAATTATTCATTCAAAAATGAAATAAAATCTCTGCCAAATGAGTTTAAGAAGCTAAGAAATGATTTCCATGCACTAAGTACCAAACACTCAGTTTCTGAGGACAGAAATGTTCTATCTCTTGCAAAAGTAAATGACCAGATGTCTGAAATTCCAAGAATAAGAAACTATGTGTCTGACCTACAGGAAAAGTTCTCAACCTTAACCATCAATAATGAATTAAATGAGATTTCTGCAAATAAGCTGCATAAAAATAAAGGGAAAAAACCTGAACAAAGTTCATCCTTTCTTCCTCATATTTCAACCATTAAACAAACTGACAATGAGTCTGTAAAATCTTTTGCTACTAGCAAAAAATCTTGTGATGGTCATGCACCAGCTGTTTCTGTAAATAATGAAATTTCTGAACACTTGGCTAAACTTCAGGAATTATTACTAATGAATAATTCAAACCAAAAAGTGGACCATCCCAGTAGTCAGAAAAATTGGCCTAAGTTAGACCAATATCCTACCTTTGATGGTGATTCTTCCTCTGATTGGCAACACTTTATCCAGAGAATTGATAATTTAAAGAGATCTTATAAACTACCTGATGAGGAAATTGTTTCTAAGCTAATTTCTTTATTTTCCAATGTAGCCTTGATGTGGTATGAATCTGTCCTCTTAGATAACAATCATTATACATGGAATGATTGAGAATCAGTTTGGTGGTTCAAAATTCAGGTTAGCTCAGCAGAGACTGTATGAGAATACTAGATATGTATCCTCCTCTGTTGAAAAGCCCATTGTTTTTCTGATGAAAATAACTAAAATCCTTAGAGCAATTGATCCAAAGATGGATTATGATATTTGGAGAGATAAAATCTTGTATAAATTACCAAATTCTCTTAGGGATTTGATTGTTGCTAGAACTGAGCATGTAAGGGAAAATTCTTCTTTCATTAATATCTGTAATGAAGTACTACTCAACCATAGATATGAACCAAAGAATTACCTTAGTAAATCTTATAATGATCAGAATAAACCTTCTATAAAGCTCCCAGAAAAATCTGGTAAACCCTCTGCCCCAGTTGCACCTAAAAAATATGCAACAAATACTTGTTATAAATGTAACAAACTGTGGCAGAAGGGTCATGTTTGTGACAAGAAAATTCATCTTGTTGAACAAAATGAAGACACTGATGAAGTTGAACTTGATGTCAATAATTTTTCCAGTGACTGTGAAAGTAATATCTCCTATGACAATGAATCTGTTAAAGATGTTTTAATGTTGGAACATGATGTCCATTATTTAAATAATATATCTGAAGATTGTGTATTGAATTTATCTTCAGTAGAAAATGCTGAGATAATTAAAGATATTACTAACAATTCTATTCCTATATACCCTTTAAAGGCACCTGTTATCATTAATGGTAAAAATGTTGATGTAGTTCTTGATTCTGGTGCTGGAGGAAGTGTAGTATCTGAAAAAGCTTTGGCTTCAGTGGATAAGGAATATTTGAGTAAATTATTGCCTATAACTTCTGAAAAATGGAGAGGGTATGGTTCTACCTTATTTCCTATTGGAAAATACAAAACCTCTGTATTCTTCAAATATAATGGTGGTTTTGTCAGAGCTATTTGTGAGTTTGTTGTAATGAATAATGATAATTTGAGCAATTGGTTTATTATGGGAAATGATATTTTAACCATGTTTGGTGTGAAACTGGATGCAGCAAATAATTGCTTTACTTTAGGAATGAATGGGAAAAGAAAATTCAAAATTTCTTCTCCTAGACCTTCTGGGCATTTGTTGAAATCTTGTAACTCACTGACCCAATGTAAAGGTAGAACAACAACTGAAATGGATGATTTATTACATGAAATAAATACCGCTTCTTTTGGTGATCAGTTGACTAGTGAGCAAAAGGATTCTATTGTTGCCTCTATTACCTCTTTCCCTATGGCTTTTGCTCATGGTTCTCATGTCTTGGGAATTGTTCAGGAAGAGATGAAAATTACCTTATCCTGTAATTTGGGTGATATTCCTCCTTCCCTTAAGAAAAAACCATATCCTGCTTCTCCATCAAAAAGAAAAGATATTGAAGATAATATTGAAACATTATTGAAAATGAATATCATTGAAAAAGTGGATGTCACCCCCAAATATTGTGTAATCTCCCCAGTCTTGATTTCATATGAAAAAGATAAAGCTAGATTATGTGGAGATTACAGAGCTTTAAATACTTATACTGTTGATGATATTTATCCTTTACTCAGAATTAATTCAATACATGCTACCTTGCAAGGTGCAAAATTTATTAGTTGTATGGATGGTAATAAAGGTTATCATCAAGTTCCAGTTGAGAAAAATTCTCAAAATTTTTTGCTTATTGCTACTCATACGGGAATATATAAGTATGTTAGGATGCCATTTGGCCCTAAAAATGCTCCTTCAGTTTTCCAGAAAGTCATGGATAACACTTTCCATCAAGAAATTATTGAAGGTTGGCTCATGGTTTATATTGATGATATTATTGTTTTTTCTAAAACTTTTGATGAACATATGATTCACTTGAATAGATTTTTCCAAAAAATGGATGAAATCAATATGACCTTATCTTTAAAAAAGTGTAAATTTGGTTTTCAATCTTTGAAAGTCCTTGGCCATGTTGTGTCAGGCTTACAAATTTGTGTAGACCATAATAAAGTTGCTGCCATTCAAAATGTGAAAGCACCAACTTCTGTAAGAGAAATCCAAAGTTTTTTGGGTATGTGTGGCTATTATAGACAATATATTAAAAATTATCAGGTCATAGCCTTGCCTCTTACAAAACTAACCAGAAAAGATGTTGCTTTTCTCTGGAATAATGACTGTCAGAAAGCTTTTAATACATTGAAAAGATGCTTAATGACAGCCCCTATATTGGCTCTTCCAGATTTTAACAAGCCATTTGTACTTTATACAGATGCTAGCTTTATTGGTCTGGGTGCTGCCCTTCACCAAAAGCAAATTATTAATGATAAATCCTCAGAGGTTGTAATTTGTTATATTTCAAGAACCTTAAGAAATAGTGAATTGAAATATGGTGCCACTCAATTGGAGTGCTTAGCAGTTGTTTGGGCTCTTGAGAAACTTCATTACTACTTGGATGACCAAAAATTTGAGTTGGTAACTGACTGTAGTGCTGTGAAATCTCTCTTAAACCTCAAAACACCTAACAGACATATGTTCAGGTGGAAACTTGCTGTTCAGGAATACAGAGGAAGGATGACTATTATCCACAGAGCTGAAAATGTTCACTCTAATGTTGATATGCTCTCCAGATTGCCTCTGCCAAATAATGACTCCAATCCTGCTTATGTACCTGAGGATGACACTGTTCATATACATGGTATATTTATAGTTGATATGGAAGAAGAGTTATTACAGTTAATACTGGATTCATATGATAAAGATTCTGACTTAAATAAATTAGTTACTATTTTGAATGATCCTAAGAATGCTTCAATTCAAGCATTAATAAAAACTCTTCCTGCAAAGTACCAAAATGCTTTAAATAAAGGAAAGTTTTCTATTGAAGATGGTTATATATATTATAGAAGGAAGCTTACCAATGTAATTGTTATTCCTCCTTCAATGAAAGAAACTATCCTCAAACTTTGTCATGATGACATATTAGCTGGTCATTTTGATCTTGAAAAAACATTGATTAGAATCAAAAACACTGCATGGTGGGCTAATATGTCTGAAGACACAAAATTATATGTTGAATCTTGTGATTCCTGCCAAAAATCTAAAAGGTTAACAGGTAAGAGAGCAGGGATATTACAACATATTGAAGCACCTAGTGCTCCCTGGCAAATCATTAATATGGATTTTGTCACTGGTCTTCCTGTTGCAGGTAAAGACAGCTTTAACTCTTGTTGGGTAATAGTTGATAGATTCACAAAAATGTGCAAATTTATTCCAACCCACAAAGATGTATCCACCAAAGAATTAGCTTTCTTATGGTGGTCTTACATGTTTAATATTATTGGTTTTCCAAAAGCCATTATCTCTGATAGGGATCCAAAATTCACTTCTGAGTTTTGGACCTCTTTGATGGATATTTGTGGCTGTGAGTTAAAATTGTCTACAGCTCACCATCCTCAGACTGATGGTCTAGCTGAAAGAATGATTCAAACTCTGGAAGATATGATTAGAAGGTATTGTGCCTTTGGTTTAGAATATAAAGACAATGACAGATTTACTAATGATTGGGTCACTCTTTTGCCTGGTCTTGAATTTTCATATAATAGCACTGTTCATTCTGTCACTGAGAAAAAGCCTTTTGAGCTTTGGTTAGGTTATGTCCCAAACACTCCTGCTCAGATTCTCAATAATAAATTACCTAAGTTGGAACTACACCCTGGTGTAAAATCTTTTATGCAAATGCAACAGCTATGCAGAAAACATGCTCAGAGTTGTATTGATAAAGCATTTGAATATGAAAAGAAAAGATGGGATAAATCCCATAAAGAATACACATTTAACAAGGGTGATGAAGTGTTGATCTCTACTGTCCATTTCAATTTACAAGGTAACCACAAATTAAAAGATCCTTTTGTAGGACCATTTGTTGTTAAAAGAATGGTTGGTGATAATGCAGTAGAAGTTGTATTGTATTTTCCATATGATAGGAAACATCCTGTCTTTCCCATTTCTTTACTTAAACCTTATACTTCCAACAGTGACTTATTTCCAAAAAGAAGAGGAAGACCTAAGAAGAACCCTCAGGAAGTCACAGAAACAGCAGAAATTGATAAAATTCTCAATGATAGAATTATCACTTCTGAAAGAGGTACTGAATATTTATTGAGATATAAGAACAAATCATCTGAACATGATGCATGGATACCTGGCAAGGAAATTTCAAATCTGCCTGCTCTGTTGAAAAAATACAAAAAGAAAAAATCTTAGCATTTTTTTTTATTGTTTTTTTTTAGAGTGAGGGAGTGTCAGCCAGGCTATTCCAGGAGTCCAGTAAATGATATATAAATTATAAAACCTTAAAGAGTGGGTAAGACTTGTATTTAATGAATATAACTTAATATTTTATTGCATAATGAAATTATATAAGAATTTTATTATATACAAGTGTTACATTAAATTTATTGGTTATATATATTTTTATATACAATTAAATTGAGCATAATATAATATATTCTACAAATAATGGCGCATTTTTATGTATTTAATAATTATAAATTTATATTTAATTAATTGAAAAACATATATTATAATTACAAGTGTAAAATTGATTTATAATATATTTAAATTAATTACTTAAATTTATATATTAAATAATACCTCTCATATGATACTAAACAATAATTAATGATGCTTCTTTTGACCCTTAATTGTGTTAGAAAAAACAAATAAATTAATTTGGACTAAATTGAGATTAATTGTTTGTTTTGTTGCATCAAATTATTTTTTGTTTCACTTAAAATGTCCTTTAATCAGAATGTACCATCTGTTTGGAATTATATTTCTCATAGTTCCTATGTTTCCAATCTTGTTTAGTTATTCACTATTGTCACTTACTGATTTGGGAATTAATGGCGGGGAAATTGGATTCTTAATTGGGGTTTTAATTATTTGTTTCATGTTTTTCTCTATATTGTTATGTTTCATTTACTCTTTTGATATATTTGTTTTATTCCATTCTAATCATTGTATTTACAAAGATAGTAGCGCTTCAGAGGACCCATTGCCTATAAAAGGGCCTTGGATAATCCCCTGTAGCATCATCACTTATTACACACTCAACAAATTAAAATAACCAATTTATTACGTTTATATTTTTTTTATTAGTAATACAAATCTAATTTAAATTCTATACAACAAATCAAAGGTTGCTTTAAGTCTGATAGTAATTAAAATTGTTTGCCGCGCAGAACCCTTACATTTAATAATATTATTGTTAATAAAATCTAAGTTTTTGTCACCTCTCAAAGTTGCTCACCGTTGTTTCCCTCTCAAATAAATTAAATATATATTTTTGGTTTATTTCTTTATTTTCCCTTGTCCTCCTCCTTCTCTCCTCCTTTTTCTCCTATTATTCTTACCTCTTCTAGACGACTGACCGACAATTTCCCTGTGCAAGTGCCTGCCAAGAGACTGCATTCAGCCACCCCACATTTCACATCTTATTTTGGGTTTCTCAATGGTTTCTCAGTCAATATTGGTCATATTTGGATGGGGATTTCACATATTAATTTGGAATAATTAGCCTTTTTATTTCTACTGTTGTTCCCCCTTAATTATGTGTTATATTTAGTAGTTTTTCTGCCTTATTCAGTCTTTTATTTTAAGAATTATATGCATATACTCTCATTTTGGTTATAATTCTTTTTTTGATGGATTAATACTTTTTATTTATGTATTTTGGCATGTGATATGATTCTTCTTTTGTTACTGGTTGATCCTTAGGTTGACGGGCATGTGTAACTGCTAATTTGGGGCATCATTGTCCATGTAGAGGATTGGTAAATCAAGGGGGAACATTGGGGAATTCATGGGTATAAAAGGAGGAGTTTTTTGGGCTTATATTCTAAATTCTTTATTATTACAATCGAAACATATAACCAATACAATTACAATACATTTCATTAGTACTCTGAAAAGTCTTTGAATAGTGTTTGAATTATTATCTCTATTTTTCTACCAACTATAAATTGTAAACCATTTATCATTAGTAAGATTAAATTACTGAGACTCTTATATTTAGTTTTATTTTACTAGTTATTGGATTTGTACTACATTATACATATAGGACCATGAAAATCTTTGAGGCAACTGACTACTCAAGCTATTCACATCTCTGTACTTGAACTCAGCCTGACAATGCCTCTCATTCAAGTGCCGCAAAATAAATTGCTGGTATCAAAAAATGTCTGTGGCTCAATTTTTGTCCTGTCAAAAACTTTAGAATCACTTTTGTTTTTGTTTCAACATTTTCGGATGTGACTGTAAAAAAAATCTTCCGATTCTCATGTCTCTTATCATTTTCCAAAAGCATTGGAAAGCTGACTTAAGTTCATGATTTTGGCACTGAATGGAAGGCAAGATAACTACAGCCTTTTTCGAGCTTGCTGTAAATTAAATCGAACGGATTTTTATGATTCCTCTATTAATCATGCTCTATTCTAATATTTAAGGTCATATCAAAACTAACTTTTTCAGTGATATTTTTTTCGAAAAACCTCACTGGGATAGATGCTTACTTTTATATGATTCTTTCTTTGGTCTTACCTTTCTTATCTTATTTTAAATTGTTCATTTTCCTACATTCATCTATCATCTTGTTTTAATGTCTGGAAATTGTATGGTTGAATGTAGTAAATGGTCACTTAAAATTGACAGAATGCTATGCTTTTGGATGACAAAGTCTGTAGCATCATTAGACATATATTTATTGACGCGACGTTTTTATCCTCCCTTGGCTCTTGGCACACTTTCGAAATTTTATTGTACTTCCAGGAAGAAGAGGCGGGGAGATATGCTAGTATCCGATAGTGCTTAGCCTCATTTCTTCTGCGGTAAAACTGGAAAAAGGCTTGGCACGCAGTGGCACTGATATTGTATATAAAGATTAAGATCATTTAAATTACGTAAAATTATACCTCAACAGTCTCCCATTCATTCCTACACTTCCTTTAATTTAACTTTTAATGTTCCTTACATCCTAGAAAAAAGGCAACCGATGACTCAAGATCCGTTGAGTAAAATCAAAACTCACAGGTTACTTGACTTGAATGTCTGTTTTCCAAATCTCTCCTGTGAAATGGTTCTTGAGCTTAGTCCCTCTTCTGTGATTCTAGTCGTTAGATGGTATCGCAAGATTGAAAAATATAAACAGCCCACAGTGGTGGTTGACCTAACACCACAAGAGAGTCGACGACGTTTTATGCTATACGCCACCCTAACGTTTCATATGTCGGTTGATATTTTGGTCATTATACATCTTTTTTGGAGAAAAAATGAAGGAAATCGAAACCGACAGGTGAAACTTGCGAGTGGCGTATAGCATAAAATGTCGTTAATTCTCTTGTGGTATAAGCTAAGCAGATCTTATATCACTTCTAAATAAGACATAGAGCATCATTAATTTTCGTGTAATGAATGCAGGGCCTGATAAGCATAAAGTCCCATTATGCATAAATTTATATCAACGTAGTGGAGTCAAGAAAGCCCATCCATAATAGGGGGTATCAATGTTCAGGGATCTGCAATTAGGGATCAGAAATTTTTTTTCCCGGGATCAGACATTATTAATTGTGGAAGATTCTTATCAATTAGCCCCAGGGCTAGTGGATAAGGAATCCACGATAATGCATTATCCCGCCTCTTATACCCCAATTTCCATTCCTAATTCCTGATCCCAAACTCATCACATCCATGAGGCATACCCAGAGAGTAGTCCAAGATGTGGTTTTGGCAGAAAGTTGTGCAACATGTGGTTATGACAGAAAGTTGTCTAAGATGTGGCTATGAAAAATTGAGTAGAAAAATGTTGGATAAGAGGTGAACATTGACATGTAAAATGTTCAATAACCCAATTATTAGCAAAAATAATTGCGGAAGATAATTGGGGTATAAGGATTTTTATCCGCAATTAAATTAATTGCGGATCCCTGAACATTGATACCCCCTAATATTAAGACATTATATTCATAATTTATAGCTTTTTATTGAATCTTGACGACTTGCATGGCCGAGTTGATCAGCACAGCTGAATATTCTAGAGCACAGACTATGTATCTTCAGTTGAATATTCGCGCACATCACTTCTTATTAATCTTTCTCAGTTTAATAGCAATGGGTGGCAGTGTTTTTAGACTTGTTAGACACTTATCACCCTTTTGGTCAATCAGTTCGGTATGCATGTTTCAACGAAATTTGAATACTTAGCTCAGAATTCGGTATATTATGCAAACCAAATCGATTTAAAGGAATGGTGGTGGATGCTCATCACTTGGGTTACTCTAATAGCCAAAATACATACCTCATGTGGATGCGTGCATTTTTAAACATCACGTGAATTACGCACATTTTAATGACTGGGCACTCGATCGATTGATTCATCATATAGGAATAAAATGAAATGAAATAAAATAAAATAATATAATATAATATAATATAATATAATATAATATAATATAATATAATATAATATAATATAATATAATATAATATAATATAATATAATATAATATAATATAATATAATATAATATAATATAATATAATATAATATAATATAATATAATATAATATAATATAATATAATATAATATAATATAAAATAAAATAAAATATACCTAAATGAAATTATCTGATATTATCAATTGGTATTCTATTTCATATTTTTTAATGATTTTTGTTTTGATCTTGTTGAGCACATTTTCAGAAAACTGGGGATGAATAGTTCAAGACTTGGGTACCTGGAGCCATAAACATTTACAACTCTTGTGATGTACACCAGGGAAAATGGCAGGAGGGGGACTTGCGCGCAAATTTGTACTCCTACTGAATTGATATTGGTACGGGTTTGCATGCAAGTGCCCCCTCCCATTTTGCCTGGTGATGTGCCCACAAGTAGTGAGTTGTAGCGCCAATACAGATTTGAGGATCATCTTGACCTAAGACTTCAGTTCTTTGGAAGTATTACAAGCACAAAAATTAAGATAAAAAACATTTAAGTTAAAATAAAACCGATGGACGCAAAACTAGACTGAATAAAGAAGCGATCTTTTGTGCGGTGGAATGGACTGTGATCTTGCCTACTTTTGCCCATCCTTCAAGAAGCTGCACGGAATGCATTATAATTTACCAGTAATGATCATCCTCATTTTTATTTCCTTCCACGCTTTCTAAAAAATTATATTAAATTTATTATTTGAAAATTTTTATATATTAGATGAATACCTAATATGTTGTAAATTTTTGTAGTAAAGCATAAGTTAATAACATTGTAAATTGAGTCAGAGGTTAGAGATAATTTGTGGCCTAGATTTCCCACAAGCAACCAGCTGTTATTCGTCATTAGGTACTGTCATTTGCTTTCTGGTGATTGCATCACTACCTGCTTGTCATCAAAATTATGCTACGTCATGGCTTCATTCACGTCCTTCACATGTCCACCTATGTGGGATATCAAAGATAGATTACAGCTAATTTGAATGCCTCTGAATTTTAAAAAAAATTATAAAATTAAAAGGGCAGCGATCCGGCAACAACCTGGATTTGCTCCAGCAGTTGAGTAGTTAGGCTTATGTACTTAGTTATTATGAATAAAAGCTGTTGCAGCGGCATCCAGGCTCTCCGGTTCTTTCCGGAGTCCTGAATGCGGATACCGTGCAACAGGTTATGGGCTATTCCCGCAGGTAATAAAAATCAGCCATTTTTTGACTCCACTCCGTTAGCAAAAATCACAGCGAGTGTAGCCGAAAGGCCCCCAGGGCAGTCTGAAAAGACTTTGTTATACATCCTACTGTCACGCACAACCCACTATGTATTTATTCATTAATTGAGCGACAACCTATTTACTCAAGCAAGTCATCACACAAGTTAGCAGTATCGTTCTCTCAAAAAAATTAGGGCTAACATTCACCCATTGCTATTCCTCTTCAAATTTAGGGTTAGAGTGTCATTATTTTTCTTGTAAATGTTAGTGTTAGATAGCTAGTAGACGCAAGTAAAATAATTTCATAAGCTAGGCTGTTGTTTAAGTAATTAAATACCTAGTTGAACGATATGCAAGCACTTTTTTTAGAAAGTTAGCTTGTCGCTGGAGCGAATCCAGGTTGTCGCCGGATCACTACCGAATAAAAATTTGTTCAACAAGTAAAAAATTGCCTTACCAATTACTTTCCACTTTAATTATATGCAATTAATCTGCTTCCCCTCTTGGTTGGCAAATTTCGTCTCGTGCGGCATTTTTTTCTGCCAAAAATTTTCAAACGCGCTTGGCTTAGCTGTATGATAATGAAATATTTTACCCCGCGCTGCTAGTTATCTCTTGATGGAATCAGTGAAAACCTGTCACCAAGATAATTCAGAGGAAAACAAAAAATTCATAGGGTGATTTTTTTTGGTTTTAATTAATTTTCAGGTTACTAATTCAAACGATGAGTTTTTGTAAACGACCAACTATAAAGCTTTAAATCATAAAGCCGGTTTTCTGTATGCTCTGCATGTATGTACATACAATTCACAAACGTGTCAGAAATTCACAGTGAATAGTGGAGCCGAGCAGCTTAGGTTGTAGGCTATAAGTTATATCGGCTTTTAGCCATCTATTGCTAATACTGAGACCCTGATCAAAGGCAAAATCAGGAAACTGGTGGGGTTTTACCAGTTTTACATGTGGTAAATTAAAATTGGCTTCCTGAAGCCCGGGTGGAGTCAATAACAGGCAATCTCACGTTCATATGTACCACACTCGCTTGACGAGGGTGTGTCAAATATGTTGCTTCAAAACAACATATTGGGGACTGTGAGATTTTTTAAATTCAACATACGTGTAATCATATTGCACCTGTTGTGTTCGTCACCCCAAGCCATTTAATGTTGAATTTGGGGCGATATTTAAATTTGACATTTGTCAATTCATAAGACTATACTAGAGGTGGTTATTGCAGCTTTTATACTTTTATCCGGAATTTCGAAGCAAAATCCGAAGGAAATTTTTCAGCTATACCAGACGATTTCCAGTTAGCTGTACCGCCTACTTCCGAAAAGGCTCGGGGCTTTCTGAAAATTATTTTCCTCTGTCAACTCCCCCATACTACGTGTTTAAGTCATCACTCGTTGGGAATCTGGCCCATTGAATGGTTCCATCTCTGATTTTACAAAAATAGCTTACCCGAACTCACATTCTGGGGGAGGTATTTATTTATTTGTTTATTTGTTAGAATCACGCGCCCATATGGGCATGAAACAAAAGACCGTATATTCAGTAACATACATCCAAGGTAAATCTGAGCACTGTTTACTTGGGAGATGTTGACGGAGGTAGGGGAAGACAATATTTCCGGAAACCCGCTAGCTTTTCAGAAGGAGTTGCACTCTTGTAAAGCAAGCACAAAGATTTTGAACCCATCTTATTAAATCATGCCGCTACCACACTACTCTTTACTGGAGAGCGCATTACACAATTAAGCTACTTTCTAGTCATTCTTTAGTTCAAAATGTCTTTAATACAGCGTTATTCACATCAGAAATCGTCAGACTGCTCGTCTAGGAACACGCATGTAAGTGTCAGAGTTTAGTGGAAATTAATGTCATCTTTCAAACCAATATTTCAACTGTCCCTAAGGCTACAGCAACTCAAAAATGAATTGAGGTAAGAGTTGAATTCCGCCTCTGTTGATTGGTTGACAAAAAATAAATACACTTGACGTTTCAAAAGAAATGAAAATTTCTCAAAGACTAGTTGTTCTAGTGTAACCAAATATGGATTCAATTGAAGATATAGCTTATTTGCAGATGATGGTGATAAAAGAATGTACCAATCGAATCTGTTTGTCCTGAAATTAATGTCGACTATTGATCACTGTGAATGGCCTCTATATAATGAATCAGAAATATGCTTTTAATTTTTTTCCCTTTTATTTATACGTCCAGTTGACTTGCACCTCAGTTACAATGGTGAAATTAAAAAAAATAGGTTATTTAAATAGTAATTTAATTCTTATCAAATCGACTTAAGTTTTTCGGAATAGGACCTTTGTATTACCAAAAAAATAAAAAAATAAAAAATCCAGGGAAAAAATCCAGTTAACCTTACAAAAATAAGACAAGCAAATACTCAATGAGGATTTAAGAAACGATGGCGATGAGAAAGACAAATTGAAGTTATGCAAAGGGGATGTGTGGTAAAATCAGGTAGGAAGCGGTTCCAAGCATTGGTTCCTCAATCTCCAGTGCAAGTCCGGATGTATTAAAACGCAAGAGGTAGGGTGCAATATTTCAAGGCCTATTAGCAGACATTTAGAATTCATAGATGCTCAACTAACTTATTATTAGAAGGAAACTTATGGTCCCAACACCACCAAAGGAAAATACCCAAGTCAAAAGTAATATATGGGCTATTTGAAAAATGAAGTGTCACACCACCAGATTTCGACGACTTCGACGACCCCAGGAACATTAAGAGATAACTCACGCTATGGTTGTCCACAAACAAAATCAGCTCTCAGAGCTACAAAGGGTAAAGAGGGGTTATCTAGATACCAATTGAGTGCCAAAAAATTGATTGTAATCCCACAAGGGAGCTACTTATTCAGCTTAAGTGTTTGGAAGTGAGTCCGAAAGTACCATGTGCCTGTAAAAGTCCTCAGTCACCTGCGGTTCCCTTCAGCATAATGTTGAAGAATTAGCATGTATTTTTTTAAAACAACAAAAAGAAAAAACAGTGAAATCAGTTATTTATATGAACCACTGAATTATTAAGCTGAATTTGAAGGTTACATAAAAAATAGGGCTCGAGCTGCTAAACAGTTGGCTCAACCTGTTCCGATTTTTGATCCTTTTTAGTTGATGTTCAAAATCGGTATCATTATCACTAAATCTCTCTAAGTTCAGATTATTCCAATTTTTAAGGGTGGGGATGTAGATTATTTTGGCGCAAGTCAACCGGCCTTTTGAGCAATTCATTATATTTGAATAGTCGAGAAATATTTATATATCTATTTCCGGCACTTACCTAAATTATTTACGATTATAATTGTGCGTTAGACAAGACTTTGTTAAGTCGCTAGGACTATGTACTTAGTTATGTGTAAGAATGTATATAGACTGTAGTCGCGGCGTCCCCTGTTCTCCGGTTCTTTCCGGAGTTCTACAGGCTGACACCGTGCTACAGGTAAAGTAATGAAGTTAGAGGTTCTTTCCGGAGTTCTACAGGCTGACACCGTGCTACAGGTTATGGGCTGTACTCGCGGGCACTGAAACGTTAGCCAACCAAAACTCCACTAGCGTTAGCGACACTAGGAGCGCTAGTAACCGAAAAACCCCCAGCGCATGTCTGAAAAAGACTTACCATCATCTTCCCGCGCTGGTAAAAAACTTACCCGAACCATCTCCAACCGAGAGCTAAGGAGCATCGGTGTTGTACCTCCCCCTCAACGTTCCTCCGCACGCGACTCTTCCCCTACCCCTGCCCCTACCCTCACCCCTATTCCTGGCACCCCGGTCGCTTCCTCCTCAAACCTCGCTAAACAAACGAAGAATAGCGAGGCCTCTCCCTCACCTACCACTACCCCCTCCTCCCTTACCCCTATCCCTTCGGCTTCGGCTTCTAACACGACCGCTACCTATACCCCCTCCACTCACCTACCTACCCTAACCACTACCCCCTACACTAACAGAGATAACGCTAGCAGTGCTATCTCCCCTACTACCACTAGCGTGACTATCACCACTACCCTAGTATCTGAACCTACCACCGCTACACTCACCCCCACCCCCTTATCACATAGCAATACAGAGGATACTCCTACCCCTGTACCTAACCCTATCCCTGTGACTAATACTACCCCTGTGCCTACCCCAATCGACGATCTTACCCGCGCGATTGGGGATCTTTCGCTAAACTCAAATATAATGGCACAAATCAATCCTCTTAATCGTTCTAACTCTCCTTTCCGAAGGAGTGTGCCACCCCATCTTCCACAACCTCCACAACAGATTAGCATGACTGAGAGACAAAGAACTTTAAGAAATGTTATAGAATTTACTAAATCAATCCCAACTCTTGACATCTCTGGGGGCAATTTCTCCGAATGGCACAGTAATGTCTTAGCTTTAATCAAGGACTTTGTAGGAACAAGAGCATATGCGTTGAATGATGGCACTGGCCCTGATGATTATGAAGACAGAGTGACGCACTTAATCCTCTTACACTCCATTTCCCCTAACTTGCGCCATGAGATTTCTACAGATTGGAGAGCACGCCCAACCTATCTTCATATCTTCAACAAATTCTCTAGATCTAACCATACTTCCAAAATGACAGCCATTTGTAATTTCATCAACATTAAGCAAACACAGTTCACTTCACATACTGAATATCTAGAGGCATTCAACAAATATTTTGAAGCAATTGAACGCCAAGGAATCACGTTTGATCATAAAGTATTCAAAGCACTAATGTCTCACGCCTTATTACCTTCATCTCTTAAGGACCTATACGTTGATCTCTGTGTTGCTTTAGACAATCGTACTGACACAAATGCGGTCACCTTCGAGGATTTCTGCCAACTGATGCCATCTTTATCTCAAAATAGGGTGGATAGAGAATCTGTATCGATAACTCCTGCTGCTTCTTTATCATCTGAACCCATCTTTAGTGTGGCAACACAACCCCAACGCCATACAGACTCCTACAGGCCCCCAGGTGCTCAAAGACAATGCCACGAATGCAAATCAACTGCTCATTTCTTTACCCATTGCCCATACAACCTTAACTCATCCACCTTTTCTGCAAGGCTCTACCTCATGAGAGAACGTGCTACGTCCCTTACCTCTGACCCAAAGGCAAAAAGCAAACCAATATACATCCCTTACAGACGCCCACAACGCAGGCAAATTAGAGCACGGGATGTACAAGTTGAAACAGATGAAGTCACTATCTTTGAGGAAAATGTGGAGGCTTTGTATGAACAGTTGGAACAAATTGATCTGAACAGTACAGAATGGTCAATCGAAGCGCTCACCGGGAATGTGGCAATATTGGATTCTGGTGCTACCCATCATGTCACTGGCAATGTGAGCCTTCTCAGCAATTTCAGACCTCTTACAAATCAAATCCCTATCAAAGTAGCAACTAACTGTCCTTCCTCATTTATCACTGGCATAGGGGACCTAAAAATAAAAGGAGATGGGAAAGTTGTTACTATTACCAATGTTTTTTATTGTCCAGAAGTTAGAACTACACTTATTTCTCTCTTTGATTTAGTGGACAATGGTTTTTGTTTTGATCTATGTGCTGAAAACAAAAATTTAGGGATTTATTTTAAAGATGAACTGATTATGACAGGGCAGTTGGAAAGTACGAGGAGAAGATGGATTTTAGATGTAATTAGGTCTAGTGACTGCAATCAAAATGTTTCCTCTTATCACTTTCCCTTGAATCCTTCCCTCCTGCGTACTGTTAAAAAGAATGAAATCATCAATCGACCACCTGCTGCAAAAGGTTCCCTGATGGACTGGCATAGAAGGCTTGGCCACACCAGTGAAAACACAATTCGCACTATTATCAAAACTGGAATTGGTGCTGGCTTGCCCCTATCTATGCCACCAGGTAAGATTGACTGTGAAGATTGCTTAATAGCCAAAAGTACAAGAAAAGCTTCAGCAACACGGGAATCAAGACCAGAATCAATGATGAGCCTTATTGTTGGAGACCTGGTTGGTCCTATGGATCCCACTGTGAATGGAGCTAGATGGGCGGCAATGTTTAGAGAGAGTTCAACGTCCTATGGTGAGGTATTTTTGCTCAACTCCAAATCTGAGGCCACAACTGCTTTTGTTACCTTTTATAAAAAGCTCGAAAATGTTACTGGTAAGAAATTACAAGCATTAAGAACCGATGGGGGGGAAATGCACAGTAAACAGATGGCTCAGATTCTGGCTGACATTGGAGCTACTCATGAGATCACCTGTCCTCACCACCATGAACAAAATGGATCAGCAGAACGCTTCAACAGGACTGTTGGTGACATTGCCAGGACAATCTTACTAGCAAGTGAACTACCTGAATGTTTCTGGGGCCTTGCTTACAAATGGGCAGCCCATGTTCACAACAGGCTCCCAAATGTCAAGACTGGTGACAAAACTCCTCTGAAGCTCATGTACAATTGTGACCCAACTTACTCAAACCTTAGAATATTTGGTGAAACAGCTTTTGTCCATATCCACAAAGAAACTAGATGTAAACTGGACCAGCGAGCTTTGATATGTAAGTGTATAGGTTATTCTCTGAACAATGCAGGTTGGATTTTCTGGCACCCAGAATCAAACTCCTTTTTTGAATCTGCTATGGCTGTTTTCCCTGGTGACCAACTTCCTTCCCACAAAGCTGCTTATCAACCACCACCATCTAAGGGATCTTTAGGTCATATCCTCAATAATATGAAGCTAGGTGATTTCAAGGATGAAGAAACTCTTATTTCTCAGGAAAAAGCGGTACGTGAGACTGTTAAAAAAGGTTTGTCCCAATCGTCCATTATTCCCAGAACACACCTGCAAGCTATGATCTCGCCTGACAGTCGTAAGTGGGACCAAGCTTGCAAAAGGGAACTACTAAACATGAAAGATATGGATGTATGGTATGAGGAAAAGCTCCCCCCTGGCGCCAAGCTCACCAATGCAAAATGGGTCTTCACAATCAAAAATCCTTCTTCGAGCACTCCGATTTACAAGGCACGATATGTAGCTAAAGGTTTTTTACAACAATACGGTATTGATTTTACTGACACCTTTGCCCCTACCGCTACTTTTGCTTCACAACGCATTCTCCTCACTTTAGCAGCTTATCACAAATGGCCTGTCAAATCATTTGATGTCACTGCTGCTTACCTTCACAGTCCAATTGATGAAGCAATTTGGGTAAGACCTCCTGAAGGTTACCAGCTACGTGACAGTGGCAATGCCCTACGCTTGAAGAAGGCCCTATATGGTACCAAGCAAGCAGCAAGATGCTGGTGGCTCCATATAGCTAGCAAGTTGGATGCTCTGGGGTATAAAGCTAGTCAGTATGATAAAAGTTTCTATGTTCTTAGGAAGAAGGATTGTTTGGGGGTGATATGGATACATGTTGATGATGGTATAGTTACTGGTAGTAGTGAAGCGGTGTTAAAGTGTTTGGAAGATGGTTTAGATGGTAGTTTGAAGGTGAAATGGAATGATAATATTGATGGTATAGTAGGTGTTTCTATCAAAGAAGTTCCAGAAGGTTTTGACCTACACAATTTTCAGCTCATTGACAAAATTCTACGGACTCATAACCCATCTGGATTAACCACAAGATCACCTCTACCAAACAATTTGGAAATCACCACGGCAAAAGACGAAGAGGTAGCTATAGAGACAACTAAATATCTCTCCATTTTAGGTGCTCTCAGCTATGTGGCAGTTGCAACTAGACCAGACCTGTCCTTCCCAGTCAATTTTTTGGCACGCTTCTCCTCCAAACCGAATGCCACCCACTGGATAGCTCTCAATCACCTTCTTAGATATGTTCAACACACCTCCACCCTTTGTCTTCACATCCACCCTGACCGTAACTCACCACTTGAACTACTTTCTTTCTCTGATTCCACTTGGAATAACAAAGAATTCTCAAGAGCGCAAAGTGGACACCTGCTACTCCTTAATTCTTGCCCAATTGTTTGGACATCAAGACGCCAGCTGACAGTAAGTGATTCATCGTGCACAGCTGAATATGTGGCACTTGGTGGTGGTATGAAAGACGCAATTTGGATCTCAAACCTGCTCAAAGATATCTTTCCTGATATCCCCCCTATCAAGATCTTCTGCGACAACAAAGGAGCAATTGCCAATGCAAAAGATAACCCTGGCAACAAGCGGACACGGCATGTGGATAGGTGTTTCTATATTGTTAATGAACAACTCTTTCTGAAAAAAGCAACATTGGAATGGGTTCCCACTGCTCAAATGCGGGCTGATATACTCACAAAATCACTGGGCCCATCTCTGACAATGCTTAGAAGGAAAGATGTGTGTGTGTGGTGATGGGGTTACATTTGTTTTCTTTTCCTTTTCTCTTATTTTTCTCATTTCATTTTATTTCTTTGTCATTTTGGAGTTGGTTATGTTTTCATGGGGGGGATATCAACAATTTTTTTTTTCATAACTAAGTGGGGGGGATGTTAAGTCGCTAGGACTATGTACTTAGTTATGTGTAAGAATGTATATAGACTGTAGTCGCGGCGTCCCCTGTTCTCCGGTTCTTTCCGGAGTTCTACAGGCTGACACCGTGCTACAGGTAAAGTAATGAAGTTAGAGGTTCTTTCCGGAGTTCTACAGGCTGACACCGTGCTACAGACTTCTATAGCTGGATAAATAGACATCTGACAAAGATAATTGCCCACATCGAGGTTTAATTGAACATGTGCACATGTTTTATATAACTTTACATAACTTTACCCTCTCTCCAAAGCGAGTAGAAAGAAGCAGAATAGCTAGAATTACCGGTTGCGGATAATTTCATCTGGCTACTCAAAAATCGATTTTGCTCATTCTGGCTGATCATATCTGACTTATTCCAATTCATAACCCATTACCTATTTAAGCCACTACATTGCGAAGTACTTAGAATTTGACACCTTAATTTATAATATCCTTGAGCAAATCAGAATACCTGTTTTTGACTTGTTTACAAGAAAAAATCACTACTTCATGACTGGTTTCTTTTAACGATCCTTCTTGTTGTATAACTAACTCCCACCAGGAAACATGGCGAATGTCTCAAGTCTTGAATCAATTACCAAAAAAAAAGATAAGTTAGTCGATCAGGGGCCATTAGTAGGAGGATCGTTCACTTCTATCGTACAATCAAACGTCCCAATATCTGTACCGTTGAATGAATTGATTCCTAAACAAAGGACGCATCAGCCTCCATCACCATCAAATATCATGGAGCAAGCCGTACAATATCCCAATTATGGAATTGGTAATCATTTTCCGGTATTCATAGAGGAGTTTTAATGCTAAATTTAGATCTTTTTAGGCTGCTCAAGCTCATCATTATCGGCGCTGGACAGCTCGACCTCACCTTTATTTTCTTCAGCCTCTTATTCATCTTTATCAGTGCCTGATGGTTCTTATAATAAAAGCCCTATTTCCAAAAACCAAATCAACTCAAATTCCCATGGTCAGTGAAACTACCATTATTGGCTTGAAGTTTTTAATATATCTCCTGATTATATGACATTTAACAACAGATTTATATGTTCCTACGCTGGAAAACCTTTTTCATGCGACTCAACCTCAAACCACCGGATTTGATTTACCTCAAAATCGAGACAAAATTCGGCATACCCCTACTCTTCCTTTTCCTTCGGAAGGAGGTCCACTAAAATCCAGTCGTTCCGCAATATTTCGACCGAATTTGCCTTACGAGCCGAATCCCCCACTAAAAATGAACCCACATAGTGCAATTAGTCCAAACACGGCTCACTTTGCAACTCCTCAAGCAGGTAGCTCTACCAATCATCTTCAAAATACCCTTCACGGATTTGGTGGTGCTTCTTTGAATACTGGAGCGTTTTCAAAGCAAAGTTCACCTAATCCTCAATTATCACCCCCTTCTACCTCAAGATACAATCCAACTGTCAGTTTTATCCCCTAGTATTTCTTATTATTCTACGACACTAATTCTGGTTCTTCCTTAATAAATTAGTCGACTTATACATCTTTCTCATTTCCTACAAACTCGCTTAACAGTCAAGGATACCTAGCTCAAACGACACAAGAGTATAAAAAGCCAATTTATGGAGTGACGAACAGCCCACCTATAATCTCATCCACACCAGCTTTACTCCCTGATGCTACAGAAGTCTTACTCGTAACTGATGGCAAAAAAAAATCATTTCTATGTCCCTTATGTTGGTTATGTTTTTATCTATATATATATATCTATAAATTGGATTTAAAACTCCTAAGTACTCGGTTTCCACTATGCATGATGCAGGTAAAAAAGAATTCCGTAGACCAAGTGCGGTGCAAGTACACTATCGCACACATACTGGCGAAAAACCGGTTAGAGAGCTTTTTTTGAGTTATAAAACAATGCAGCTTAAACTTTTCATTATTCTTTTTTCATATGAATGTTGACAGTTTCTTTGCACTACTTGTGGGAAAGAATTTTCTATTAATTCTAATATGAGGCGCCACGAAGTTTGTTTTCTGCCCTCCAGAACGTCAGCCTTCCAGACGTACGCTGATTGAAAATGGGAAAATCCTTAACTGTTTTTTTGAAATTGGCTTAAAGTATAGTTATTACGACACCCGCAATTATCCCAAAAGGCTGAAAATCACACTGAGCGCAAAAGTGGTTTAATGGTGATGTTTAAAAGTCCTATTCATGAGAAGCGCAGTGTTAACATTGTCTCTTCAACATCCCAGGAACGTACTGCTCTTCGAATGGCGCAGTCCACATCTAATTTTTCGGCATACTCAAATCGTTCTGGCCTCTCAGGGAAAAATCTTAGTGCAAATAGTCATTTTCTTCCAATTTCGGTAAGTGTCTGCTTTAAACTTAATACATGGTATTAGACGCTCAATATTTTTAAACTATCAGCAAATACCGAATGACTTGAACAAAACTTTAGTATCTCATTCTCCAATCAAAGCAACATTAGCAGCTCCCACAGATTTTCAAAGAACAAACCATTTCGCATTATCTAGCTCCTCCGACGTAGCATCCCTTGGGTATGTCAAAGACGAGTCGTCATCTTAGAGGCAACAACAATCTCCGGCTTACTTGGTAAGATATTTTTACCTTTTTGTCTTTTTTTAAATTCTCTTTACTGTGAACACTATCACAGACGCTAAATTTACTGATGTTTCAAATATCTTCAGCAAAATTTAGATTTAAAGTAGTATTCGTCTCGACGCGCGGCCTGAGGATAAGAAAAAATACATATATCATAAAATCAACAAGCAAACTAAGCGAAAAACATCATACTTCTTTTGATATTAGTAGCCAAAGATTGATTAGTTTTTAGAAATTAATGTTCTCAACGTAAGATAAATTGTCTATAAGTAAATATTTTATGGGTCCCACAACTCAAAAAAGAAAATACCAAAAACGCAGACCGTTTAATTTTTTTTAAAAAATGACTTCATCAAGCTTTTAGGACTTACGATTTTTAGATATAAACAAAAAAATTTTAGTTCCAATTTTTTATTCCCTCAAAATAATGCTGCCTCGATAAATTTTTAAAGTCAAGGTACTTTAAGATGAAAAACTGTTTTCTATTTTACAATCTTTTAAGTTATGCTGGTACTCTAGTTTTACAAGTTAAGCAAAAAAAAATTCACGATATTTGTCTATCGTGATTCTAGTGTTGAGATTTATATATGGAATAACGTGAGCTCTAAATAAGATGGATTTTTACATAGTATGCAAACTTTTCTATTTGTGCTACGTATTAAAACTTACAGATGTTTCAGTCTATCTAATAAATATTGAGAACTGCTTATTCCAGACTTACATAACCCGATTGGGACTGAAAAAGGCTGAAATTTTCTCCCTTTCCGAAGTTACAGATAAAATAATGAATAGGGGGATTAAAAGTTGTCGAATCTGCCATTAAATTAATGAAGATTAAAATGTGAAATACCCCAGCTACTACACGCCACAAGAGAGTCCACGACGTTTTATGCTATACGCCACTCGAACGTTTCACCAGTCGGTTGCGATTTCCTTCATTTTTTTCACCAAAAAAGATGTAAAATGACCAAAATATCAACCGACATATGAAACGTTCGGGTGGCGTATAGCATAAAACGTCGTTGACTCTCTTGTGGTGACAGCTATATCTAAAACTCTTTGTGCAAATTTTCATTTTTACAAAAAATTTCCTCAACAATTTTATTACGTTGATTCACCCTAATGACCACTTTGTGAAAATCCCCAACCCCTGTCTCACCTTGAATCTGATGATTAACCCCCACCAATATAGACAATCCTATAGTGCTAGCTATAGGCCTTGACCAAGGGAGTTGGAGAAAAACCAGGGAGAAAATCCCTTGTCCCTTTAGAAAAATAAAGTGACATTTACCTGCTAAAGTAAATTGAGTCTCAATTGCTAAAACCCTTTCCAACACACTTGACTGCCTGATCATTCAAGGAAGTAGTCCCCAGACAGACTACCACACCAAAGAACTGAGATGTAGACCAATTTCCACACCAGAGAAAGCAAGATACTTGATGTAGGTTGCAAAGCTACACCAGAGACAGCAAGATACTTCATATAGCTTGCAAGACTATACCAGAGAAACAGTGACAAGAGTTGAGGTCAAGTAAGAACTAAACTTTCCACAGCCCAGCCAAAAGATGCCACAAAGCACACAAAAAACAGAGAAGCACAGAGATTCCAGATATACCAGATAGTTGATGATATATTAGAATTCACCTTTTTTAACTTTTTCTTAATCTACCTTCACCTCCTTTTCTCACACACAGAACACCCTGGCCATTTCCCAGCCAAATCCAGCTTTCCCACCTTCCTACATGCATAAAAGTGCCTTTAGGCGCTTCCACATGCACAGGCGGACAGGCCTCTTTTAAGCCCTTAAACACCCTCTAGAACAACAAACAACAGAAACTACACTTAAAAACAAGCTAATAATGCACAACACATACCAAAATGAAGAGAGAAAAAAGAGCATTAAGCTGTGACATAATACATGACCATAGCTTAAGCCTCCAAAAACACAACTAATTATCTAACATCTAACAAAATACCAATAAAAAACACCATAACTCCAACTATACCCTACAAACCAAATACCCCCAAATATGCACTCCAAAGGCCTACCCAGCTTTGAACGACCACATCCTCTCTCCAATCGAAAATGTCCCCATTCTTCATCCACTAACAACCATGTTCAAACACCTCTCCAGACCTGGCTCTGACCTGGTCCCCTGCCAGTACTGCATTGACAGCAACCTCATCTATGAAATGAATGGTCCTCTTCACCTCTACAGGACTTCTTGTGAAGCCTGCTACTCCAGAAAGAAACAATGCCACAGACCTGGCCCATTATCCTCCTCTCCAGCTTCTTCCTCCACTCAACCTGACCCATCCTCTTTCACCAGAAGATCCAGGCCCTCCATTATCATTCCAAAAATAATCAATAAACTTCACCCATCCAGAAGAAAACCCGTTATTCCAACAGCCTCTTCTTCCTCTCATCACCCTGACTCACAAGAAGGTAATATTTCTTCACTTCATACCAAACTAGACTGACTGTTCTCTTCAGCCTCTCCTCCACCAGACATTGATGATGATGACAATGTAGGGACCTTTGAAACATCACCCCCAAATCCAATACCTCTAATCAAAAACAGATTCCAACATCACACCCAACAACAGAAACAACTACTCCTCTCTTACTTCCAATCAACTCCTGCCAAGGACCAACAAGACATTGATAAGAGAAGGAACCTCATCCAAAAATTCAAAGCCAATTCAAAAAATTTTGCCAACTCTTTTGATTCCCTTCTGTAATTCCACTGGGTTTTTGAGTTTGATTTAGAAAATAAAATATGACCAGACCCTCTATAGGATGTAGCCATCAAACAACCCTCAGTTTAAAATCTTGGGGGACTATCCTCATTTTATAAACTTGGAGGACTCAAAAAAACACCCCTCTCAGTTTATAGTCTTGGGGGACTCAAAATCTAAATCATAGACCCAGAACCAGAGATCAACCACATTAAGACACAGAAAAAAAAAACTAAAATTCTGGGGTAATTGTGTATAGAGCTTCCAGCCCATCAATTACCCCCAAACTTGCCTTTGGTAAATTCAGAGGCTTCCCCTGTGGATACCCTCTTCCAATCTTCAAAATCACACCAAAAAAAACCCATTCCTCAGTTTATAGTCTTGGGGGACAGTAGAACCATTTTTCAGCTTAAAGTCTTGATGGACTGCATAACCAATTTTCATTTTAAAGTCTTGATGGACTGCTGCATATACACCCCTATTCAACTTGTCAAGCTTCAACATCCACTTCATCTTCTACACATCAATGAATTTTTATTTTATTTTTTCTTCTTATCTCTTTCTT
The DNA here is from genome assembly GCA_030280995.1 of Hemileia vastatrix. NCBI lineage: Eukaryota > Fungi > Basidiomycota > Pucciniomycetes > Pucciniales > Zaghouaniaceae > Hemileia > Hemileia vastatrix. Next base: position 20,437,656 of record JASXTE010000018.1, on the reverse strand, counting down.
TTTTAATCCTGTTCCACCACAGATCATGGAAAATCTTAGATCCCCTGATTTTGACCCATCAACTCTTCCTTGCTTGACTTCTCCCAAGGATTATGCTTGCAAACATTGCATCCACATGTGCAGACCTTGCACTTTCACTCTACCAACTCCAGAAACCAAACTAAACAACAGGGCTTGTGACTCTTGTAACTCCAAAAAGAAAAGATGTGATAGAGACTCCAACTACCCTATATGTCAGCCAGGCTACTAGAATTACACAGTAAATAATTAATTATTTACTAGGATAGAGCCACACCTTTATTTCTTATTTTATTAATTATACTTACTTTGAAATTTACTTATAATAATTTAACTAATTAAAATAAGTAAAACCAATTAATTATTTAAATTTAATGTCCCTCATTTTTTATCCCTTGAAAATGCCCTCATGACAGTTGAGAGGTGAAATAAAAATATATTAATAATTAATATTAAATCCAAATTACTTTATTCTTACTTTGAAATTTACAGAAAAATAAAATAAATAAAATAAAATGGACATATACAGTTAAATACAATATATGGGTACATTCTTTATAGAACAACTTTAATATTTGAATTGTCTAATAATAGAAATTTTTCCTTCTCCAATACTCATGTATATATAATTTTGATTCCATATTTTCTCTCCTTTTCGCCTATATAAGGCCTCTCATTCTGGCTATTTTTTTCATTCCATTCTTACTTTACACATTATATTTTATATACAACAAATTAATTTATAACTACTATTTACCATCTTAGTATATACATATACATATTTCTAAGGCTTGAAAATAATAATAATAACCCTTTTTAACTCTTACTTGAGCAATATCTTATAAAGAACTAAATATGTACACAATTTTGAAATCTTGAGTCTTCCTACACCTATCACTGCTGTTGGACTGTTGAAAATTCTTCTAGACCAAATGTAACCTTCTGACAGTTGGGAGCCTTCCGAATTGTTGTTGACCCATCAATATCTTTATGACAGCAAACATGTGACCATCAACTCCAACACACCAATAGCAATTTTTGGACAAACAACAAACATCAAACATCAAAAGGCACCTGACTAAACATTTTTTCCATGACTGGTAATCAAAACTCGCCTTAAATTTAAGGTTTATATAAGTGTAATTTTTCTATATATTTTTAGTGACTATAGTTGTCGACCAGTCGTCTAGAAGAAGGAAATAAAAAGAAACAGCAATAAATAGGATAAGGTGATAAAATAGTAATTGATAATAACTGCAATATTAAATTCAAAGGAAAATAAGAGAGAGAAATAAAGAAATGCAGCAAAACTTTTATGAGTAGAGACACAATGGGAGGTTCAATTTATATATAATATATTTATATTAATAAGTTATATCTTCAATGTGCAGTTCACAATTATTATTATTAATAAACATAAAGAAACCTTTGATTATTTATATAATATTTAGATTAGATTTGTAATACTAATAAAAATAGAAATAAACATGTTATATTAAAAAATATGTTCAAGTTGAGTGTATAATAAGCAATGAGGATACAGGGGGCTTACCCAAGACCCTTATATAGGCAAGGGGCCCTCTGAAGTGCCACATTAAATTATATACAACTAAAAATAAAAAATAAAAATAACATGTAACAAAAATAGAGTAAGTGCAAGGGAACCTGTGAAACAATTAACTACACACATGAGTAAGAGCCTAAAATTCCCTATATTAATTCCAAACATATAAAATAAAATCAGGAAGTAATTAAATAAGTTTGAGACGCAATAAAACAATTATGTTAATTTAAAACATGTATGATAACCCTTTTAAAAGAAACCAATTTTAAGTGAAACATAAAAATGAAATTAATTTAACACATAAAAATAGTGCAATTAATTAATTTAGTATAAAACATGAGTCATTAATAATTTTAATTACTTTTATTAGTGTAATAATTATTTTAAGTTAAAACAAATACTTATTATAAAAAAATTACTAATTTTTAGAATAAAACATTAATAAATTTTTTAATGAAGTGTTTTAACTTTTTAATACTTTGATGACACAATTATGGATCAAAAAAGAGCCCAATATTATTTTTTAATAAGATATGTAAGGTTTTATTTAATATATAAATTTAATTAATTAATTTAATTACATTATAAGTTAATTTTACACTTATAATTATAATATATGTTTATAATTAATTAATTATTAATTTATATTGATTAAATAC